>JAQISU010000070.1:2187500-2592500 GCA_029339505.1 Unio delphinus
TTTTTAGAGAGAGAAAGAGTTTTACAATAACATGATTGATATTTGGGGGAGATCTTTGAAACCCAAACCTGATGGCACTGCACCCCCTGATTCTGTCAAGGATGTAAAAAAACTAATCAAAGATGAAATAGCAGAGACGTTGAATTTAGAAAGTGTTGAACCCAATGAAATAGTTGTATTTCAAGATCGCCAGGGTAAATTGAAATCTAGTAATATTTCTCTGGATGAAATTTTAGTTAAACAACGAAACGCAATCGAGGATACTATCGCGTTATTTTCCGATCAAGGTAAACTCAAACCAGGTGTACTTTTTTCGACGATTACAGATCGATTTAAAACTCTCAACGATTCTGCGTTAGAACTAGCAACACTTCAATCTAAAACCGAAGAACACATAAAACAGTTTACCGCATTTCGTAGAAATATCATTGATAAATTTATTGGAACTACATTCGATAAAATTGAACTAAAACTCCCTGATATTAAAAAATCCATCGATGAGACGAAAACTTTCATCGAAGCCGTCAAAGGTGATTTTTCGAGGATGATAACAGTCATTGAAAAAACAAAAATTCCTCATGAGAAAACTAACAACATAGTATATACAATCCAACACGGATCATTTGAGTGGACACCTACAAACAACAAATTAGATATCACTGCAACCGTTAAGGGTATTTATCGATTAACAATAGTGAGAACGACTCAATTTAATATTTCATCGTCCAATTCATCCGGGGTCAATAATACGATTTCAACGATCATCGACAAGGATACAACTGAACAGTTCACGTTAATAGCTACTGATAAAAATTTGGTTAGGGTTACAACAACATGGTATGTGGAATTCGTAGCGGATTTAAGTAAATCGTAATTGAAAACGCTAGCGTTGTTAAAATAACAATGATTTCATCATCGCAATATCGCTATGATCAGGTCAGAGAATATCAAACTAGACTCAAAACCCTGTCTGAGGAGTATGCAATGAAAATTAAAAAATATCGCAGGAGAATTACCGCAATTGATGTTACTGTGTACGCTGTGAGTGGTGTAATCACCGGAGCTGGTATTATACTGTCTTCAGTGACAATGATGGCCCCGATAGCTGTTCCAATTTGCATTTCTGCGGCAACAACAATCGCTGGAATTATTTCAATAATCACAAAAAAAATATCCTCATGCAGCCAACGGAAACTACAAGACTACATAATTCAATTTCATGTTGTGTCCACTGCATACTCGCAATTATCCTCATTGATATCGTCATCGCTCGATGATACAATTATATCAGAGAGTGAGTTTTCAGCGATGGTAGATATATATGATTCTGCGATGTCAAAATTAGAAATACAAAAACATGAGTATAATAACAATGACAACACAGATGGAATTACTTCAACAAATAGTGGAGAACACGAACCCAGTACAAACAAGCATGATCTCAATAACCTCAACGAATCCAGAATTCAGTGTGAATTTCCCCTCTCCAGTCCCAGTGAAGGAGATAGCGCTAGCAAAATTACGAGTATACCACAGTTGGCCAAATATTAGGTCAAAATCATTTGGTGGTCAACAACCCAATAATTCACTGGTATTTGCAAATAAGAATAAACCCGACGGTACCCCAGACTGGAATGTTGTTTCCATACCAACCGGATCATATCAAATTGAACAAATCAATGATGAATTCGCGCGTAGAATAAAATCGATTACTGGAGTAGAGTCAAAAATAGCTATAACAGTTCATGTGCCGACACTATCATCTGCCATTGAAATAAGCACAGAAGGATACGTCGTAGATATCTATCAGAGTTCTATTAGAACCGTACTAGGATGGCCTGAAATACCACCCCGGGAAAAAACCGTTGATTTACCAGAACCACAAAAAACTGATTATATCACCGACAGGACAAAATCTGATAATCCAGTAAAGAGTTATAGAGATTATGACAAATTGAATTTTTTCACTGAAAAGATAGATAAGGGAGGGGAGAAATACTACATAACTCGACAGGATAAAATCACTGAAAACTTCACAGCGTTCAATAACGATATTTCGTTGTTGTTAATATCCCTTAAATCCGGCTCTCTCACCCGAGATGAATTTATCAGCGTCATAGAAACATGTAACAGAATCCTCAGTGACATTTATATATTTCATTCACTAATTATACGAGAGGTAGCCCTTGCCAGACACCCTAACACGAAAATAGAATTTACGACAAAATATCATATAAGCGTAGAAAATATTTCCGAATTCAATCTACCAGGATATAATCTCTTAGAACTACAAAAATCTCTCAGTGATGCCATCGATGAAGGTTTCAAAAAAATCCATGATACGTGGAAAAAAACAGCATCACCGGAAATAAAAATCCTCAAACATAATAATGACCCAGATGGTGGTGGCAGGCATATTGCTCCGTTCAATGTGAATATTTCAACGGTGATTGCGCTCAATTTAGTGTGTGATGTGATCGAAGGAAGCTATCAAATTAATCTAGAACGATCAAATCAAGCTCAGCAAGGATATATTCTTTATTCATTTGCACCAACAGCTCCTCCAGGGTTTTTAATAATTGAGTCCCCGGTGAATCCAGTCTATATGCGATGTCATAATAATTCATTAACCAGAATTAATTTCAAACTCACTGACCAGTCTAATAATCTGATTTATTTACAAGAGGAGGTTTTACAAATTAGTCTGTTTGTGAAATCCTAAGGGGATTTTCGTCGTAGTAAGGACTTGATCAAATATTCGGTTAACCCAGAACTGAAAGTTCTAGCAGCAGAGAGGGTGAGTGACAACGACGTTGCGACATCAACGATAACGCGAATGCGAATCCCATGTTCACTGTCATTTTTTCGCGAGAAGGGTCTAGTGTTATTTGGAGGGATATAATCAAAAATAAAAACAAAAAATGTTGTAGGATTCACCCTCTCTGCTGCTGCTTTTGAAATCCTTAAAATGATAATAAGATCAGAACCTATTATGTACTCACAAGCTAAAGCAAAACAGGAAAAACAAAATTTCAGGAAATTGGAAGCTGAAATACATACCTTACATGCTTTAGTGAATCAAAATAAAAACCCCACCACGATGAAAGAATTGAACAAAAAACAAGCGGATTTAGAAGAAATGAGGAAAAAAGAGGTGGAAGGTATAATGTTAAGATCTAAGGCAAGATGGTATGAATCAGGTGAAAAAAACTCTAAATATTTTCTCAATCTCGAAAGAGAAATTACACAAACAAAACAATAAAAGAGTTAACTAAGGAAGATGGAACAAGGGTAACAGATTCAAAAGAAATATTAAATCAACAGAAAGACTTTTATGAAAAATTATACCAAAGTAAAAACAAATGTAACTTTCAAACGCTCAACCACTTTTTTAACCATGATAAAAAAAACTCTCAGATTTTGAAAGAAGTTCATGTGAAGGTAAGTTAACGTTTGAGGAATGTGGTTTAGCAACAAAAAAATATGAAAAATGAAACTAGCCCTGGTTCTGATGGATTTACGGTGAATTTTACAAATTCTTTAGGAAAGACTTAGGCGGTTTTCTCTTTAGGTCTCTAAATACTGGATATAATATGAATCATTTTTCAGAATTTCAGTCTCAGGGGATCATAACGTGCATTCCAAAAGAAGATAAAGACAGGAAATGTATAAAAAATTGGAGACCAATCTCTCTACTTAATGTGGATTACAAGATTGCTTCAGCGTCAATTGCTAATAGGGTCAAAAAGATACTCCCGTTTATCAACAGTGACACCCAAAAGGGTTTTATGAAAGGGAGATTCATTGGTAAAAATACAAGACTTTTGTATGACCTGATGCAATACCTTGAGGAAAAAAATGAATTTGGTCTTCTCCTATTGATAGACTTTGAAAAAGCTTTTGACTCAGTTGAATGGGACTTTCTGGAAACTGCTCTGAAGTCTTTAAACTTTGGAGAATCAATTTGTCACTGGTTCAGGCTACTTTGCAATAAATCAAAAAGTTGTGTTATTAATAATGGACATTTATCCCCATTCTTTAATTTGGAGAGAGGTTGTCGCCAGGAAGACACTTTATCACCCTACTTTTTATAATAGGAATTGAACTTCTTGCAATAGAACTAAAGAAAAACACAGATGTTACAGGCATTTTTTATAATGAAATGGAGTTTAAAATAGGGCAGTACGCTGATGATGCTTTTCTATTATTAGATGGTTCTCATTTGTCCTTGAGGACAACCATGAAGATTTTAAATGATTTTGCTTTGGTGTCAGGTCTGCACTGCAATGTTTTGAAATTGAAAGCAATTTGGATTGGAAACAAAAAATATTCTAATAAAAATATATGTCCAGAAATTGATATTAACTGGTCAATGTCCAATCTTAGATTGCTGGGAGTATATTTCTCTTTGAACTTGGAGGATATGGTAGAGCTTAATTATTCGATGAAGTTAAAGGAAGTTAAGAAACTGCTTGGCTGGTGGAGTAGAAAAAATTTATCCCTTATTGGAAAAATTACTTTGATAAAGTCCTTGCTTTGCCTAAATTCATTCATCTTTTTACAGCTTTGCCAAATCCTCCACCCCATATAGAAATAGAACTGAATACATTATTTTTCCAGTTTATTTGGGGCAGTAAAACAGAGAGTTAAAAGAGACACACTTATAGCTTCTTTTGAGGAAGGGGGATTAAATATGATTCACCTGCATTCATTTGTGTGTTATATAAAACTTTCCTGGATTAGGCGCCTCTTAATAAACAAAGATGGCTTATGGCAAAAACTGGTTTCTGAACAAATATTTGGAAAATTTGGAAGTATGCTGGTACTTTCATTAGGAAAAACTAAATTAAAAGTAATTTCTAAATTAATTAAAAATATTTTTTGGCGTGATGTTATTTATGCGTTATCTCAATGGAAAAATGAACCATCTACTGTCAATGAATACTTGTCTCAAGATATTCTTAATTTAGTGACTGCAGATAATTTTAAATCATACACATGGTGGAGAACAAACGGTATTGTAATTATTCAACATCTTTTTGATGCACAAGGGTCTCTATTAAGTTTTGTTGAAATAAAACAAAAAACAAAAACAAATAATTTCATACAGTACTTTGCTCTTATTTCAAAGATCTCAGTGATGTGGAAAAAGAAAATTAAAACTTTCTTTGAAAGTGGAAATAGTTTTCTTGTAGCTTTGGACAAAACTTCTCTTCTTAGGGTAAGAGCAAAGAATAAATTTATCTATAAAGACTTGATAAGAACCAAAATAATAAAGCCAAATGGTAAACATGAAACTTGGTCCAGACAGCTAGAGTGTGCGATTGGTACAAATGAATTGACCAACTCTTTTGGCTAGATTTTGTACAAAAGACACAAAACTGATTGGCTTTAACTTTAGATTTCTCCACAGAAATATTGCCACAAACCAGTTTCAAAAACAGATTAATTAAAGTGATAATGATAAATGTACCTTTTGTAATGAGGGAATAGAAGAAATTGAGCACTTATTTAGTTACTGAAAACTTTTGGAAACTGTTGGAAGAATGGATCCAAACCTATGACACAAATTTTAGAATTACACGAAAAGATGTCTTTATAGGAAATAACAACTTTGATGATCTGATTAACTTCCTAATTTTGCTTGCAAAATATGTTATATACAGATCACGTTGTGCATCAAAAAGCCCAAATCTTGTCTATTATAAAAATTGTGTCTTATCATATAAAACACTGGAAAAATATGTCTCCAAAGTGAATAACAGAAGTGACGAGTTTAAAAGAAAGTGGACCCTATTATCAACTTTTGGTACATGAATTATTATTATTATTATTATTATTATTATTATTATTATTATTATTACTTTCAAAATTTATATATTATTATTATTATTATTATTATTATTATTATTATTATTATTATTATTATTATTATTTTAATGCAATTTCAAACATCGTGGGGTTTGTATGCGAGTATGACTTTGTGTACAATAATTGTGATTGTAAGTAAGTGTCTGTGTGTGTATGTGTGTGCGTGTTGTGTAGGGAACACATGTAGAGATCAGGACACAAAAGAATTTAAGATCATGCCCCATACGCCAGGTCAGGTGGTGATGTAGGGGAATATGTAAAATCCTGATACCTTGTGTTCAATAATAATAAAATAAAATTTAAAAAAAAAAACATAATTATTCATCCGTGTTTTAAGTATTTATGTGGATCTATTTACTGTATACATTGGCATTGCAAACAGACCAAGTCAAAATCACGTGCTGGTTACAAGTAAAAGTCGTGTTTTGCTATTAGTCAGTCATTTAGCGGAGGAGTTAGCAGAGAGCATACGAAGCAATCAAACAGACTGATGTTTGCTTTTCGCGTGTGGATAAAAGCAAATTTCCGTTATTTTTCAAAACCGATTAGTTCTCTATAGGTGGCAGGGTTAGTTTCGTAAATTGGCTCCAGGTAAATTTCTTAACATAAGACTATGGAGTGACTTTTTCAGCTCTTTTCGTTAACTAATTAAAGATATGAATATATTTATGAACTAGGTGTTTCGGGCTTGTGTTGTTATTGAAACTGATGCCAGGCATGTACACCTTCCATATTTACTCTGCAGTATGTAGATAGTGAAATACCAATAGTCGGCTAGGAAGAGGAGCAAGCAGTGAACAGTTGGTTTAGGGGCAAGTAGAATATCTCAAAACGGCGTGGATCACAACTAATTTTAATTGCATCTGCCTGTCTAATACACACTGTTTTGTCATCTAGGAAAAGGGATTGTGTTTGCACTGTGAGCATCATATGGTGTCAAAATGACCTTAGGATATGAAACTGCAGGTATAAATTTGAGTTTGGGGTGCATAAACTTCTGCTATGTACTACCATTGACATCTCTAGTCAAGTGAATACTATTCTTAAGCTTTGTTTTAATTTATCCAAATATATCGATCTTTTTGACCTCACATGTGTATTTGATTTTCTAAATGATGACTCTGCAATTTCGTATTTGATACAGGGCAAAGCTGTTGTTATTACAAACTGTTTTACTTATCTTTCTAACAGTTCTGTCTTTCTTCTAGAATCTTGTGTATTTATCTAGTTTTACCTCATTGTTTAACTCCTCTAGGGTTAATTAACCGAAGTTGAACCCATTTAAACTAATAATTTTGTCTAAAATGTCCAGTACTGTCATGAATGTAGCGATCTTTCTACAAAAACATTCTTAGAACCACTTATGTCTCTGCCGACGCCTAGTGGTATCAAGGAAAGAAATTGACCTTTATCGCTCATTTGAGTCACATACACTGCGCAAAGACAAACTACAAACGCCGGCATGCTCTGACAAGATGGACTTGTGTCAAAATTATTTATTCATGGTCAGTATCCACGTATGTACTCCCAGTTCAATTTTTTAAGACAATTTCTTCCTCTCAGTTTTGAAATGATACATAATTTAAATTTAGGCATCCATGGATATTGATTTCCTCGAAATTGTATATTCTTTACAATATAAATATTATGGTGTGGTTGTGTGTATTCTGGCAACACTGTGAGTTTGTTTTAAAAAATTAATTGGATTAACATTGGATCCATTACGATGGAAAGTTCCGTTATGACAAACAAATGTTGGGACTATATATGAAAATTAATTGTGTTCGGAGTCCTCATGCCAGGATTCGAACCGACACCCTTTCGGTCTTAGTCTGGCATGCTACCCACTTAGTCGCCGACTCTCTTTTGCGAAAATGTTCTTTGAAGGAAATGCCGTAAGTGACATCCTGTGAATCTGATTGTGCCAGAGTAGCAACAGTGGTATAGAGTTGACCAAATGAAAATGCATGCATTTCATTACATTATTTAAAAGGCAAGCACATGCAAATAGTTTCGTATGCTTTGGATCTATATATCAGTGTTGCCTGGTGGAGAAACTAATACACTCATCTTAATTTACTGCGATTAAGTTGCAGGTGTTAATAAAGCAGGAAGTTTGAAATTTTGAATTTATGGTGAATTGTTACAAGAAATTTGCAAACTTGATTCATATAGCCGATTTTAAAAATGTAAAAATGAAAACATTATACAGGAAAACTAAACGAAATATTTACGATATGTCAAATTTAAGTCTGAACTCAATTTCGAGGAAGCACAATTTAACAAAATAATTACTTTTGCAACATAAGTAAAATATTTCATCATTATGTCAATCTGAATAGCGACCATGTCATCATCATCATCATCATCATCATCATCATCATCATCATGTTATTAATATTATTACCTGGCTGGGAAAGTATCCGTTCACATTACTGACTTCTATTAGATAGGGGCCGTAGTAGTACTGGGAATCCAATAACGGTGGAGACCAAGACCGAAAATCACACGCTGTCTTTGCATTAGTAGGCTGTGAACATCCCACAGGCAGCGATTTGGTTATAGTTAACAAGACGAGAAAAATCAGGAACGTCACATGTACGTGCATCTTGGTGTCTGTGACGACAGGTAATGGCCAAAAATGGCACGTTTTAGTTTTAACCGACACAAACTTCATTCGGAAAACAAACTTTTCCCTGGACGTTTCATATTAATCAGTTGTGGCGTAATCAAATTGTCAACTAATTCCTATAGAAAATGAAACTGATTAATACTGAAAAGCAATTTATTGACTTAATGTCTATAGCAAATTAAATTAATTAATATTGAAAAGCAATTTAATGATATATTCTAATAGACCAATAAACATTTATTGATTACAGAATCCAAATGTTAAATTGAATATTATTTTGGTTCAAGTTTATATTTCATTGATTAATTGAGGATGTAACTGCGAAATGTATAATTAATTCCCTTTTACGACTCTGGTCAATCGTTGGCTAAACATAATTTGTTTTTATCGAGTGTCAAAGAATATTGTTTTTACCAATAATGCGTCAGTCATCGTATACTTGAATCGGAAATATAAGTAGCTGTTCATTACACTAATAGTTATTGTATTAATATATTGTATTAATATATTTAAGTTAATACAGCTTGGAAATAACAGATCTTGCTATATTACACTGTTAATATTACACCAGTCATTCACTAACACAGAGGATACCTGTCGACTGCATTAATGTACACGCACGTGGCCAAAACAATGTAATCCAAATGAATTATTTTATGAAAAGGTAGGCGGTACAGGGCATTCAAAACTTCTTAGTGATTAAGTTCAAGTTGTAACATAACCTGACTGGGTTAACGAAAATCAATTAAGTATTCACGGCAGTGGGACGTGTTAAGAAAATAAGCTATTAGAGAAGACCTGTAAAGCAATAAATGTTGTTATTGTAAACTGGTTCCCACCCAACATGTCACCTTGACATAAATCACACCTTTCGAACTTGTATGAAACATTTTTTACAGCAATTAAGAATAATGCAATAAAACTGTTTGCTTATTGAAGCAGGGTAATTAGATTTAACGTGAACATAGAAATAATGTCGAGCAATAAGTAATTGAAAACAATATGGATAAACAACGAATGACTGGTCTATAACAAAAGCATAATGGGTTTCTGGCGTACGAGTGCATACAATTAAGATGAAACTCGTAGTCTTGAACACACACACACACACACACACACATACACACACACACACACACACACACACACACACACACACACACACTCGCGTGCATACATGCATAGTCAACTAAACATCTTTGCAATAACACTTTAAAAGTGTACTTTTAACTGGACAGGGGATAGGAATAAATAATAGGGGATGTCGGAAAATACATTACAGACAAACTCACACCCGCCAGGAAAGTTTATAGTCAACACTTTTTAAATCACCCTGGAAACATTTAGGGTCAATGTGAATTGAACATGGGAAATATTGGGACTGTATAGCGGTACGGGAAAGTGCAGTTGTTTTATAGGGACAAAATGAATGGTGACGTCACGGTACTGAAGATTGGGAAGAATGTTGTGCACCGACCGGGTTGACCTCGATCGGGATCAGAGAGTGGGACATAGACATAGACTTATATAGACATAGACTTATATAACACATACAGCATACAATATACTGTACAAACAAGCAGCAGAGAGGGTGAACCCTGCAACGTTTTTAGACAAAATTTTGATTGAATCCTTAAAACGAACCTTCCTACGATCTCATTTTAACCAAAAAAAATGTCTCAGGGGCAAACCCTACAACGTTTTCAGACAAAAAATTGATTGAAATCTTAACGAGCCTTCCTACGAAATCTCATTTTAACTAAAAAAATGAAAACGGAGACTTTTACGATTTTTTAATCAATTTTGGTCGCAACTTGTTGTCATCCACCCTCTCTGCTGCTATGGGTTAACAAAAAATAATAAATGATTTTAACCGAATATTTGATCCAGTCCGATACGATATCGTGTCCGAGGATCATGCAAATTTATTGTTGCGAATCCGTACGGGGTTGACTGAGTATGACTAAAGAAATTTCTAAATTGATTGAAGTCCATATCAGAACACCATGTCTGCCAAATATTTCTAAGAGTATGAGTATCAACTCCGTTGAATACATCAAGAATATTGCAGTTATCTCTGATGACTTTCGGAACCTGAGTGTAGCGTTGAGTGACATATATCACGTCAGTGTTTTTATGCCTGCCTCTGGAAAAGATCCTAGCAGGATTTTTTTGTTTATCTAACATTATATCGTCGTATACGACTAAATTGTTAATATCTCCATCAATATCATCAATGCTCGGTGCTTCATCGATATCGGTTATAAACTCAATAATACCCTCTCCGGATTTTTCTGCCGCGCTGTCGTTAAAATCTTTTAGCACTTCATAACATCGTTGATCATCTACGCTCGGGGCAATTAAATACAACTTATCCCACTTCATCCATCTCATTATTAAATTGAGCAACAATTGCGTTTTACCGGATCCAGATGGCCCGATTATAATCATCCGGATAGAGTTTGGTAGCGCTGCATGATGCTTAACTGGTTCTCTTGTTTTAGTCGCTGAAAAATCAATTATATCCATATTTCTATACATAAATTATGGATCTATATTGTGTGAAGTGTAAAACGCGTACTGGCACAGATGACGTGACAACGATTACAACCAGAAATAACCGATCAGCGCTTTCTGGTAAATGCGTGCAATGTGGTACAAAAAAATTTAGATTTATTTCTACAAAATCCAATTTAAAAAAAACGAGGAGGTGATATCGCAGCCAAATTGGCAAAGCTCCCTGGAACCCCATGGGCAAAGTACCCCGGAGAAAAGCACCTTCCAGGATATAGCTACTGTGGACCGGGAACCAGACTTGATATCAGACTCAATAATCAAAATCAGCCCCGACCCGGTGAAGAACCAATAAACGCCATTGATAAGGCCTGTCACCTTCATGATGTTGCTTATAAAAGCAGCAATCTGCAACACAGACATCTCGCGGATGTGAAATTAATTCATGCGTTAAATGCTATTCCTGATAAATCCTTCAAAGAAAAATTGGCTTCATTTTTGATAAAATCGGCTATGAAAAGTAAATTGATGTTAGGTGCCGGTAATTAATAATATGGAATCAATTTATTATTCCCCAAGAGGATACTGGAGGGGTAAATCAGCAGTCCATAAACTCGCTAGTGCTGCAAAAGTGAAAAAAACCACTGCGGCTAATTGGTTATCCAAACAGGCACTATGGCAAATTTTTCTACCACCGCCTAAACAAATTCAATTCTCGCATTTTGATGTGACCGCTCCTAATGAAGTTCAGCAGGCTGATATATTATTTCTGCCACATGATCGTGGTTACAAATATGCGTTAACCGTAGTTTATATTGCAAGTCGATACAAAGAAGCAGAACCGTTAAAAACAAAATCAGCCACTGAAGTCGCTTCTGCATTTGAAAGGATTTATCGACGAGGTCCTCTGCACTGGCCAAATCTATTGCAGGTTGATCCTGGCAAGGAATTTCAGGGTGCAGTGTTATCTACAATGAAACATCATAATGTCACCATACGACGAGGGCATACTGCGCTACATCGCGATCAGGCCATTGTAGAACGATTTAATCGGACGATTGCTGAGCGGTTATTTGGATATCAATACGCAAAAGAATTCATCCAAGAAAAAAGATCCCGTGAATGGGTTAAAAGATTACCATCTGTGATTACTGCACTGAATAACGAGATTACTAGAACAATCAACATGAAACCTATCAACGCGATTAAAAAGAAGTCAATACCTGAAAAACCACAAAAAGATTTCAAAGAACCAATTCTTGGTAGTAATGTCATTGTGAGGTACTTATACGAACCAGGAGAGCTTGAAGGGGGTAGAAAAAGGGCTACTGATCCTATTTGGAGTGTTACTGCACACAAGATATCTAGTATAACACGATCAACTGGTAGACCTCCAGTCTATAAACTGGATTCAACTGCCCCTCAGCGGGGTTTTACTAGACAACAACTACAGGTAATTCCCGAGGATACTCAATTGCCACCGCATGGTCTTAACTAGCACCGTTGCGTCTATTGCACTCAAGACAAGTCAACATCACCTTGTTTCTGACATGACCGAGATTGTTATTTTTTCTGTCTACGGTGAATTGGCGAGGATCCTTATCCGAATACTGCCAATGCATTAAACAATTGCAACTCGCGCAGTGATTATTCTGTTGTTTCTTCAAAGTGATTATTAATTCAGCATCAATATCAAATTCTCGTTGTTTTTTTTTGTCCTGTTGTTTGTAACCGGAGAGTTTTTTATCAATAATTTTAACATCAATATCATTTATTGTGGTGTCATTATCATCGAAAACAATTCTTCGAAGTTGATTTATTTTTCGTACTCTGGATACTGCGAGATAGACTAAATTCGACCATTCGATGTGATTATCCACCATCCAAACAATTGTATCCGATATAGTCAATCCCTGTGAAGAATGTATTGTTGCTGCGTATCCTAGCGTCCACGGGGATTTATTAGCACGCAATGCATCTTCAACGACATTGATATCAACCAGCACAATATCATTTAATACGAGAATTTGTTTTTCACTCTGTCCTGGAATATCAACTTCAATATTCTGTTTTCGTGTATCCGATGGCCTATAACAAAGGGGTACTGGAAGCGTTGCAAATTTTTCTTTATGCAATTCAAATAACTTCATCTGAAGTGTGTCCCTGACTATTTTTCTACTTGCAATTATCAAATCATTTGGTCTCCATGTTTCCCAGAAATCATTTATTGGAGTTTCTGAAATCACTTCACGCGCTATTTCGCATTGGATTCTATCCGGTTGTAATCTAATTAGCTCTTTGAATTCTCGTAATCGTTCATCAATTGATCTATAATCAGTGGTAATTTCTTCATAATAGTCTACAAAACCCCTTAGCCATTCATGTGGAGATGCACCGACAAATGGTGGTGGTTGGCCGTGATCACCGCACATGACGACTTTTGTGTTTTTGTTTAACAACCACTCGAGAAATGTTTGTAATACATCTAATGATACTGTGCATATTTCATCCCAAATTATGATTTCAGGAATGAATTTATCACCCATACGCTCAGGAGTCCATTTGTCACCCTTCCATCGAAAGAAACTATGGTAAGTACAGGCATTTACCCCTCGCTGTATCATCTCTCTGGCGAGTCTGTGAGTCGGTGTTAGCACAATCATGGTTGACCGACGAAAAAATTCAATTGCACGAGTTGTCTTTCCTGACCCACCACAACCGTTTAAATAAACTGTCTTGTATCTACATACTGGATCAGATACCGGTGGTGCATTAGAAAATTCTGATTGAATTTCAATACGGTTACAACAAAGATATTTATCATCCATGGCAACGTCTGCCGATTCACAATACTCATGTAGCATCTCCTTTTTAAATCGCCAACGCCCCCAATTTTCTTCGGGATCTGTGAATTTAGCTACAGCTGATTTGTACTTATTGTGTATATACATCGAATCAGTGGCCACTCTAACCGCGGTATTAGGAAATCTATTTATCATCGAAAATAGATTAATAGAAGCATAGGCTAGCATAGATGATCTTAAATGTGTATACTGGGAATTATATCCATCACAGTAGGTAACAACCGTACCTAATTTCTCACCATTGGATAGAAAAGCATCCTTACGAGATACAAGTTTTCCCTGTTTCATTAAATCCGTTACAATAAAATCGTATTCAGTGACGTCTATGATCAACCGCGAAGAATATTTTGCGTTGTCGTATCTTCCACCCTGGGTAAATTTACCGATTATTCTTCGTCCAAAATCTTTTGCTTGTTCTTTTTTACTTTCAAATAACTTCTTAGACAAATTCATGATTTTTTCTTCATTGAAATCAGGGAATTGTTTTTGCTGTTCGCTGATTATACGATCTAAATTGGGTTGTGGTAGCCAAACTTCTTTCTGAGCTCGATAGCATATAATAGCCTCGGAAACAATCAACGATATTAGCATACCACAATCAATCATATATCTCAATAGCACTATTGGCATCCAGTGTTTTTCAGATAGGTGTCTACCGAGCCAAACATAACTACACGGATGTAACCCTGTAGCTAATTCGAATGATATCACACGAGCGAATCCGGTTAAATCAAAATCAGGCAATGGTCCATTAATCGCAACACGAGTCATTTCATTCGTGGGGTGTCCAAATCGTTTGAAGTACTCAGCACATTCCCCATATCCGAGAAAACTTCCGGGATAACACGCGGATATATCAATTGAAATCATACCATCACGTGAGTATTTCGTATTCCACAGTCCTCCATGACCAAATTTGACGCAACTCAATTTAACATCCTCGAGAAAATCACTTCGTGTTGGACGCCATGGGTTTTTTCTCTTGCGAAGTGAGCTACCACTGATGAGCAGCAGAGAGGGTGAACAGACCACGATTTCAAGCAAAAATAATGCTTCCTACGAAACCTTATTTTAACCAAAAAAAATAAGTCTCCATTTAGCAAACGGAGACTTTACGATTTTTTAATCAATTTTGGTCGCAACGATGTGGTCATCCACCCTCTCTGCTGCTTAGTGATTTCAGTTCTGGGTTAACAAAAATAATAAATGATTTCAACCAAATATTTGATCGAGTCCGATACGATATCGTGTCCGAGGATCATGTAAATTTATTGTTACAAATCCATGCGGGGTTGACTGAGCATGACTAAAGAAATTTTTAAATTGATTGAAGTCCATATCGGAACACCATGTCTGCCAAATATTTCGTAGCGTATGTGTATCAACGCCGTTAAACACAGCAAGAATATTACAGTTATCTCTGATCACTTTTGGAATCTGAGTGTAGCGTTGAGTGACATATATCACATCAGTGTTTTTGTGACGCCCCCGGGAAAATATTCTAGCTGGGTTTTTTTGATTGTCTAACATCACATCGTCGTATACGACTAAATTGTTAATACTCCCATCAAGGTCATCCACGGATGGCGCCTCGTCAATATCAGTTATAAAATCAATGGCGTTCTCACCTTTAATTTCTGATGCATTCTCGTTAAAATCTTTTAACACTTCATAACATCGCTGATCATCTACGCTAGGGGCAATTAAATACAAATTATCCCACTTCATCCATCTCATTATTAAATTGAGCAACAATTGCGTTTTACCGGATCCAGATGGCCCGATTATAATTGCACGGATAGAGTTTGGTAGCGCTGCATGATGCTTAACTGGTTCTCTTATTTTAGTCGCTGAAAAATCAATTATATTCATATCTCTATACATAAATTATGGATCTATATTGTGTGAAGTGTAAAACGCGTACTAGCACAAATGATGTGACGACGGTTACAACTAAAAATAACAGATCAGCACTAACTGGTAGATGTGCAACATGTGGTATAAAAAAGTTTAGATTTATTTCTACAAAATCAAAGATTTTACAATCCGGAGATGTTTTAAAAAAAAACGAGGAGGTGATATCGCAGCCAAATTGGCAAAGCTCCCTGGAACCCCATGGGAAAAGTACCCCGGAGAAAAGCACCTTCCAGGATATAGCTACTGTGGTCCTGGAACACGATTAGATATCAGACTTGATGATCAAAATCAACCCCGATCCGGCGAGTATCCGATAAACGCTATTGATAAGGCGTGTCATGCTCATGATGTTGCATATAAAAGCAGCAATCTGCAAAACAGGCATCTCGCGGATGTGAAATTAATTCATGCGTTAAATGCTATTCCTGATAAATCTTTTAAAGAAAAGTTGGCTTCGTGGTTGGTAAAATCAGCTATGAAAGGCAAATTGATGATGGGTGCTGGTAATTAATAATATGGAATCAATTTATTATTCCCCAAGAGGATACTGGAGGGGTAAATCAGCAGTACATAAACTCGCTAGCGCTGCAAAAGTGAAAAAAACTACAGCGGCGGATTGGTTATCCAAACAGGCACTATGGCAAATTTATCTACCACCACCTAAACAAATTCAATTCTCGCATTTTGATGTGACTGCTCCTAATGAAGTTCATCAGGCTGATATATTATTTCTGCCACATGATCGTGGTTACAAATACACGTTAACCGTAGTTGATATTGCAAGTCGATACAAAGAAGCAGAACCGTTAAAAACAAAATCAGCCACTGAAGTTGCTTCTGCATTTGAAAGGATTTATCGACGAGGTCCTCTGCACTGGCCGAATCTATTGCAGGTTGATCCTGGCAAGGAATTTCAGGGTGCGGTTCTATCTACAATGAAAAATCATAATGTCACCATACGACGAGGGCATACTGCGCTACATCGCGATCAGGCCATTGCCGAACGATTTAATCGGACGATTGCTGAACGGTTATTTGGATATCAATACGCAAAGGAGTTTATTCAGGATAAAAGATCCCGTGAATGGGTTAAGAGATTACCAGCTGTGATTACCGCGCTCAATAACGAGATTACTAGAACAATCAAGATGAAACCTGTCAACGCTATTAAAAAGAAGTATATACCTAAAATGGAAATCCAAGGAATTTCACAAAAAGATTTCCCTAGAAACGCTAGCGTTTCCCAACCAATTCTTGGTAGTAGTGTCATTGTGAGGTACTTATACGAACCAGGAGAGCTTGAAGGGGGTAGAAAAAGGGCTACTGATCCTAATTGGAGCGTCACTACGCATAAGATATCTAGTATAACACGATCAACTAGTAGACCAGCAATCTATAAACTGGATTCAACTGCTCCTCAGCGAGGATTTACTCGACAACAACTACAAGTGATTCCCGAGGATACTCAATTGCCACCGCATGGTCTTAACTAGCGCCGTTGCGTCTATTGCACTCAAGACAAGTCAACATCACATTATTTCTGACATGACCGAGATTGTTATTTTTTCTGTCTACGGTGAATTGGCGAGGATCCTTATCCGAATACTGCCAACGCATTATACAATTGCAACTCGCGCAGTGATTATTCTGTTGTTTCTTCAAAGTGATTATTAATTTAGCATCAATATCAAATTCTCGTTGGTTTTTTTTGTCCTGTTGTTTGTAACCGGAGAGTTTTTTTATTAATGATGCTAACATCAATATCACTTATTGTTGTGTCATTATCATCACCAATGATTTCATCATCGAGGACAATTCTTCGAAGCTGATTTATTCTTCGTACTCTGGATACTGCGAGATAGACTAAATTCGACCATTCGATGTGATTATCCACCATCCAAACAATTGTATTCGATATAGTCAATCCCTGTGAAGAATGTATTGTTGCTGCGTATCCTAGCGTCCATGGGGATTTATTAGCACGCAATGCATTTTCCACGACGCCGATATCAACCAGCACAATATCATTTAATACGAGAATTTGTTTTTCACTCTGTCCTGGAATATCAACTTCAATATTCTGCTTTCGTGTATCCGAAGGCCTATAACACAACGGTACTGGAAGTGTTGCAAATTTTTCTTTATGCGTTTCAAATAACTTCATCTGAAGTGTGTCTCTGACTATTTTTCTACTTGCTACTATCAAATCATTTGGTCTCCACGTTTCCCAGAAATCATTCATGGGAGTTTCTGAAATTATTTCACGTGCTATTTCGCATTGGATTTTATCCGGTTGTAATCTAATCAGTGCTTTGAACTCGCGTAATTGTTCATCAAGTGATCTATGGTCGGTATTAATTTCTTCATAATAGTCTACAGAACCCTTTAGCCATTCATGTGGAGATCCACCGACAAATGGTTGTGGTTGGCCGTGATCCCCGCACATGACGACTTTTGTGTTTTTGTTTAACAACCACTCAAGAAATGTTTTTAATACATCTAATGACACTGTGCATATTTCATCCCAAATTATGATTTCAGGAATGAATTTATCACCCATACGCTCAGGAGTCCATTTGTCACCTTTCCATCGAAAAAAACTGTGATAAGTGCAAGCATTTACCCCTCGTTGTATTATCTATCTGGCGAATCTGTGAGTCGGTGTTAGCACAATCATGTTAGAAACGCTAGCGTTTCCACGACGATATAATTCAATTGCACTAGTTGTCTTTCCTGACCCACCACAACCGTTTAAATAAACTGTCTTGTATCTACATATTGGATCAGATACCGGTGGTGCATTAGAAAATTCTGATTGAATTTCAATACGGTTACAACAAAGATATTTATCATCCATGGCAACGTCTGCCGATTCACAATACTCATGTAGCATCTCCTTTTTAAATCGCCAACGCCCCCACGCTTCCTCCGGATCTGTTAATGCCGCTACAGCTGATTTGTACTTATTGTGTATATACATCGAATCAGTGGCTACTCTAACCGCGGTATTAGGAAATCTATTTATCATCGAAAATAGATTAATAGAAGCATAGGCTAGCATTGAACTTCTCAAATGTGTGTACTGGGAATTATATCCATCACAGTAGGTAACAACCGTACCTAATTTCTCACCATTGGATAGAAAAGCATCCTTACGGGATACAAGTTTTCCCTGTTTGATTAAATCCGCTACAATAAAATCGTATTCAGCGACATCTATGATCAACCGCGAAGAGTATTTTGCGTTGTCGTATCGTCCACCCTGGGTAAATTTACCGATTATTCTTCGTCCAAAATCTTTTGCTTGTTCTTTTTTAATTTCAAATAACTTCTTAGACCAATTCATGATTTGTTCTTCTGGAAACTGTTTTCGCAGTTCGCTAATTATACGATCTAGATCGGGTTGTGGTAGCCAAACTTCTTTCTGAGCTCGATAGCATATAATAGCTTCGGAAACAATCAGCATGCCACAATCAATCATATATCTCAATAGCACTATTGGCATCCAGTGTTTTTCAGATAGGTGTCTACCGAGCCAAACATAACTACACGGATGTAACCCTGTAGCGAGTTCAAATGATATCACACGAGCGAATCCGGTTAAATCAAAATCAGGCAATGGTCCATTAATCGCAACACGAGTCATTTCATGCGTGGGGTGTCCAAATCGTTTGAAGTATTCAGCGCATTCCCCATACCCGAGAAAACTTCCAGGATAACACGCGGATATATCAATTGAAATCATACCGTCACGATGGTATTTTGTATTCCACAGTCCTCCATGACCAAATTCGATGCAACTCAATTTAACGTCCTCGAGAAAATCACTTCGTGTTGGACGCCATGAGTTTTTTTCTCTTGCGAAGTGAGCTACCACTGATGGAATAGTAAAACTATCCGTCAATAGTTTTTCATGGGAACTCTCCGGTGAAAAAATCATTAGCGATTTTTCTCATTCTGTTATCTAATTCTTCAACGCGATATAATTCACCATTTGGTCTTACAAATTGATCAAATCCTGATTCGGAACCAGCACTACTAAGTAACCACACTGACACAGGATCATCTTTACACAACGCATGAATAGCATCAAATAATTTCTCTTCATAGAAAACATCCCCGGAAAATTCCCCGGAAAATTCCGGGGGATATATCTCACGGTTCTATCTCGTGGAAATATTGTTACTGCAGGTGTCCACGCGTGTTCGTTATGATCAATAATTTGTATTGGAGCCCCTCGCGATTGATATTTCGGTTCGTATAATACTTCTCCGGTTATTGTTGTTGTTACTGATATTGGGAATTTTAATGATGCTTCTAATTTAGCTATATCAGAAATCTTTGCACCGTGCTGTTTCACTGTCAGTTCCCATTCGGTTATTTTCCTACGTCGCAGATCAGTTAGTTTATTTCCTCGGGATGCATTTGTGAAGTGTTCCATTACCCGTGTTGCTACACAATTGAGCCTTGACGAAGTCAACGGTGAATATTTCATAGGAGCTAGTTTTGCAATATCGGGTTTATCATTTAACGGATATATCCCATAAACCATTGCTGTTACGGGATAGGATCTTTCGTAGTATGGTTTGTCAATTCCAGTTAGAATTCCTGGTTTGGAATCTTTACTTACAATGACAGTTTTTTTATCCTTGAGGATTGGTTCAAATTTATCCCTAATAATCCATTTGCCTTCGACTTCGATAATGAATTTTATTCTGAAAAAATACTTCTGATTGGAATTGCTTTGTTGGGAATTGCTTTGCTTGAAATCCTTTGGATTTCCACCTTTGGATTTCCATCTTTGAATTTCCCCTTTGGATGGAAATTGCTTTGCTTGAAATCCTTTGGATGGAAATTGCTTTGCAATTTCACCAAGGTGTGAAATTATCTCAGCTGCTCTTTTATCGTTCATAGTAGCATCGATGATGGGTACATTGACATCTTCATCAATAATTCGAAATGTCGACCAACAGTATGCTGCACCGTCTCGGTAGAATTCATTAAAACACTCCCTGATTTTACCGAGTATAGTTCTATCACCGATTAGACGTTTTGGTGTATCAGAGACTCTATCGAGATTGAATTTAGTATTTCTCCAAGGCTTAATTTTTGATAATCTTTGGAACTCCCTATCAAGATTGAATTTAGTATTTTTCCAAGGTTTGAATTTCGATAATCTTTGGAACTCCCTATCAAGATTGAATTTAGTATTTTTCCAAGGTTTGATTTTCGATAATCTTTGGAACTCCCTATCAAGATTGAATTTAGTATTTTTCCAGGGCTTAATTTTCGATAATCTCTTGAACTCCTCCATGTTATAATTAAAACAAGTATTTAAATAGAAAAATATAGTATAATGAATCACTGCAAGTGGCTAATGATTGGATCTACAACCCCGTGTAACAAATCATACAGAAGTGAATTCTGTGGGTATCATATGCAAAGCGTGAGAAACGGTTCAAAAGGCCCTCTCCCATGCCTCCAATGTGGGGTGGGTGTTAGAGGAAAATCGCAATTATGCCTTGCTTGTGGGGGTAAACGATACAGGGAACTAAAACGCTACTATGACAAACGAATCAATGACTCCGTCATCCTTGATAAAATCAAGGACAAAGTCATAAAAACCCCTCAAGATTATATCCAGAGATTTATAATTAAAGCAGATAATAAATTAGACAAGTAGTATTATTATACAAATGAGCCAAGATTTCAGACCTCACCCAGTGCTTGCTAATTACGAAGCTTCTAGTGATGGTGTTGTCAGGCACCGCAGACTCAAAGAACCGGTTGGATATCTGAATAATATGGGATATTTGATGTTTTCAGCTGGGAGGAAGAAGTATCTCTGTCACAGAGCCATCTATGAAGCATTTTACGGATTAATCGAAGACGGCCTTGTGATTGATCACATAAATGGCGTGAAGACTGATAATTGTCTTGGGAATCTTCAAGCCGTCTCGCAGCGCGATAACCTTTTAAAAAGCAACGCTGGTAAGCACGCAAAACATCCCAAGGGTGTGAAATCGTTTGATTTAGAAAATAATGAAGAGAGAAGCTTTCAGTCGATAAATGCGGCTAAAAAATATTTCGATATTTGTAGTACTTCAATTCGATTTGTTGCTGAAAAAATCATTAAAACATCTCTGTCTAAAAAAAATGGTCATAAAATAAAGTTCGTATACACTGAAACTATTTAAGGGAGATAAATCCTTTATGGATAAATCCGCACTACAATTCACACTCTACCTACTAAGTTCCCTTGTATTATGACGTCAAAGGAATTTGTCGCCTGCTATATTACCTGTATACCTTGACTAGGCGCGCCCACGTGAATGTAATGGAGATATAATGCATGAGTTTTCGATAGAGAATAAAACTTTTTATTGTCGCTTGTGGGCTAAAACTGCATTATTATTTTTATTTATCTACATATCTCATGTGTGGGGGTGGGTGGACTAGCAGTAAAGCAGACAGCTAACTCGTTCTTTTCAGTACAAAAATTCTTTATAATCTAACGCATTACCTATGTTCGCTCAGCCAGAACGCGAGTGTTTCCTATTCATTGAAGTAGGTGGGCGTGGTTAAAATTCCTTGTATGTGAATGTATTTTATCTAGAGAATTATAACAGAGTATAAAAACGCTGTTTTATTAAACAACTGTATTATTTTGTTTAAAATATTTCTCATTGTTGCAGCATAAAATTGTCTATTTTAAAAATCTCTTATTGTTAAGTATATCAGATATATATATATATTAAAAAATCTCTATTCTGTATGACTAGTCCTTGGTGTAATGGTATCGTGTTTGTCTTGTAAACATAGATCTATCAACTACGTGTTCGGTCCCCATAGCAGATACATTATTTGATGGCGAAACGGAAGATGTTTTTTTCTATTAATTGGGGGGGGGGGTAGGGCGGTCCCCCTCAGCCAAACCAACATTGCAACCCATGCTATCGCATTCTCGGTAGCGTGGGTTGGTGTTTTTTCTAACTCATGCAACCATGAATTCGATTTCATGGGTTGCCATGTTGGTTTGGTTTACCACGCCCACATCATACCATCATCGTTCCATTGAATTATAATCCATCCTTAATTAAGTTAATTAATGTTATGCCTAAAATTTGCCACAACACTCGAGTGGAAATATATGGCATTGTGCCGTCCATGTTGTGACGTTATACCTCAAGCATATCTTCTGGGCGGTCTAAGATGGCGTTTGCCACCTTAGGCCTCCCGCCGGAGATGTATGTTTCGGGTCCCCTTGGGCTTACTTGGATGCGAAGGCACCCAAGGAGTTCCAAAGATGTGTTGTCATATATGTTTTTTTTTATTAATTAGAGATACAGTATACTATATTTATAAAAATAATGGATATCAATGATGTAAATGCTATAATTGCTGAAATCTCAAATATAAATAATAAAGGGGTATTATTATCTGAAAGTCTCGACGTTGACAAGATTACCTCGGAATATGAAGATATTGAATATCTGTCTAGTAAGGGTCGTTATGTTTTACCTAGGATGTACAGGCTCGTGAAAGGAATTCAAAAATCCATTAATGGTTGTTTGTACGGTAACGACATTAATTTATTCATAACGCTATTTAGCACCGTTGAAGCAATACGTCAAAAGCTTGGCCAAGAATATCAAAAACGAGCTGAAATTGGTTCTAAAGTTCGTGATCTTAGAAAAATGTTAAACGAGGAGCGACCAGTATCTTAACCACGTGGGTGTTACTAAAAAAAATAATAGGCTTTCGTAAATAATTTAAATAATTTATTTATTTTTTTTTTAGCGTTTTTTGTAACACTTGTTACATAGGATTTTCTCCTGAAAGGATACTCACCAGTCTGGACTTGCTCATGCAGTTATGTGCATAATGGATGATCTGGTCGTAGTAGCAAGTAATCACCGCGACGCCTCCATTTTCACGTCATTGTTCTTGTTGCCGCGTCGTTAACACAAATCGTTCATCGCCATTCTCAGATATTACAATTCTGAAATCCCCAGCGATGTTATTTCTGAAACACTCGCGGATAGCGTCGTACAGTTTAACCCTGTCGAAGATGAATACGTTAGCTTGATGGTACATTATTTAATAACTAAGTTATTTAATAACTAAGCTTTTAATTATGATGGAAACCCTTTGGGTTTCACATTTGAAAATTTAGTTCACAAACAATATATGGTTGGTGAATCGCTTACAACTAAATTAGCCCGAGAGCGGCTAGCAGCAATTAAAAAGTTTATACCGGTTCGAGACAGACTTCGCGAGAAACTTCAACAACGACAACAAGCGCAGACTGACTTTTCTGTGTCAAGTGAACAACTGTTTACTCCGATAACAAGTGCGACCAAAGATGTGAAAACAGCAACTGAACGAGCAATATACGGAGATATTCCTAAGGAAGGCAAGCGACGAGAAGTGCCTGTTCTTGGTGTGCTTGAAAAGATATCAGCAGACACCGGACAAACACGCGCAGGGATACAACAGTTATCCAGTGATATAAAAACTCAACAAGAGTATGAACAACTAGCTGATATTGATGATTCCGCACCTGAAACACAACCTGTTGATGTCGTCACCCCAAGAGGTGTTTCCTTTATAGACAAACTCACCGAAGGAGCTATAAAGGAAATCAAACGACCTCAATTAATAAAACCCAAAGATTATACGACTTTTGGTGATTTTGCAACCCAAAGCTTTCATTCCAGAAAAGACTTTTTAAAAGACGAGTATAAAAACAGTAGAATAAGCCGAGATGAATGGGCTGATTGGTTGTATAAAACGAATAAGGGGGTTGGCCGTTTAAATAAAAGAGAATTGGGATATAAAGAATTTAGAAGGGGAATTGAAGAGTATGATGAAACTGGTACAACTGAGAAAACAAGCGGAAAAGGATATTCGATTAAAAATCCAAAGGATGTCTTTGACTCTACCGTGACATGCCCTGGTAACATTCTCAGTGATATATCACGGTTAGAGGTTCTCATCGGAGGGAAACGAGCCGGAAATAACTCCGTCGAGATAATTAACGAGGCAGCTGATATCTGTAGACGATTATTTGCTGCTGGTATCATGGACATTAATGTATATCGAGAACTTATTGCTGAATTAGTTGAAAATCACAACGATGAAAATCTTATGGATGTAAGCGATTGATCACTAATTGAAAAACTACTAGTTTTATAACAAGATGATTATACACTATAACCATGATAAACCCGTAAGCGTCTACGTGGTGAACTCACGATTGCCTGTTTATCGCGCGTGGTACGGAGATGGTTTCGGCAATACCATTGCGGGGTTATTTACAAGAATGGCTCCCAAGGTGGCGCCGTTAGCTAAACAATTATCAATGAAAGCCATTGATGCTATCCGTGATAAGGGAATCAATTTCGTTGGAAATCTTGCCGGAAAGGCATTTTCTGCCGCGAAAGATAAAATAGCATCATTGGTGCGAAAGAAACCACGAATGACTTCGTCATCGATGACTTCGTCATTAGTGCTGCCATCAACTACAGTGATGCCTGCAAAAATCAGCAAAGTAATAAATAACGCAGTGGAAGAAAAACTAGCGCAATTGACTTCGTCACAATTGACAGCTTCACCGGTAACAGATAGCGCTATCATGAACGCGATAGCAGGAAGTGGTTTGAAACAAAAAAGAAATTCGAAGAATTTTCAACGACGATGATTATAAAGAATTAAAACGCTAGCGTTAAACTCTTCGAGTTTCACAATTGAAAACGCTAGTAATGTTATAAATGTTTAAACGAACAGCTGATCCCGCGTTAGATATGGAAGCAAAGATGCGCAAAGATGATTCCGTGCGCGATTATCAATACTATTCCTATCATGCAATACAACCCGACCTACGATCGCGAATTGAACTTCAAGTTCAAGATACCAGTAAATACTTTTTACCATGTGAAGCATTTATTGAAGTAGAAGGAAAACTTGTAACAAATGTTGCAGCTGATACCCCATATGCAAATGATTCAAATATCCGAGTTGGTTTCGTCAACAACGGTATAATGGCGTTATTTGAAAGTGCAAGATATCTCATTGATGGAAAAGAAATTGAATCAATAGACCGCGAGGTTGATGTTGCAACAACAATAATCGGACTAGCAAGATACTCCGATGATTATACAAGATCGGCTGGTCCATCTATGATGTTTGCAAAGGATACCTCTGATAACGCTGACCACCTTCAATACATTAAAGTGTTAACACCGCAAGACACTTCAGTTGATAATCAACGAGAAGCAACTAATCCAGAACGTCGAGCTAGACCCGGAGCTGCGTTTGATATTCTCGGAGGTGTTAATGGTAATTTCAATTTAGGATTTGCAACACGAAAATTAGCATTGGAAGGACAAGAGAAAAAGTTTTCATGTGCGATTCCACTCCATCACATATTTGGATTCTGCAGAAATGTCAGAAAAGTCATCTATGGAGCCAAACACACAATCGCATTAGTGCGAAAAGGCAATGACAATGATGCAATTTGGCGTACTGGTGCCGATGAAGGTAAAGTTGTTTTGAGTAAAATAGTATTATGGATGCCAGTAATGACTCCATCAATTACCACGGAAGAGCGGCTACTTTCATTTATGGAAACCGGTGGTAAATCATTGCTAAGTTTGCTTACAACAACGACTGATGCTAAAGAGGATAATGTTAATGATACATTTACATGGCACCTGGCATCAAAACAAGGCGTTTCAGCTCCACGTCATATATTTATAGCGCTGCAGAATCGGAATCGATTAGGTTCCCAAGAACGCAGTCATATGATATTTGATCGGTTAGCGGTAAGTGAGGTTTCACTGAGAATAAACGGACAACAAGAACCATCTGAGGATATACAGCTTAATTACGGAAACAACCAAATAGCACGTGTGTATCATCGGATGCTGTCATATATGGGTCGTGATCAAAATGTTGATACTGGTTTGCAAATATCTCAGCTCGATTTTAAGAACTTGTATCCAATTTATTACTTTTCACTGGAACATCTTGATTTAACAAGGCAATCCGTTGTTGATATACATTTTAGGGCTCGTATAGATCATGGTGGTGTTGATTATAGAGCGATTGCTGTTATTCTCAGCGACAAATCAATGTTGTTAGAAGGGGCTGGCGGACGAATGAGACTCGTTGATGCACCAGTGGAAAATCTGTAAATGTAAATGAAACTTGAAAAGTTTCCATAGGATTTCCCCAATTAGATCAATTGAAAGCATAAATGTGTTTTACAATAAAATGCCATATAGTGTTGTTAGTGTCAAGCTGACTGATGGTCAGGTCAAGAAATTAAAATCAAAATCCGCTAAGGAATGTGGAACAACAATAACGTTAAAACCAGCGCAGATGTCCGGAGGTACACATAAAATATCATTAACGGATCGTCAAATAAAACATTTCAATGATGCAATGAAAAATAAGCGAGGAGTTCAAATAGAATTTTCGAAAGCTGCAGTCGCGAACATGATAAAATCAGGTGGTATATTTCCATTGTTATCCGCAATACCAGCATTGATTGCAGCGGCTGCCCCAGCGGTGGCGAAGGCGGCAGCGTTGGGAGCCGTTGGGACCGCAGCAGGGATGGCGTTGAAAAAGGCAACTGGTGGATCCGCTCGCGGATCTGGGTATAAAAAAAAGGGAAAGGGGTTGTACCTACCAGGAACCCCGTATTCATGGTACAGCGGCAAATCCGTGAACGGATCGGGTCTAAGAAAAATACCAGGAACGGTTTATTAGTTGAAAAATCTTCGATTTCCGAACCTATGGTTGAGGAACCTATAGTTGAGGAACCTATGGTTCCTATGTCCAATTTTGATTTAATTGATGCTGCTAAAAAACTAGCGATAAAAAACTTCAGAGGGGTTTTTATGAGAGATCAATTACCGAGAAAACCAAATAACGTTGAAACCGGTATCATCAATCTTGATAACAGCAGCGGATCGGGAACTCACTGGGTTGCATACGCGATTGATCCACGTGGGATTGTCTATTTCGATTCATATGGGTTAGCTCCGCCAAGCGAGTTTATGCGGTATATAAATTCCTCGATGAAACTCAAAGGGTTTCCGATTTTTTATTCCACGCTGCCAACACAACAATTAAATGATCCACCGATATGCGGCCGTGAAGTATTAAATGTCCTCGCGGAGATTTCATTAAAATCCTTTGGATCTCCGTGGAAACCACCTCATATTATTGTAAACGAATACACCAGTGGGAAATTACAAGGATCAATAAATTGAAAACACAAGTTACGCTAACAATAATGATCGATATTTGGGGACAATCTCTGTCAATGTTGGAACCCACCGAGGAAACATCTGCGGGTTCTATCGAGGATGTAAAAAAAATAATAGAAGATGAAATCGCTGAGACGTTAAATTTAACAAGTGTTGACCCGAACGAAATAGTTGTATTTCAAGATCGCCAGGGTAAATTGAAAAGCAGTAATATATCCGTGAATGACATTTTGATACGGCATCGGGCTGCCGCTGAAAACTCTATTGCACTGTATTCCAACGATGGACAACTTAAACCAGGCGCACTTGTGTCTACGATCACCGACGGGATTGCTACCAACGAACGTGAGCTGAATGATTTTATACGAGGTTATAATAGTTTTCGCAAAAATGTCGTACATAAATTCTTTGGAACCCCGCTTGTGGTTGGCATGACTCTCGCTGAAATTAAAAACTATCTATCGCTATTCTTCGCTAACAAGGACGCGGGAAGGATGATGAATGAAAATGAAATCAAGGCAAATTATCTCGAGATTTCTAAACTAATAGAAGATCAAAAACCCACTAACGACGTCATTGTTAGATTTTTTGGATCCCCACCTGTGGCAGACTCGACTCTCGCTGAAATCAGTGAGTTTATTATCAGGCATACTCATAATGCCTACGTCGCTAATAATTTCTTTGGTGTCCCGGTTACATCTACAATGACTCTCAAAGATATTAATATGTTTATGGTGAGACAAACAACACTTAATACCATCGTGGATAATTTTTTAGGGAGAACACCTACATCTGAAACCACATCGTTGACAGGCATGACTCTCGCGGAAATTAAAAGCGCGTTTGACGAACAAAAACGCATCAGCGAAATGGCTAAAAATTTCTTTGAGGGCTGTGAAAGTTATAATATCACGACGACATATTCTCAACTCAACGGGCATTATCTCATGCAAAAAGGTTTGGAATTTAACCACCTTTTGATTTCATTTTTAGTCGCCGCGATAAAACGATGATAAAATATACCGAAATCAAAAAAACCTATCTCGACGTTTACGACGATATTCTTAAACTAAAAGAAAAATCTGAAAGGGTAAAGCATGGGACCTTTGATTGGGTAAAAGAATCTAATGCTAAATTGAAAGTCAATATCGAGAAGTGGTCCCATGGTATCTACAGGATAACGTTAATCTCTGACAAGCAATTTGATATCATCGTGAAAGGTAAAACCTACTTTGGTGGCACCGCGACAGTAATTATCGCGGGGGGAGAAGAAGAATTTGAGATTGTCGCAGTTGATAACACCATTAGAAAAGAAATATCCTGGTGCTTAGAATTCGTAGCGGATTTAAGTAAATAATAAAACTGAAAATCCTATGGATTTTTACTAGTGGTTTCAATCGAAAGGAAATCCTTTAGATTCACAATTGAAAACGCTAGCGTTTTTAAAATAAAATGATTTCATCAACGCAATGTCGCTATGATCAGGTCAGAGAATTTCAAAATAGACTCAAAACCCTCACTGAGGAGTATCAAATAAAAATAAAAAAATACCGACGAAGAATCACCGCAATTGATATTACTATGTACTCGGTGTCAAGCGTTCTCGCTGGTGCCGGAATAATACTTGCATCGGTTACAATGATTGCCCCGGTCGTAGTTCCAATTTGCATTTCTGCGGTGGCTACAATCGGGGGTATATCAACCGGGATAGCAAAAAAGATATCATCATGCAGCCAGAGTAAACTGCAGAATTACTTACTTCAATTTCATATTGCATCAACCGCATACTCGCAATTATCATTGATGATATCGTCGTCACTCGATAATACGATTATATCAGATAGTGAATTCTCAGCGATGGTCAGTATTTTTGATTCCGCGATATCGAAATTAGAGCGACAACATGAATATAATAACAATGACAACACCGATGGAATCAGAAAACACGAACCCAAAAAAACAAAAAATGATCTCAATAATATCAACATTACCAGATTGTGAGTTCTCAGTGATGGTCAGTATTTATGATTCCTCGATACCAAAATTAGAAATAAATCATGAGTATAGCAACGTTGACGACACCGATGGAATTACTTCAACGAGTAGTGGAGAACACGAACCCAGTACAAACGAGTATGATATCAATAACATCAACGAATCCAGAATTCAGTGTGAATTTCCCCTCTCCGGTCCCAGTGAAGGAGATAGCGCTAGCAAAACTACGAGTGTATCACAGTTGGCCTAATATCAGATCGGTTGCATTTAGTGGTCAGCAACCCAATAACACACTGGTGTTCTCGTATAAGAATAAACCCGATGGTACTCCAGAGTGGGAAACTGTTTCGTTACCAACTGGGTCGTACCAAATTAAGCAAATCAATGCTGAAATTCAGCGTAGAATAAAATCAATCACTGGAAAAGAATCAAAAATAGCTATTAATCTTCATCAACCGACGCTCTCGTCGTTGATCGAAATAAGCACAGAGGGATACATTGTAGATATATATAACAGCTCGTTAAGAACAGTGTTAGGATGGCCTGAAAAACCACCGGAAAAATCCGCCACCGACTTAACCACGGACATACAATCATATCATGAAATCAATCCCAGTTATAGAGATAATTTATTTGATATAAGAAAAGGAAGAATCGCCGATAGATTTATATTTACCAACAAAGAAACATTGCAATGGGATTTTATCATTAAAAGAACAACCGACTCATCTGTTACTATTTCATTTACGCTAACTGACGTCCGTGGTTATTTTAATGAGATTAAACAATTATATGACACACAACTAGAACAACTACGGAAAACAAGATCGCAAAAACACGTTGAAATAATAAATCAGCTTATATCGGACATGAAATATATCTATGAACTAATTATTCAAACAATAATTAATGACAACAGCGACAATAAACAACGATTCCTAACCGATTACAATATCACAGAAGACAATCTGCGTAATTTCAAGTTTCCGAAATACAACGCTGATGAATTAGCAAGAATTGTTAAAACCGATATCAAGGCGCTACAAAAATCAGATTCAACTGTCCTCTTCAGGTATAATAATGATCCAGATGGTGGTGGTAGGCATATCGCTCCGTTCAACGTGAATATTTCAACGGTGATTGCGCTCAATTTAGTATGTGATGCAATTGAAGGAAGCTATCAAATTAATCTAGAGCAATCAAATCAAGCTCAGCAGGGATATATTCTTTATTCATTTGCACCAACAGCTCCTCCAGGATTCCTAATTATTGAAAACCCAATTAATCCTGTCTACATGCGATGCCATAATAACTCGTTAACGAGAATTAATTTCAAACTCACCGACCAGTCAAATAATTTAATTGATCTACGCGGTGAGGTGTTAGCGATTAGTTTGTTTGTAAAATCATAAATGATTTTTGTTAACCCAGAACTGAAATCACTAAGCAGCAGAGAGGGTGGATGACCACATCGTTGCGACCAAAATTGATTAAAAAATCGTAAAGTCTCCGTTTGCTAAATGGAGACTTATTTTTTTTGGTTAAAATAAGGTTTCGTAGGAAACATTATTTTTGCTTGAAATCGTGGTCTGTTCACCCTCTCTGCTGCTTGATGGAATAGTAAAACTATCCGTGAGTAGTTTTTCATGGGAATTCTCCGGTGAAAAATCACTAGCGATTTTTCTCATTCTGTTATCTAATTCTTCAACGCGATATAATTCGCCATTTGGTCTTACAAATTGATCAAATCCTATTTCGGGATCTTCATCACTTCTAAGTAACCACACTGACACAGGATCATCTTTACACAACGCATGAATAGCATCCAATAATTTCTCTTCATAGAAAACATCCCCGACGAACTCCTTAGGGATATATTTCACGGTTCGTTCTCGTGGAAATACTGTTACCGCAGGTGTCCACGCGTGTTTGTTATGATCAATAATCTGTATTGGCGCTCCATTTTTGTTATATTTCGGTTCGTATAAAACCTCTCCGGTTATCGTCATAACGGTTATTGGAAATCTTAATGATGTTTCTAATTTAGCTATATCAGAAATCTTTGCACCATGCTGTTTCACTGTCAGTTCCCATTCGGTTATTTTCCTACGTCGCAGATCAGTTAGTTTATTTCCTCGGGATGCATTTGTGAAGTGTTCCATTACCCGTGTTGCTACACAATTCAGTGAACTAGAATATTTCATAGGAGCTAGTTTTGCAATATCGGGTTTATCATTTAACGGATATATCCCATAAACCATTGCTGTTACGGGATAAGATCTTTCGTAGTATGGTTTGTCAATGCCGGTTAGAATTCCTGGTTTGGAATCTCTACTCACAATGACAGCTTTTTTATTCTTGAGGATTGGTTCAAATTTATCCCTAATAATCCATTTGCCTTCGACTTCGATAATGAATTTGATTCGGAAAAAATACCTTTTTTCCCCAACACGTGAAATTATCACTGCTGCTTTTTCATCAGTCATGGTAGCGTCAACAACACCATCAATTCGAAATGTTGACCAACAATAAGATGCTCCATCACGCTTGAATTCATTAAAACAGTCTCTGATTGTACTAATCATGGCTTTATCAAGAATTGTATTCTTTGGTGTATTAGAAACTATATCGAGATTGAATTGAGCATCTTTCCAGGGTAATCTCTTGGACGTTTTTTTTGGTTTATCGAGATTAAATTTAGGATTAATTTTCAATAATCTCTTAAACTCCTTCATGTTTCCGTCTATTAAACGTTTTTTTGGTTTATCGAGATTAAATTTAGGATTAATTTTGTTACGTTTTTTTTGGTTTATCGAGATTAAATTTAGGATTAATCTTCAATAATCTCTTAAACTCTTTCATGTTTCCGTCTCTTGGACGTTTGAGATTAATTTTGTTACGTTCTTTTGGTTTATCGAGATTAAATTTAGGATTAATCTTCAATAATCTCTTAAACTCTTTCATGTTTCTGTCTCTTGGACGTTTGAGATTAATTTTGTTACGTTTTTTTGGTTTATCGAGATTAAATTTAGGATTAATTTTTAATAATCTTTTAAACTCTTTCATATTTCCGTCTCTTGGACGCTTTTTGGGTTTATCGAGATTAAATTTAGGATTAATTTTTAATAATCTTTTAAACTCCTTATCAGTATTGAATTCAGCATTTTTCGAAGGCGTTCTCCTTAACTCCCTCATGCTATAATTAAAACAAGCATTTAAATGAAGAATTTATATATAATGTATCACTGTAAGTGGCTTATGATTGGATCAATAACCCCGTGTAACAAATCATGCAGAAATGAGTTCTGTGGGTATCATATGCAAAGCTTTCGTCGTGGAAGCCTTGGTCCGTTACCCTGTATTCTATGTGGGGTTGGGGTTAGGGGAAAATCTCAGTTGTGTTTGAATTGCGGTGGAAAGCGATACAGGGAGTTGAAGCGTTATTATGATAAAAGAATAAAAAATGGACAATCAATCAGAAATTATGACCCTGACACTGATAAAGTCCCTGACGCTGACAAAGTCAGTATTCTTGACAGAGTCAAGGATAAAATCATAAGAACTCCTCAAGACTACATTGAAAGATTTTCCAGTGATGTAATCATTAAACCAAACAATGAATTAGACAAATAGTATTTAGTATACGAATGAACCAAGAATTTAGACAACACCCTGTGATTACAAATTATGAAGCATCCAGTGATGGTGTTGTAAGAAACCGTAGACTGAAGAAACCAGTTGGTGATGTGAATAATCATGGATATTTGAGGTTTGGCGCTGGAAAGAAGAAATATCTCAATCATCGTTTCGTATTCGAATGTTTCAATGGATTGATCGAGGATGATTCTGTCATTGATCACATTGATTCTAATCCAATGAACAATTCTTTATCAAATTTACGAGTTGTTACACAGAGTGAAAATAATTCATCTGGAAGGACTGGAAAATGCTCAAAAAAAGCGAGACCTGTGAAATCTTTGAATACGATAACTAACGAAGAAAAAATATTTCAATCAATAACCAGCGCCGGTAGGCATTTCGATATGTGTTCACCCTCAGTACGATATGTTGCAGAGGGGATTTATCGATCTGCGATTTCAAAAAAGACGGGACAGAAAATTCGATTTAGTTACGTCTAATGCGTCATATTTTTCCTTTAGAAATATGTCATTGTTATAGAATATGAATTCTGAAAATATAAATAGCATTATATCCGAGATTTCAAAATTGAAAAGTTGGGATATTGAACTATCAGATGGGTTAAATCCTGATCAAATCATGTCTGATTTTCAGGATATAGAATACGGAGTTAACAACAATAAATATATGCTGCCAAAGCAATACGCGCTCATCAAAAGAATTCAGAATTCTATTCGGGACTCTCTTGCATTCTCCAGTGACGTAAGTGTGTTCGCTCCGTTATATACTATCGTAGAGCGAATACGAAAAGAATTAGGTAACGAATACGAATTGAAAAAGGAGGTTAATTCTAAAATTAGAAACCTACGGGCGTTAATTCAAGAAAATGAACAATTTTGATTGACCATTTATCATTATTTGATTGTGACCGTCCCTCATAGAGATTTTAATTTTTTTTTAGCATTTTTTGATTGACAATGTCAAAAACAGTGAAAATATTTCACACTGAATAAAAATTGTTTTGCAATTGAAAAATTGTTTCTGATTTCAAATAATGGTCAATGAAGCATTAACAACCCGATTGACTCGTGAACGACTGGATGCAATCAGGAGATTTGTACCAATTCGTGACTCTGTACGGAATAAACTGCAACAACGACAACAAGCGCAGACTGACTTTTCTGTGTCAAGTGAACAACTGTTTACTCCGATAACAAGTGCGACCAAAGATGTGAAAAAGTTAACTGAAGCAGCGATATACGGAGATATTCCTGAGCGAGAACGAGGAAAGAAGGCGCCGCTGCTTGATACGCTTGAAAAGATATCAGCAGAGACCGGACAAACTCGCGCAGGGATTCAACAGTTATCCAGTGATATAAAAACTCAGCGCGAGTATGAACGATTAGCTGATATTGATGATTCTGCGCCTGAAACTCAAAGAGTTTCCACACCTGAACCACAACCTGTTGATGTCGTCACCCCAAAAGGTATTCCCTTTATAGACAAATTCACCGAAGAAGCTATAATAAAAATCAAACAACCTGAATTAATAAAACTCAGCGATTATTCGACATTTGGTGATTTTGCCGCCAAAAACTTTGATTCTAGAAAGGATTTTTTAAAAGACGAGTATAAAAACAGTAGAATAAGGCGAGACGACTGGGTAGATTGGTTATATAAAATAAACAAGGTGATTACTGATAATTTGAAAAGGGATACAGTTGAGTATAGATCTTTTAAAGTAGGAGTTGATAGTTATGGTATACAAAAACAACAAGAAAGAGAAAAACAAAGTCGAGGCCGACAAAGGCAATTACTTGATGATAGTGAGGGCGCAACTGGTACAACTGAGGAAACAAGCGGAAAAGGATATTCGATTGGAAATCCAAAGGATTTCAACGCTGGAGTCTTTGACTCTACCATGACATGTCCTGGTAGTGTTCTCAGTGATATATCACGGTTAGAGGTTCTCATCGGAGGGAAACGAGCCGGAAATAACTCACCGGAAATAATTAATGAAGCAGCTGATATCTGTAGACGATTATTTCAGGGTGTTATCATGGATATCAGCACATATCGAGATTTCATTGGCGAGTTAGTGGAAAGTGGGTATCATAGTGACTGAATTGAAAAGTCAATTGATTAGATAAATAACAATTGAAAAATTGTTTCTGATTTCAAATAATGATCATACACTACAATCATGATAAACCAACCCCCGTCTACGTAGTTAATTCACGGTTTCCGGTTTATAAAGCATACTACGGAGATGGTTTAGGTAATACCATTGCAGGGTTATTTGCGAGAATGGCTCCAAAAGTGATGCCGTTGGCTAAACAATTAGGAATGAAAGCAATTGATGTTATTCGTGATAAGGGTATTAGTGCTGTTGGAGATCTTGCGGGAAAAGCGTTTTCAACTGCGAAGAATAAATTAACATCATTAGTGAAATCACGGATGAAATCCAAAGGATTTTCAAAACCGTTACCGTCTACAGCGGAAATGCCTGCGAGTGTTAGTAGAATTATAAATAACGCAGTAGATGAAAAATTAGCGTCGATGGCTTTAAACCCCGACCAAAGCAATATTGCAAATATGATAGCAGTAAGTGGCTTTAAAAAACTACGTCGATGAAATGGAAAATCGCGATTTAGACTCTGATAAATAGAATAAAATGTTCAAACAGTCACCTGATCTAGCGTTTGATATAGATGCCCCAGTTTGCAAGGATGATTCTGTACGCGATTATCAATATTACGCCTATCATGCCATAGACTCAAATAGTCGAGCAAGAATTGATCTTCAAGTCCATGATACCAGTAAATACTTTTTGCCCTGTGAAGCGTTTATCGAAATCGAAGGAGAAATTATACGAACAAATGATACAGAGTATCCAGCTGGTACTCAAGTCGGGTTTGTCAATAATGGTAGCATGGCATTATTTGAGAGTGCAAAATATCTCATTGATGGAAAAGAAATTGAGGCGATAGATCGCGATGTTGATGTGGCTACAACAATAATCGGGTTAGCGAGATATTCCGATGATTATACAAAATCAGCAGGACCTTCTATGATGTTTGCAAAAGATGCTACAAACACCGCTGGAGGAAAACAATTTGTTGTAAGACGACCAAAGAATAATGCTGGCACCGCTAATATTGATGCCGAAGATATGATTATAAACAACGATGTTAATTTCAATCTAGGAGCTGCAACACGTATGTCAATGTTGGAAGGGCGGCGTAAATCATTTTCATGCGCGATTCCACTGCATCACATATTTGGATTCTGTAGAAACGTCAGAAAAGTTATTTATGGAGCGAAGCATACAGTATCACTGGTGCGAAAGAGTGATGATAGTGACGCAATCTGGAGGATTCCAGCAGACAATGCAAATCCCAATGCTGATGCTGGTAAAGTCAATTTAACAAAAATAACATTGTGGATGCCAGTGTTGACTCCAGCAATTACCGCAGAAGAACGATTACTATCATTTATGGACCAAGAAGGAAAATCATTACTAAGTTGGCTAACCGTGAGTACAGATGTTAAACAATCAAATATCAACGGGTTATTCACTTGGAATCTAGCATCAAAACAAGGTGTTGCTGCGCCACGTCATATATTTATTGCGTTACAAGATAACGCACGAGTTGGCAATCAACTCTTCAGCCATATGATATTTGATCAATTAGGTGTGAAAGACGTCTCACTGAGAATAAACGGCCAGCAGGAACCATCTGAAGATATACAACTTAATTACACAGAAAATCATATTGCACGAGTTTATCATCGTCTGTTGTCATTTATGGCACGTGATCAAAATGTCGATACTGGTCTGCAAATATCACAATACGACTTTAAAAATCTATATCCGATCTATTACTTCTCACTGGAACATCTCGATTTGATGAGACAATCTGCTGTTGATATACATTTTAGAGCTAATGTGACTCGTGGTGCTATTGCTGATTATAGAGCGGTTGCTGTCATTCTCAGCGACAAATCAATGCTACTCGAAGGTGTTGGAGGAAGAATGAGAGTGGTAGATGCACCAGTGGAAAACATGTAATTGAAATTGTAAACGATTTAGAATCAATCAATTATGTATAATGTCATATAGTAATATTAGTGTTGCGTTAACTCCTGGTCAAATCAAAAAATTGCAATCGGAATCAGCTAAAAAATGTGGAACCACAATCACGTTGAAACCCAACCAAATGACTGGTGGTGCAAATAAACTATCGCTGACAACTCGTCAGGTGAAACATTTCAATGATGCACTAGTAGCAAAAAGGGTGTTCAGATTACTCTCTCTGCGGCTGCTATCAAAAATATGATTAAAACAGGCGGTATATTTCCGTTGTTAGCTGCGATTCCAGCATTGATTGCAGCAGCAGCCCCAACGGTGGCTAAAGCGGCAGCGTTAGGAGCCGTTGGTACTTCAGCAGGAATGGCACTAAAGAAGGCAACTGGGAAAGGATATAAAAAAAAGGGAAAGGGTCTAAGACTACCAGGAACCCCGTATTCGTGGTACAGCGGAAAGGGTCTAAGACTAGGACCGGTTTATTAATTGGAGAGTCTATGACTCAGGAACCTATGGTTCCCATGTCCAATTTTGATTTACTTGATGCTGCTAAAAAACTCGCGATTAAAAACTTCAGAGGTGTCTTTATGAAAGATCAATTACCACATCAACCAAACAGCGTTGAAACCGGAATCATTAATTTAGATAACAGCACCGGACCTGGAACTCACTGGGTTGCATACGCTATTGATCCACGTGGGATTGTTTATTTCGATTCATATGGATTAGCCCCACCAAAAGAGTTTATGCGTTATATAAAAACCCTTCCAATGAAGACTTGGTACTCTACGCTACCAACACAACAAATGAATGACCCACCAATATGTGGCAGCGAAGTATTAAATGTCCTTAACGCTATTTCTAACTCCTTGAGTAACCCAAGCGGAAAACCACCACATGTTGTCGTGAATGAATACACTAGTAATCGCTGGAGAAAATCGAAGATTTTTCAACGAAGTCGTCAACAAAGATTTTAGAGAGAGAAAGAGTTTTACAATAACATGATTGATATTTGGGGGAGATCTTTGAAACCCGAACCCGATGACACTGCGACAGGTGATATAAAAAAAAAATTAAAGATGAAATCGCTGAGACGTTAAATTTAGTAAATGTTGACCCGAACGAAATAGTTGTATTTCAAGACAAACAGGGTAAATTGAAATCCAGTGATGTGTCATTGAATGACATTTTGATACGGCAGCGCGACGCCGCTGAAAACTCTATTGCGTTGTATTCCAGCGGTGGACGACTTAAAGCCAGTAATATATCCGCGGATGACATTTTAAAACGGCAGCAAGACGCCACTGAAAACTCTATTGCGTTGTATTCCAGCGACGGACGACTTAAACCAGGTGCACTTGTGTCTACGATCACTGATAAGATTGCTACCCATGACAATGAGTTGGATAATTCTCTGTTAGAACTAGCAACACTTCAATCTAAAATTGAAGAACACGGAAAACAGTTTTCAGTTTTTCGTAAAAATATCATCGAGAAATTTATTGGAACCCCGTTGGATAAAATAGAAATAAAACTCCCGGATATTAAAAAATCCATCGATGAGACGAAAACCTTCATCGAAGCCATCAAAGGTGATTTTTCGAGGATGATAACAATCATTGAAAAAACAAACATTCCTCATGAGAAAACCAACAACGTAGTATACACAATCCAACACGGATCATTTGCGTGGACACCTACAAACAACAAATTAGATATCACTGCAACCGTTAAAGGTATTTATCGATTAACACTAGTAACACCATTGACTCAATTTAATATATCATCGTCGAGTTCATCCGGGGTCAATAATACGATTTCAACGATCATCGACAAGGATACAACTGAAAAGTTCACTATAACAGCTACTGATAAAAATTTGATTAGGGTTTCAGCAACCTGGTATGTGGAATTCGTAGCGGATTTAAGTAAATAACTAAATTGAAAGGAAAATCGTTCGGATTTCACAATTGAAAACGCTAGTGTTTTTACAATGAAAATGATTTCATCAACGCAATGTCGCTATTATCTGGTCAGAGAATTTCAGACTAGACTCAAAACCCTCACTGAGGAGTATCAAATAAAAATAAAAAAATACCGACGAAGAATCACCGCAATTGATATTACTATGTACTCGGTGTCAAGCGTTCTCGCTGGCGCCGGAATAATACTTGCATCGGTTACAATGATTGCCCCGGTCGTAGTTCCAATTTGCGTTTCTGCGGTGGCTACAATCGGGGGTATATCAACCGGGATAGCAAAAAAGATATCATCATGCAGCCAGAGTAAACTGCAGAATTACTTAATTCAATTTCATATTGTATCAACCGCATACTCGCAATTATCATTGATGATATCATCGTCACTCGATAATACGATTATATCAGATAGTGAATTCTCAGCGATGGTCAGTATTTTTGATTCCGCGATATCGAAATTAGAGCGACAACATGAATATAATAACAATTACAACACCGATGGAATTGGAAAACACGAACCCGAAAACCAAAATGATCTCAATAATCTCAACCATACCAAATTGTGAGTTCTCAGTGATGGTCAGTATTTATGATTCCGCGGTGTCAAAATTAGAGCGACAACAACAGTATAGCAACAATGACAACACCGATGGAATTACTTCAACAAATAGTGGAGAACACGAACCCAGTACAAACAAGCATGATATCAATAACATCAACGGAACCCGAGTTTAGTGTGAATTTCCCTAGCCCAGTCTCCGTGAAGGAGATAGCGCTAGCAAAATTACGAGTATACCACAGTTGGCCTAATATCAGATCAAAATCATTTGGTGGTCAACAACCGAATAATTCTTTAGTGTTTGCGAATAAGAATAAAGATGACGGGACTCCAGACTGGAAAGTTGTTTCGATACCAACAGGGTCATTCCAAATCGAACAAATCAATAATGAATTCGCACGTAGAATAAAATCGATTACTGGAGTAGAGTCAAAAATCGCTATAACAGTTCATAAACCGACACTATCATCCGCAATTGAGATAAACACAGAAGAATACGTCGTAGATATCTATCAGAGTTCTATTAGAACCGTACTAGGATGGCCTGAATTACCACCAGGGGGAAAAACCGTTGATTTACCAGAACCACAAAAAACTGATTATATCACCGACAGAATAAAACCCGATAATCCAATAAGGAGTTATAAAGATCACACAATCACTATAGAGTTTTTTGGTCTCGGATACCAACCAACTGGAGAAGAGAAGCCAGGGGAGAGAATAGAGGGATATCATTTTGTTGACGAACCTAAAATCGTTAAAAATTTCACAGCAATGAATAATGATTTTTCGCTGTTGTTAATATCTCTTAAATCCGGCTCTCTCACCCGAGATGAATTTATCAGCGTCGTAGAAACATGCAACAAAATTATCGACGATATGGAAACATTTAACCTAAAAATTATTCAGGATATATTAGATGACGATAATCCCCTTTCGAGAACAAGATTTGCAGAAAAATATAATTTTCCCGTCAAAGATATTCCGACATTCAAACTACCGGGATATAACGTACCGGAACTAAAAAAACTTCTCAGTGACACCATCGATGTTGGTTTTAAAATAATTCATGATGCATGGAAAAAAACAGCATCACAGGAAATAAAAATCCTCAAACATAATAATGATCCAGATGGCGGCGGTAGGCATATCGCTCCGTTCAACGTGAATATTTCATCGGTGATTGCGCTCAATTTAGTATGTGATGTTATCGAAGGAAGCTATCAAATTTATCTCGAACGATCAAATCAAGCTCAGCAAGGATATATTCTTTATTCGTTTGCACCAACAGCTCCTCCAGGATTTTTAATAATTGAGTCTCCGGTTAATCCTGTCTACATGCGATGCCATAATAATTCGTTAACGAGAATTAATTTCAAACTCACAGATCAGTCCAATAATCTAATTGATCTACAAGAAGAGGTGTTAGCGATAAGTCTGTTTGTGAGATCCTAAAGACTTGATCAAATCATTTATTATTTTTTGTTAACATGTAGCAGCAGAGAGGGTGGATGACAACAAATTGTGACCAAAATTGATTAAAAAATCGTAAAAGTCTCCGTTTTCATTTTTTTTAGTTAAAATGAGATTTCGTAGGAAGGCTCGTTAAGATTTCAATCAATTTTTTGTCTGAAAACGTTGTAGGGTTTGCCCCTGAGACATTTTTTTTGGTTAAAATGAGATCGTAGGAAGGTTCGTTTTAAGGATTCAATCAAAATTTTGTCTAAAAACGTTGTAGGGTTCACCCTCTCTGCTGCTAAACAATTCACAAACAATTCAACAAACGACTGAAAACATTGTTTAGGCAAAAAAGCAAATCTTTTCGAGACGCATGACTGACCCTGAATAGGGCCGTTGGGTTTTATGTCAATAACATTTCGTTAACAAAGAGGGCAAAACATAGGTCTTCTCTTCCTCAATCTTCTTCTGACTTCTGGTCTGTAGATAAGGACTCTCTTCAAACAACCTTGTTTCTCCACATACCGTCTCCGTTCCCAAATGCTGGTATCGGCGATCCTTTCCATGTTTATTTCACAAACATGGGTAGTCTGTGTGGATCATCATTGACGATACGATAGTGGACAATTCTACGTTTGTGCACATCTTGAAAGGAATGCAGTGGACTGTGGTTATTTATAGTGGAAGAGCGGATCATCCTTGCGCCAATCCTAACACACGTATAAAAATTCTTTGAGTGCGGAGTCTGTCTTCCAATCCGAAGAGAGTGGTCTGTGACGTCACATTCTCTATATAGGTGCGCTAGCGTTTGTGAGCCGTGAATCCAGTCGATAGTTTTCAATCATGACGGAAACTAAGAAGACGACGAATTGGGGTGCACCAGCCGTGAAGACGAGAAGCGATAGTACAGCAGTGGCTACCAAAGTCAACACAATTCTACATCCAGAAGAGACACATTTTAACTGGAATTTAGTTGATTTTTTTCTCTTCTTCGGAAGAATTTGTTCTGGTACCAGTACCTTCATCGCCTTCTTTTTCCTCTACCACATGTCGAGCATTTTAAACAGAGACAGAATAACTGGATAATTGTTACAGCAACATAAAAAAGCAGAACAAGCTTTTCTTCTTCAACAGCTACAGGAAGAAGAAGAAGAAGAAGAAGAAGAAGAAGAAGAAGAAGAAGAAGAAGAAGAAGAAGAAGAAGAAGAAGAAGAAGAAGAAGAAAACGACAGGAAAGCAGCAGTAGTAAAACAAAAGGTCTAGGAGAAAAGGATTACAGTGAAAGTCAAACTGTGTCGATACTCTTAGACATTTTGGCTGAGTTAAGGAGTCTTAAACAGATGTATAATACTTCTTTATTATGATCCAAGATGAAAAGACCTTCCCGTGCGAAACAGCCCAACCATGTTACTATGCATGATATACCAAAATTAGTGATTTCTACATTCATCGACAGGGGCCAGTCCAGATGTAGGCCATGATTGTGGCAAAGGCTTAAGGCAGTTAAAGCTGATTTCTTCCTGTGTCTGAGTTTGTTGTTACTTTTCATTTAAGAAAACAAGCACCTAACCTAGCACCTTTTCAGGCCCACCCACTTTTTTTGAAACGAGATATTATTCATTTTTCCAAAATCAATTAAAACTCAATTTACATTTCTTACCACATGATGTAAGTGTATGAGTGCGTGCGTTTAATGGTTTCTTCCTCATTTTCGTCTTGTCTTCTTTTCTTGTCTTTCTGAACGTGCCATGTCCTATTCGGAACACTCCACCACCTCCTCCTCCTCTTGTTCTTGTTGTTTCTTTCGGTTTGTTTGGAGACCAGTGTCCTTTCTATTTACAATGATAACAGGTATCTTGACTTATATCTCTTCTGGCACCTGTTTTGCTTTTATCACGGTTTGGACATGTTGTAGTCCAATGCCATTTCATCCTACAGATATATCAAGTATCTTGAGTTTTATCTCGAAAGGTTATGGAGATAGTCCATCGGCTTATCTGATGTAAGCTTTCGAGAGACACTTCGCAAAGCTCTGATCAGACGTTCGACTTGTGGAGGCTCTTCCCTCGATCTGGTCAGTTGAAGAGTGAAATGAATACTGGAAGGGAAGACACTAACTCTTTATATATACACTGCTCTGACATGAATATATAGAAGGTCATGGCGTTTTAAATGTAGTCCATTTACATCTTGCAATCAAGAAACAATCGCATCATTTTCTAGAGAAAGCTGAAGAAAGTAAGAGATAGAAACGCGATTTATCACCTCACACAATAGCTGAATTATTGGTTCAAATTAATGACAGCGAGTTTGAAGATGACCATGAGTGAGTCGAAATCCAAACCCATAAAGTCTACACCCAAGCAATGCTCACTAGTAAACCCCAGGGCCTACACGTACACGGCGAAGTTGAAAGATTTTAAGAGAAAGCAAACGGTTTCATCACTGAGGTGTGGGATTCTTTGTTAACCACACCGAAACGGCAATGTGAAGCGAAAGAAGACGATCCCGTGAGACTTTCCATTCATCAGGACAGTTTTAAGTCCCCTGTTTGGATCGAGTTTAGCAGCCGAGCAGAAGTGTCACCTTCCAAAATCATCTACAAGATTCAACACGTCGTGCAACAATCCAACGACACGTTTCACATCACCGATAAAAAAGCGACATTATTCATGACCCATGGTTCTGCTTCCCCAAGGAACAGGACGCAAAAAGGTGTTATTCATGGACGAACTTTGCAGCACCAACAAAACTTCATCTGTATTAACAACACTCAAGACCAGATGTGCTTAGCCAGGGACAGCATTGTGGGACGAACATATGCCGACAAGAACGACACGGCAGAATGGACAAGAATCTGGGAGAACTTTCGAAAATATGACCGAGAAAAACAACGAAGCAAAGTAGAACTACTGTTACAATAAGCGGGCAAATCTAAAGACACACCCTGTGGCATTCCTGAAATACAAACATTCAAGACGTCTTAGCTATAGCTTGAAATTGTCCCCTCAAGAAGTGAGCGTACCTCAGTTATTTCGAGGCAAAAATTTCAAAGACGGAAATATATTCACATGTATTATCACGATGAACAACGAGAGCATTGTCCTGCTTGTCAGCGCACTTTTGTCAGTCCAACCTGTTATCAATAACATTTTAAGACACAAGGTTTACAGCAGAAAAGTGCTTGTCAACTCCGGAGATTGTGTTCTACACGTGGACAAGGCATAAGTACCAATAGTGCCAAGGCGCTCGCATGTTCAGGAAAGAAACGATGTCACATGTGACACCAAATCGTGGACCTAGAACACAAATGCTACATATGGATGGTTGGGATTTAGAAAATCCTCCGTATGAGTTTAACGGGTGATTATTTCACGGATGTCCCATCTGTTACTCTTAACGTTACACAAACAAAATCAGTTTATACAACGGACCATGGATGACGTGTACGAGACCACTTGTTAGGGTCGGTTGAAGTTAGCGCGTCAAGGATAACAAGTGATGGAAATGTGGGAACACGTATACGATCTCCGTTTGAAAAAATCGACCCTGAATGTAAATGCATCGTGGAAAGTTGTAAGTTGATGGACCCACTGAAACCACGGGATAGTTTGTACGGAGGACGAACAAATGACACGTTTGCTGTACCAAGCTGTAGAAGAGAAAGGAGAATAACTCAAATACATGGACGTGTGTTCGTTGTATCTTTTACGTGTGCAAATATTGTCGCTTTCCCATATGGCACCCACAATCGCGCTGACCGAACACATTGACCTGAACAACATTTGACAATACGAAGGATTGATCAAGTGCAATGTCTTGCCTCCCACGGTCTTGTACAACCCCGTTTTACCTCACCATTGTCAAGGAAAACAAACTGATGTTTCTTTTGTGTCGTACTTGTGCCGAAATGTGCAATGAAGAGTAGCCTTGTCAGTACACCCAAGAAGAATGCTCCTTAACAGGAACGTGGGCCAGCGTGGAATTGTTTAAAGCTCTGGACCTGGGATACCATCTGTTAGAAGTGTACGAAATTTAAAACTTTCCCATGACACAACACTATCACAACGGCAATGAGACACATAAGACATTTTTGCAGACTACCTGGATGCCTGTTTGAAACTGAAACAAAACGTCAGCGGCTATCCTTCTGGTGCCACACTCCGGAAGACCGAATTAAATTCAAGGAGAAATACTGAGAGCAGGAAGTCCATTACGAGGAAAAACTGGACTTTGTAGAATCCGACGAATTTGGAAATGTCATCATTGCAGCTTAAGTGACAGTCCATGCTCGCCTAAAATTGTACCAAGTTTGTAAACTGTTAGGAGATCGTGTATTGTATTTTGACACAGACACTTGAATCTACATCCATCGGTCTAGCCAATGATACCCTGACATGGAAGGTAACCGTTTAGAAGCCTGGACCGACGAGCACCCTAATGACAAGATTCTAGGTGTTGCTAGCGCTGGTCCTAACAATTACGGCTACGAATACTAAGACGCACAAGGAGAAATGCACACGGACGGTAAAGTGAAAGAATTGACTCTCAGTTATCGCACCAGTCGAATAGTGAACTTTGGGATATTAAAAGAATACTACTACACTTACCATGGTATGCTGTGCGTGTCAGCCCTGATGGACACCCTGATGGATGCGAAAGCGATGCCACTCGTTATTTTGGACTGATTACTGGATGTCAATCTCTACGGATGTCATGTAATCGTAAGTAAACTCCTGCGTATTTCACCGTACCCTCATCAAAATGAACATGTGAAAGACGAATATTCGTTATCTGTTTGTTTGCCTGAATACTGTGACTTTGAAAGTAGATTCCAAACCTTCAAAAGGAAAATGGCCAAAATATATGGCGGGGCCTAATTCATCCTTGGCGTGTCACTTCACTAGAGGGAGCAAAACGATTCGATGGTTTCCGAATTGTCACTACCTATCTTTGGCGGAACGACCTTATAAATCTATGGATGGATACTTTACAAGTGAACATTCCTAGTTTGCCTGTGGAGTTGAGAGAACGCATTTACCGAGAGTTGGTCTAAATTTAAGTCAAACGCAAAAACCAATTGCATCCGTTACGTCACCGATGTTTAAACCACTGGTACCTGAATGCTATAAGAGGTTTGATTCAGGTGAAAGTGTTCCATTGGTCAGATCTTATTTAACTGGACGTGGGTGAGAAAGATCGGTATGTTTCTGATTTATTTTACCACGAGGTACACATACTGCAACGAATTCCAGAAGAAGAGTTAGAGGATTACCAAAATATTTTACACAATGCAAACTTTGATCAAGAGGAAATTTCTGAACGATGAGTGATGTGTATATTAGTGACTAAACCATTTAGATTCGATATTGAAGTACGATTATCTCTGTGCAGAAAATATATTTATTGCTTCGAAAAACATGTGTAAAAATGACTGCCATGCCACAAACTTTTATCACTCATTATACAACAGTTTCCGTGGTGGGAAATCAATGAGAATATTCCAACAGTGGAAGGTTATCAAAACTTACTACGAGAACTGTGTTCCAAATATTGGGGTCGATGTGTAGTGTGTGTCTTAGTGACCTGCTTTCTGGGCTTTCTTTTACCAGTACATTCCTTGTAGATACTTTACAAACAATACTTATCATCCCCCAAAAAAACCATACAAGTTTAGCCATTAAACGTCCACGAGCGATTCATTATGTTAGAAACCTTGAGTTTTCATCTGGATGCTTCTCGACCTTTACGGGAAAAGATTCGTCAACTTTGTAGGAACTGAAGATGTGTACAACGATGTGTGTGTAGCTTGTGACATACAACCTCACTGTACAGATGAACGTGACTGGAAAGTTGGGGTTTTGAGGCTTGGACTAAAGAAGTGGCCATTTATGCACAAGAGTTGTGATCCTAAAATCCAACGTCAAGTAAAAAAAGTAAACTTTTAAATGAATTAGTGCCGGTGTCAGAAGAAGAAACCGTCACCGAGGACAACCACTCCCTTCAGGACAAGACTGTCATGGACATTCCCAAACGACCATTCCGAGATGACACCTGTGTAGCTGTACCCGATTTAGAGACTGTAATAACATTACACACTTTTCCTAGGACACCTTAGTTACCAAAAACATGGTGTACACGTAATTGGTTATGTTTCACTTTGATCGTTGTAATGTGTATTGTATAGCTGTACATTACCATTGTATCTTTCGTGTTGTTCCATTTTACTTTTAGCAATAAACATGACCTAACAAAGTAGAAAACTCTTGTTATGTCTGTTTTCGTGTCAAAAACTACATTCCCTACACCATACGGCTCCCTCTGCTGTTTCTGTTCCTTCTTCGTCCACTTTCAAAGCGATCGACGAACACGTAGATCGTGCTAGTTGGGGGCAGTGTATCTTCGCCAGCCCTTTAACATGTTAATTGCCGCATTTAGCGGTTCAGTCAAAACCGAATTTGTCAAACGTTTGATCGAACATAAACATCATTTGATCGATCATTCACCTCAACACATTGTGTAGTGTTACAAAGAGTAGCAATCTGTTACAGCCTCTTGCGAGAAAGTCAAGGCGATTCCATCGTGTTTGGGGAATGCATACATAGCGAAGACGACGGAATCGTGTCTAACCCTAGTCAAACCCATATTGTCATTTGTTACGAGAAGACGAAACAGAACTTGTGATTCACGCGCAAAGGACATCATCGTATTGCCAGTGTCAATTGTATCACTTAAACCATTAGTTTAAATTCTCATAAAGTGGTCTTGTTTAAAAGTCCCATGGATAAATCGCAAGTATAAGTCGTAGCCAAACAGGAACCCAATGGCTGACATATGCGTACAGTGATGCCACTCAAACCCAAACACCTATTTTCTCGTGGATTTAAAAGCCATCATCCTCGATTATTTGCAATTTTGTACCAATCTGTTTCACGACTGGTGCTAAGACGGAGGACCAGTCGAGTACACATACCCGTCGTCAACTTAACAACAACCATAAAAACTCTATAAAAACCTCGGATACTTGGGCTCTGTCTCACACAGCGTCCCTTTAGTCTCATCTTCCAGTCAAATTGATTCGTGCCTTGTACGGCATCAATCGCGAAAGAAATCCACAAATATGTGTTCGTGTCTTAGAAGCCAGTCTAAATAGAAGTCTTACGATAGTTTACGGTGACAACACGTCACTTACTGCAAGGCATTATTCACATTCCACATCAAACGAAAATCTTTTTTGACAGAAACAAAGTAGCCTTTGCGCAACTGACTGATCCTCTCATCGACACCCAAACCAAAAATGGAATCATTTTAAAACATGGAGGTAGCGGTTTTCTAGGAGGTGTCATCATTCCCATTAAAGCCAAATGGACCCAAAGAAAAAGAGCAGTGTAAAAGAGCAGTGGTGTCAAAGATCTGGTCACTGAAAAGTCTCAATAAAAAGAAAATCACATATAGGACAGCTTCTACTCGCAAAAAGGCACTTTGGTCAGGATGCAACCTTACATTCGCAAACCATGTTCTGCAGCAACGGTGACAGCGTCTTCAGTAGCCTCAGGTTCTTCCACTTCTTTGTTGCTGGTGATGCCAGCCGAGCTCACTTTGACACCCGTTCTTCCTCAGTTGATGAAACAATGGAATCATGCGTTTTCTTCTAATGTAACACCCTCCTCCTCTATACCTGGAGTGTCAGCTACTCACAAAGTACCTTCCCCCGATATCCAATTCAGGCATGTTATATAGTTTACTGGATTTGTCCAAACCATAACTGTCCTGCGGTGGAAGGATAAAAACAATATTATTTTCATGATCCAATCATCGATTATCGACAATATTCTACAACTCATTCAAAAATATGTTTTGGATAAGATGATAGAAATTAAGTTAATGGCAATACAATAATTTTTTTAAAACGGAAAATTTCACAAGAAACTTGTATGGATTCAAAGTATTTTCTGCTTGCTAAAACAGGTGATCTTATTTCTGTAAATTATGGAGCATATTACAAGTTGTTGAGCTTATTGCGAAATTGCACAACTATTGTCATTAAAACCTTTATAGTAATGTCCAGTTGCGTTTATTGCGATATTGTACAACTATTGCCATAGCAGCAGAGAGGGTGAATCCTACAACATTTTTTGTTTTTATTTTTGATTATACCCCCTCCAAATAACACTTGACCCTTCTCGCGAAAAAATAAGTCTCTGACCCTTGTTTGAAAACATTCGCGTCGCAACGTCGTTGTCACTCACCCTCTCTGCTGCTAGAACTTTCAGTTCTAGGTTAACCGAATATTTTATCCAGTCCGATACGATATCGTGTTCGAGACCTTGTCTGGGGACGAAAATCATTTATGATTTCACAAATAGACTAATTTGTAAAACCTCCTCTTGTAAATCAATCAGATTATTAGACTGATCTGTGAGTTTGAAATTAATTCTGGTTAATGAATTATTATGACATCGCATATAGACTGGATTCACCGGAGACTCAATTATTAAAAACCCTGGAGGAGCTGTTGGTGCAAATGAATACAAAATATATCCTTGCTGAGCTTGATTTGATCGTTCTAGATTAATTTGATAGCTTCCTTCGATCATATCACATACTAAATTGAGCGCAATCACCGTTGAAATATTCACATTGAACGGAGCAATATGCCTGCCACCACCATCTGGGTCATTATTATGTTTGAGGATAGTTGTTTGTGGTTGTGATGGTGTTTTTTTCCACGTATCATGGATTTTTTTGAAACCTTCATCGATGGCATCATCGAGAGGTTTTTGTAGTTCTGAGATATTATATCCTGGAAGTTTGAATGTTGGAATATCTCCTATGCGGATCCTATATTCTATTGCAAATAAATCTCTTGTTTTAGGACTACTGTCACCTAATACTTCTTGAATAATTTGTGAATGAAATGTTTCCATGTCATTGATGATTTTGTTACATGTTTCTACGACACTGATAAATTCATCTCGGGTGAGAGTGCCGGATCTAAGAGATATAAACAAAAACGAAATATCGTTATTGAAAGCTGTGAAATTTTCAGTGATTTTATCCCGGTTAGCAAGATGATGAATAAGTCGTACTCTTTCATCATATTCTACTCTAATGAAAAAATATGACTTATCATAATCTTTATAACTCCTTACTGGATTATCAGATTTTGTCCTGTCTGTGATATAATCGGTTTTTTGTGGTTCTGGTAATTTAACGGTTTTTCCTCCGGGTGGTAATTCAGGCCATCCTAGTACTGTTCTTATTGAGCTTTGATAGATATCTACGACATAACCCTCTGTGCTTATTTCAATGGCAGATGATAGTGTCGGCACATGAACTGTTAATGCTATTTTTGATTCTTTTCCAGTAATCGATTTTATTCTACGCGCGAATTCATCATTGATTTGTTCAATTTGATATGATCCGGTTGGTATGGAAACAACGTTCCAGTCTGGGGTACCGTCGGGTTTATTCTTATTTGCAAATACCAGTGAATTATTCGGTTGTTGACCACCAAATGGTTTTGACCTAATATTTGGCCAGCTGTGGTATACTCGTAATTTTTCTAGCGCGATTTCCTTCACTGGGACCGGAGAGGGGAAATTCACACTGAATTCTGGATTCGTTGAGGTTATTGAGATCATGCTTGTTTGTACTGGTTTTGTGTTCTCCACTATTTGTTGAAGTAATTCCATCTGTGTTGTCATTGTTGTTATACTCATGTTGTATTTCTAATTTTGACATCGCAGAATCATATATATCTACCATCGCTGAAAACTCACTCTCTGATATAATTGTATCATCGAGCGATGACGATATCAATGAGGATAATTGCGAGTATGCAGTGGACACAACATGAAATTGAATTATGTAGTCTTGTAGTTTCCGTTGGCTGCATGATGATATTTTTTGGGTGATTATTGAAATTATTCCAGCGATTGTTGTTGCCGCAGAAATGCAAATTGGAACAGCTATCGGGGCCATCATTGTCACTGAAGACAGTATAATACCAGCTCCGGTGATTACACCACTCACAGCGTACACAGTAACATCAATTGCGGTAATTCTCCTGCGATATTTTTTAATTTTCAATTCATACTCCTCAGACAAGGTTTTGAGTCTAGTTTGATACTCTCTGACCTGATCATAGCGATATTGCGATGATGAAATCATTTTTTATTTTAAATACGCTAGCGTTTTCAATTGAAACCGTTAGTGAAATTGCTTTGCAATTTTCAACTTAAATCCGCTACGAATTCCACATACCACGTTGTTGTAACCCTAACCAAATTTGTATCAGTAGCTATTAACGTGAACTGTTCAGTTGTATCCTTGTCGATGATCGTTGAAATCGTATTATTGACCCCGGATGAACTGGACGATGAAATATTAAATTGAGTCGTTGTCACTATTGTTAATCGATAAATATCCTTAACTGTTGCAGTGATGTCTAATTTGTTGTTTTCAGGTGTCCACTCAAATGATCCGTGTTTGATTGTGTATACTACGTTGTTGGTTTTCTCATGAGGAATTTTTGTTTTTTCAATGACTGTTATCATCCTCGTTGCATCCCCTTTGATGCCTTCGATGAAGGTTTTCGTCTCATCGATGGATTTTTTAATATCAGGGAGTTTTAGTTCAATTTTATCTAACGGGGTTCCAATAAATTTATCAATGGCGTCGGTTGTTGTTTTTGTTGCTTCGTTGATAACCTTTTGATCATCTATAAACGTTTTAATTTCAGCGATAGATGGTGTAACTACAATTGGGGATCCAAAGAACTTATGAACGACATTTCTACGGAAACTATTGTAGTTTCTTAAATGATCTTCAAATTCTTTATCGTGGTTTGTAAATCGATCTGTAATCGTCGAAAAAAGTACACCCGGTTTGAGTTTACCTTGATCGGAAAATAGCGCAACGGTGTTCTCGATTGCGTTTTGTTGTTTAACCAAAATATCATCCAGAGAAATATTACTGGATTTCAATTTACCCTGTTTGTCTTGAAATACAACTATTTCATTCGGGTCAACACTTGTTAAGTTCAACGTCTCAGCGATTTCATCTTTAATTTTTTTTTTATATCCTTGATAGAATCAGGAGTTGCAGTGTCATCGGGTTTGGGTTTCAGAGGTCTTCCCCAAATATCAATCATGATATTTTATATATCTCTCTCTAAAAAGCGATTACTAGTGTAGTCATTTACGACAATGTGTGGTGGTTTTCCCCTTGGGTTACCCAAGGAGTTAGAAATAGCGTCAAGGACATTTAATACTTCACTGCCGCATATTGGTGGGTCATTGATTTGTTGTGTTGGTAGCGTAGAATACCAAGTCTTCATTGGAAGGGTTTTTATATAATGCATAAACTCTTTTGGTGGGGCTAATCCATATGAATCAAAATAGACAATCCCACGTGGATCAATAGCGTATGCAACCCAGTGAGTTCCAGGTCCGGTGCTGTTATCGAGATTAATAATACCTGTTTCAGTTTTGTTTGGTTGATGTGGTAATTGATCTTTCATAAAAACACCTCTGAAATTTTTAATCACTAGTTTTTTAGCAGCATCCATTAAATCAAAATTGGACATTGGAACCATAGATTTCTGAATTAATAAACCGTTCCTGGTAGTCTCAGGCCTGATCCGTGAACGGATCTCCCGCTGTACCATGAATACGGGGTTCCTGGTAGTCTTAGACCCTTTCCGCTGTACCATGAATACGGGGTTCCTGGTAGTCTTAGACCCTTTCCGCTGTACCATGAATATGGGGTTCCTGGTAGTCTTAGACCCTTTCCCTTTTTTTTATACCCTTGACCTTTCTTCGGTTCATATGATTCAGCAATGCTCTGTACCGCTTTTGTTCCCAAGCCTCCAACTACCCCCAATGCGGCCGCTTTTGCTACTGCTGGGGCTGCTGCCGCAACCAATGCTGGTATTGCAGCAAACAACGGAAATATACCACCTGTTTTTATCATATTTTTGATAGCAGCCGAAGAGAGTGTGATCTGAACTCCTTTTTTATCCTTGAAAGCATCATTGAAATGTTTCACTTGACGAGTTGTCAGCGATAATTTATTTGCCCCACCAGTCATTTGATTAGGTTTCAACGTGATTGTGGTTCCACATTTTTTAGCCGATTCTGATTGCAATTTTTTGATTTGACCAGGAGTTAACGCAACACTAATAACACTATATGACATGTTATACATAATTGATTGATTCTAAATCGTAAAACCATTCAATGGAAATATCCTTCGGATTTTCAATTACATATTTTCCACTGGTGCATCTACCACTCTCATTCTTCCACCAACACCTTCAAGTAGCATTGATTTATCACTGAGAATGACAGCAACCGCTCTATAATTAGCAACACCACCAGGACGGGTTACACGGGCTCTGAAGTGTATATCAACGACAGATTGTCTTGTTAAATCAAGATGTTCCAGTGAAAAGTAATAAATCGGATAGAGGCTTTTGAAATCCCATTGTGATATTTGCAAACCGGTATCCACATTTTGATCACGTGCCATAAATGACAACAGGTTATGATAGACACGTGCAATATGATTTTGACCGTAATCAAGTTGCACATCTTCAGATGGTTCCTGCTGTCCGTTTATTCTCAGCGAGACTTCATTAACACCTAACTGATCAAATATCATATGACTTCGTTGTTGATCACCAACTCGCGCAGCATTCTGTAATGCAATAAATATATGACGTGGAGCTGAAACTCCTTGTTTTGATGCCAGGTGCCATGTGAATGTACCATTAACATTGTCTTGTTTAGTATCCGTAGTCACTGATAACCAACTCAATAACGACTTTCCTCCTTGGTCCATAAATGATAACAATTTTCCTTCTGCGGTAATTGATGGAGTTAACACTGGCATCCACAATGATAGTTTTGTTAAAACGACTTTACCATCAGGAACAGCAGCATCACGCCATATTGCATCATTATCAGTACCCTTTCGTACAAGCGCTACTGTGTGTTTAGCTCCATAAATAACTTTTCGGACGTTTCTACAGAATCCGAATATATGATGCAGTGGAATTGCACATGAAAATTGTCGACGCTGTCCTTGTAATGTTGATACACGTGTTGCAAATCCTAGATTGTAAGTAGTAATAGTATTTATGACATCAAAATCACCAGGTGGTCTTGTATATCCGGCTGGTGCTGGATTAACTGCAGTGACTTGTGTTGCCTTGACTCTAGAATACTGGTTGTGTTCAGCGTTATCAGTAATATCCTTTGCAAACATCATAGATGGACCCGCTGATCTTGTATAATCATCAGAATATCTTGCTAACCCTATGATTGTTGTAGCCACATCAACTTCACGGTCAATGGATTCAATTTCTTTTCCATCAATGAGATATCTAGCGCTTTCAAATAACGCCATGATACCGTTATTAACAAAACCAACTCGGGTAGTTGGGCTAATGTCATATGGGGTATCAGCTGCAACATTTGTTACAAGTTCTCCTTCTACTTCAATAAACGCTTCACAAGGCAAAAAGTATTTACTGGTATCATGAACTTGAAGTTCAATTCGTGATCGGAGATCTGGTTGTACTGCGTGATAAGAATAAAATTGAAAATCGCGTACAGAATCATCTTTACGCACTGGGGCATCCATATCAAATGCTGGATCAGATGACCTTTTGAACATTTTATTCTATTTATCAGAGTCTAAATCGGATTTTCCATTTCATCGTGAAAAACGCTAGCGCTTTCTACGTGGTTTTTTAAAGCCACTTCCTGCTATCATGTTTGCTGTCATGTTATTTTGGTCCTCTTGATTTACCATCGACGCTAGTTTTTCATCTACTGCGTTATTTATAATTTTACTGACACTCGCAGGCATCTCTGCTGTAGATGGCAATGGTACCTGTTTCTCTTTTCGTCTCACTAATGATGTTATTTTATCCTTCGCAGTTGAAAACGCTTTCCCGGCAAGATCTCCAACAGTACTAATACCCTTATCACGAATAACATCAATGGCTTTCATTCCTAGTTGTTTAGCTAACGGCATCACTTTTGGGGCCGTTCTTGAAAAGAATCCTAAAATGGTCTTGCCGAGGCCATCTCCGTAGTATGCTCTATAAACTGGAAACCGTGAATTAACTACATAGACGAGGGTTGGTTTATCATGATTGTAGTGTATAATCATTATTATAAAAACAATAGTGTTTTCAATTGTTATTTAATCGCTATGATACCCATTTGCTAACTCGTCAATGAAATCTCGATATGTTTTGATATCCATGATACCGCCGGCAAATAACCGTTTACAGATATCAGCTGCTTCATTAATTATTTCTAGAGAGTTATTTCCAGCTCGTTTTCCTCCGATGAGAACATCTAATCGTGATATATCATTGATAACACTATCAGGACAAGTGTTTCCAATCCTTGGATTTCCTAATCCACTTCCGCTATAACCAGTTGCTTCATCTAGTTTGTCTGTATCCGTGGTTTGTAAATAATCAAGAGTATCATCATCAGGTGGTAGTTGTTGTTTTTTAGGTGAAAAAGATATTTTCTTTGCAGGTTGCTGTCGCTTTCTTTGCAATCTTGGCGGTTTTTGTTGTTGTTTAAACTCTTCGTATTGATTATACACGTGATCCACCATCCTGATATATTCAATGTATGATGCACTATCTGTCTTTTTTTGACTTTTTCCAGTTTTGATTTTATAGAATATATCAGCCCAGTGAGTGAAATTCTTAACAAACTTATGATGTTCTGGTTTCAACATTTTTTTTCTGTCTTCATAGGACGTAACAACAAGCGTAGGAATTTCTGTTGGATCAGTCTCATCAATTGCTGCTAACCCTTCTTCGTTAAATCTCATGCGTAAGTCCTCTACTGTTCTTTTTGATTCTATTTGTTTTGTTTGTTCAGTTTTCGCTGCTAGTTTTTCAAGTTCACCAATAACAGATTTCCCCGTCTCGGGACCATCTCCCAGTAAAGCACGCTCTACCCCCTTCGTTGCTGTGGTTACTGGTTTAAACAACTCTTCAGACCCCAGAGCAAAATCAGTCTGAAGACTCTGTCGTTCTTGCAGTTTATTCCTGACAGAGTCGCGAATTGGTATAAATTTCTTAATTGCATCTAGTCGCTCACGAGCCAATCGGGTCGTTAATGCTTCATTGACCATTATTTGAAATCAGAAACCATTTTTCAATTGCGAAACAATTTTCCCCATCGATGATTCCATCCTTAACGGTCCAATTTTTTATTGCTGTGAAATATTTTTATTTTTTATCCATTGATTTTGCCTGTTTTGGTGCCATTTTGGTGGTTTTCAGTTGAAAATCTCAAAGAGATTTTACAGTCAAGTAGTCGATTTTACATGGGATTTTCCATAAGGAAAAGCTGTTAAAACTCATTTTTGATGATTTTTAGCCATTTTTCATCAATTTTTGCCTGTTTTCAGTGATGTTTGGTCATTTTTCATCGATTTTCATCAAAAAACCTCGTAGGGTCAAGTAGTCGATTTTGCATTGGATTTTCCATAGAGAAAAGCTGTTAGGATTCTATTTTATTTTCGCAGTGTGAAATATTTTCACTGATTCAATCAAAAATGACAAAAAAAAATGAAAATCTCAAGGAGATTTTACTGTCTGACAAAATCTTTTGAGGGGCCGGTCAATCAAAATAGTTCATTTTCTTGAATTAACGCTCGTAAGTTTCTAATTTTAGAATTAACTTCCTTTTTCAATTCATATTCGTTACCCAATTCTTTTCGTATTCCTTCCACGATAGTATATAACGGAACAAACACATCTACTTCACTGGAAAATGCAAGAGAGTCTCGAATAGAATTTTGAATTTTTTTGATGAGTGCATATTTCTTTGGCAACATATACTTGTTAGTGCTAGCTCCGTATTCTATATCCTGAAAATCCGACTTGATTTGATCAGGATTTAACCCATCTGACAATCTAATATTCTGATTTTTCAATTTTGCAATTTCAACTATGATGCTATTCATAATTTCAGAATTCATATATGATAATACATATTTCTAATTCATTTTTCAAAAATAAAAGAGCCGTTAATATTTTTAAAAATTCAGTCTGTATATATAACTATCTTTTTTAAAAATTCAGTCTGTATATATAACTATCTTTTTTAAAATTCAGTCTGTATATATAAATATATTTTTTAAAATTAATTCTGTATATATAAATATATTTTTTTAAAATTAATTCTGTATATATAAATATATTTTTTTAAAATTAATTCTGTATATATAAATATATTTTTTTAAAATTCAGTCTGTATATATAAATATATTTTTTAAAAATTCAGTCTGTATATATAACTATCTTTTTTAAAAATTCAGTCTGTATATATAAATATATTTTTTAAAATTCAGTCTGTATATATAAATATAAATGCAGACAAAAATAAATATCAACCATGATGAGCGATTATCAGTCATTTGGCCCCCTTGATATAGGCCGTTGTGGTTCTATTTGCATTGATTGGGTCCCTTATTAGGCCTTTGTGTCTTTCATAGGGTCCTTTGTTAGAGCATTTTTCTGTTTCTGTTTTATATCAGAATGTTTTTGCTCTTTGAGATATGACCCTATGACCGTTTCTATTAGCCTATAATTCATTCTGGGGTTACCCAATGTGCATCCACGTTTTGGCCGGTAATTCATTTTTGAACACCATACGGGGTAACCCAAATGTGATGGAGAGCTAATTACATCCATGGATGGTATTTATTTTAGGTCATTTATATTTACATTCACCGGAAACATATTCCCCTAAGAGTGAATCTAACTCGTCAAATAACGGGTTATAATCACAAGAGGGTATGTTTATGTGAAATGACCTAGAGGTTACATATATACGACAACACATCTTTGGAACTCCTTGGTTGCCTTCACATCCAAGTAAGCCCAAGGGAAACCCGAAACATACATCTCCGGAAGGGAGGCCTAACGTGGCAAACGCCATCTTAGACCGCCCAGAAGATATGCTTGGGGTGACGTCACAACATATACTTAATTAAGGACAGCACAAATACCGTATATATCTCCATTCAGATTGTAGGTATACATATACTTAATTAACTTAATTAAGGACAGCACAAATACCGTATATATCTCCATTCAGATTGTAGGTATACATATACTTAATTAACTTAATTAAGGATGGATTATAATTCAATGATGATGTAATATGGATTATAATTCAATGATGATGTAATATGGATTATAATTCAATGATGATGTAATGATGATGGGACGGCACAGACATCACAAACATGAAACGACGGGGCTGATTTTCAAAGGCCAATTCGACCAATCAAAGCAACCCATGAAATTAAACCCGGTTGCATGATTGAGTAAAAGTCAACCACGCACACGTGTCAATGGCGTGGGTTATTTTTTGACTGGTCGAATTGGCCTTGAAAGCCCCAGCTTTAAACCTTTCATTTAGTATATAAGGCGACTAATACAGCAGCTTCAATCCACAGAGTGTGTTATTTTATTTTCTTGAATTACTTGTTAATGGTGCTTCACAGTATTTAAATGAGACAGAATATTTGCATAAAGCACTAAAAAAAAAGAATATAATCGTTTGAAAACATTTTATATTTGATTTCTTTTCTAATTAATTATATCCCAAGCCGCTGAATCACAATTTAGGGGCAAATAACCCACGCCATACTGTAATGTAATTTTTATAGATGTAGCATTTGTACATCTTTTATAGGTGCCATGTCGGCATCCTCTTTTTTTTAAATCTTTATTCAATATTTACATATTAAATTATACAAATGATAGTCAACATACAGACATTTAAAAACACTTATATTTACACATAATAGTAGAAACATATATGAGTAGGTGGGAGGGGTTGTTATTCCCTCCCTTATCATCTCGACACCATCTAAGGGAGAGAGTATATAAAGGGAATTAATACATCAATTCGCAAGGTATGCTATTTTATTTTCTTGAATTACTTATTAATGGTGTTTCACAGTATTTAAATGAGACAGCATATTTGACTTAAACACTAAAACAAAGAATATAATTGTTTGAAAACATTTATTTTCTTACAAAACAATGCCCACCGCTGAATCACAATACCCATTAAACAAGTTAACACAATCTAAAGGAGAAAGTATACACGTGTGTTATCCTGTAACGCCTGCATCTCCGGATCACATCCTATGTTATGAAATACGCATTAATCGCACGTGACACAGAATATTTGACTTAAACACTAAAAAAAAACAAAATATTTCTTTACCTATAAAACAATACTCAGAAGCTAAATCACAATGATAACTCCCTTGGTTATATCATTTAAGAGTAGTCTCCCTTGGTGTTATAGACCTACGCGAAAATAGAATTTTCTGATAATACCATTACGGAATGCTTCATAATTAACAAGCACGGAGGGGTGAGGTCTGAATTCTTGGTTCATTTGTATAATAACACTATTTTTCTAATTCATTGTTTGGTTTAATTATAAGTCTCTGTATATAATCTTGAGCAGTCTTTATTATTTTGTCATCGTTGGGGTCAATGACAGTATTTTTTATTTTTTTATCATAATAGCGTTTTAATTCCCTGTATCGTCTGCCGCCGCACATAACGCATAATTGCGACCTCCCCCTGACCCCAACCCCACATTGAATACAGGGTAACGGACCTCGGCTTCCACGACGAAAGCTTTGCATATGATACCAACAGAATTCATTTCTGCATGATTTGTTACACGGTGTCACTGATCCAATCATAAGCCATTTGCAATGATTCATTATACTTAAATCTTTCATTTAAATACTTGTTTTAATTATAGTATGGAGGAGTTCGAGAGATTATCGAAAATTAAGCCTTGGAAAAGTGTTCAATTCAATCTTGATAGAGTTTCTGATACACCAAAGAATAAAATTCTTGATAGAACCTTGATTAGTAAAATCAGAGACTGTTTTAATGAATTCAAGCGTGATGGGGCAGCTCATTGTTGGTCAACATTTCGAATTGATGGTGTTGTTGACGCTACCATGAATGATGAAAAAGCAGCAGTGATAATCTCACGTCTTGGGGAAGAAAGAAATTTTTTTCGAATAAAATTCCTTATCCATGATAATGGAAAATGGATAATTAGGGACAAATACAAGCCTATTCTTAAGGACAAAAAAACTGTCACTGTGACTCAGGATTCAAAACCAGGAATTTTGACTGGACTTGATAAACCCTACTACGAAAGATCTTATCCTGTCACAGTAGTTGTTTACGGGATATATCCACTCAATGAAAAACCTGATATTTCAAAACTAGCACCCATGAAATATTCGACAGGGCTCAATTGTGTAGCAACACGAATAATAGAACACTTCACAAATGCGTCCCGGGGAAATAAACTAACTGATCTAAGACGAAAAAAAATAACCGAATGGGAACTGACAGTGAAACAGCATGGGGCAACAATTCAAGATATAGCCAAATTAGAAACATCATTGAGATTTCCAATATCGGTAAGGACAATCACCGGAGAAGTATTATACGAATCGAAATATAATAAAAATGGAAACCCAATACAGATTATTGATCATAACGAACACGCGTGGTCATCTGCAGTAACAATATTCCCACGGGATAGAACCGTAAAATATCTGTTTGGAACCGAAGAGTTTTTTTCAGAGCAGAAATTATTTGATGCTATTTACCATTTGAGTAAAAACGATCCTGTGTCAGTGTGGCTATTTCATAGTACTTCAGACGAAGAATGTAGATTTGATCAGTTTGTAAGACCCAACGGAGAATTGTACCGTACTGAAGAGCTGCATAATCAAATGAAACAACTAGCTAGTGAATTTTCTCCCCAGAGTTCTGGGGGGGAAGACAACGATCAATTATTAGCAAACTGTTTTACACTTCCATCAGTTGTAGCACATTTTGCTAGGAAGAAAAACGCGTGGAAACCAACCCGAAGTGAGTTCTTATCAGATGTCAAATTGTCCTGTCTTGAATACAGCCATGGAGGATTATGGAACACAAAATACACCGCTGATACCGTTATTTCAGTTGATATGATTGCATGTTATCCAGGAAGTTTTCTTGGGTATGGAGAGTGTGAGAAATATTTCAAACGATTTGGACACCCTACACACGAAATGACCCGTGTTGCTATTAATGGACCACTGCCACATTTCGATTTAACCGGATTCGCTTGTGTAGTATCATTTGAAATGGCTGAAGGGCTTCATCCGTGTAGTTATCTTTGGATTGGTAAACACATGTCTGAAAAACACTGGATGCCAATAGTGTTATTACGGTATATGCTTGATTGTAAGATGTTAAAATCATTAATTGTCAGTGAAGCAATTATATCCTATCGAGCACAGAAATCAGTCTGGTTACCACAACCTGATCTAGAAAAAATAATTAGCGAAGAGCGAAAACTGTTTCCTGATTTTAATGAACAACAAATCATGGATTGGTCCAGACAGTTATTTGAAATCAGAAACAATGAAGCAAAAGATCTTGGACGAAGAATAATCGGTAAATTTACCCAAGGTGGCAAAGATGATAATACGAGATATTCTTCACGATTGATTATAGACAATGCTGAATACGATTTTGTAATCAAAGATTTAACGAATAGGGGCTTATATGTCAATCGTAAGGACGCATTTATGTCCGATGGAACCAAATTGGGTACAATTGTTACTTACACTGATGGATACCATCAGCAGTACACATATTTGAGAGCTTCTATGCTTGGTTATGCTTCTATCAATCTGTTTTCAATGATCAATAGATTTCCTACCACCGCAGTTAGAGTTGCTACTGACTCATTTTACATAAATAGCAAAATGGCTGATTTTAAGGCTACTGGCAACGAGAATTGGGGGTCATGGAGAATTAAGAAGGAAATGCTTCATGATTATATTCCATCAGCAGATGTTACCATTGAAAATAATTACTTAGAAAGCAATCAGTGTTCAGAATTTTCTAGTGCACCACCGATTTCTGATCCAATCTGTAGATATAAAACAGTTTATTTAAACGGCTGTGGCGGGTCAGGAAAAACAACCCGGGCAATTGAGTTATTCCGTAGAAACGCTAGCGTTTCCAATCCAAACATGATTGTGCTAACACCGACTCACAGACTCGCCAGAGAGATGAAACAACGAGGGGTAAATGCCTGCACTTATCATAGTTTCTTTAGATGGAAGGGAGATAAATGGACTCCTGAGCGCATGGGAGAGAAATTTATTCCTGAAATTATCATGTGGGATGAAATAGACACAGTGTCCGAAGATGTCTTAAAAATATTTCTTGAGTGGTTGTTATTGAAGAATACAAAAGTCGTAATGTGCGGTGATCACGGCCAACCTCCACCATTTGTCGGTGCATACCCCCATGAATGGCTAAAGGGTTTTGTAGACTATTATGAAGAAATTGATACCGATCATAGATCACTTGATAATGAATTAAAAGAATTTAAGAAACTAATTAGATTACAACCGGATAGAATCCAGTGTGAAATAGCCCGTGAAATAATTTCGGAAACTCCCATGAATGAGTTTTGGGAAGCGTGGAGACCAAATGATTTAATCATTGCAAGTAGAAAAATAGTCAGGGATACACTTCAGATGAAGTTATTTGAATTGCATAAACAAAAATTTGCAACACTTCCAGTACCGTTATGTTATAGGCCATCGGATACACGAAAACAGAACATCGAAGTTGATATTCCAGGACCAAAATCCGAAGGATTTCAAAGACAGATTCTCGTATTAAATGATATTGTGCTGGTTGATATCAATGTCGTTGAAGATGCATTGCGTGCTAATAAATCCCCATGGACGCTAGGTTATGCAGCAACTATACACTCTTCACAGGGATTGACTATATCGGATACAACTGTTTGGATGGTAGATAATCGCATAGAATGGTCGAATTTAGTCTATCTCGCAGTGTCTAGAGTACGAAAAATAAATCAACTTCGAAGAATTGTCCTGACAGAGTCAGGCGATGATGAAATCATTGGCGATGATAATGACACCACAATAGATGATATTATTGATAAAAAACTCTCCGGTTACAAACAACAAGACAAAAAAAAACAACGAGAATTTGATATTGATGCTGAATTAATAATTACTCTGAAGCAACAACAGAATAATCACTGCGCGAGTTGCAATTGTATAATGCGTTGGCAGTATTCGGATAAGGATCCTCGCCAATTCACCGTGGACAGAAAAAATAACAATCTCGGTCATGTCAGAAATAATGTGATGTTGACTTGTCTTGAGTGCAATAGACGCAAGGGTGCTAGTTAAGCCCATGCGGTGGTAATTGAGTATCCTCAGGTATCACTTGTAATTGTTGTCTAGTAAAACCCCGTTGAGGGGCAGTTGAATCCAGTTTATAGATTGGAAGTCTACCCGTAGATCGTGTTATACTAGATATCTTATGCGTAGTGACGCTCCAAATAGGATCAGTAGCCCTTTTTGTGCCACCCTCAAGCTCTCCTGGTTCGTATAAGTACCTCACAATGACATTACTACCAAGAATTGGTTGGGAAACGCTAAAATCTTTTTGAATTATTATTTCAGGTATTGACTTCTTTTTAATCGCATTGATAGGTTTCATGTTGATGGTTCTAGTAATCTCGTTATTCAGTGCAGTAATCACAGCTGGTAAACTTTTAACCCATTCACGGGATCTTTTTTCTTGGATGAATTCTTTTGCGTATTGATATCCAAATAACCGCTCAGCAAGGGTTTTATTAAATCGTTCTACAATGGCCTGATCACGATGCAGTGCAGTATGCCCTCGTCTGATAGCGACATTGTGATATTTCATTGTAGATAACACTGCACCCTGAAATTCCTTGCCCGGGTCAACTTGTAACAGATTTGGCCAGTGCAGAGGACTCCTTCGATAAATCCTTTCAAATGCAGAAGCCACTTCAGTGGCTGATTTTGTTTTTAACGGTTCTGCTTCTTTGTATCGACTTGCAATATCAACTACGGTTAATGCGTATTTGTAACCACGATCATGTGGCAGAAATAATAGATCAGCCTGATGAACTTCATAGGGTCCGGTCACATCAAAATGCGAGAAATTGATTTGTTTAGGCGTTGGTAGATAAATTTGCCATAGTGCCTGTTTGGATAACCAATGAGCCGCAGTGGCTTTTTTCACTTTTGCAGCACTAGCGAGTTTATGGATTGCTGATTTACCCCTCCAGTATCCTCTTGGGGAATAATAAATAGATTCCATGTTGTTATTAATTACCAGCACCTAACATCAATTTACTTTTCATAGCCGATTTTATCAAAAAGGAAGCCAATTTTTCTTTGAAAGATTTATCAGAAATAGCATTTAACGCATGAATTAATTTCACATCTGCTAGATGCCTGTGCTGCAGATTACTGCTTTTATAAGAGACATCATGAAGGTGACAGGCCTTATCAATGGCGTTTATTGGTTCTTCACCGGGGTTGGGCTGATTTTGATCATTGAGTCTGATATCAAGTCTGGTTCCTGGTCCACAGTAGCTATATCCTGGAAGGTGCTTTTCTCCGGGGTATTTTGCCCATGGGGTTCCAGGGAGTTTTGCTAATTTGGCTGCGATATCACCTCCTCGTTTTTTTTTAAAGGTTCCTTGAGTTCCTTGGGTTTAGAAACAAATCTAAATTTCTTTGTACTACATTGTACGCATTTACCAGAAAGTGCTGATCGGTTATTTTTAGTTGTAATCGTCGTCAAGTCATCTGTGCCAGTACGTTTTTTACACTTCACACAATATAGATCCATAATTTATATATAACGGCATGAATATAATTGATTATTCAGCTAGCCGACGACGGGAACCTATTAAACATCATGAAATGTTGCCGAATTCAATTAGAATGATTATAATCGGACCATCTGGAAGCGGAAAGACACAACTGCTACTTAATTTGATAACGAGATGGATGAAATGGAACAAATTGTATTTAATAGCCCCGAGTGTAGACGATCAGCGATGCTATGAAGTGCTAAAGGATTTTAACGAGAAAGCAAAAGAATTTCAAATCGATGAAGATTTTATTGAGTTTATTACTGATATAGAGGAAGCCCCTTCCGTGGAAGACATCGATGGAAGTATTAACAATTTAGTGGTATACGATGATATCATGTTAGATAATCAAAAAAATCCTGCTAGAATATTTTCCCGAGGCAGGCATAAAAACACTGATGTGATCTATGTCACTCAACGATACACACAAATACCAAAAGTGATCAGAGATAATTGCAATGTGTTGTGTGTATTTAACGGCGTTGATACTCATACGCTACGAAATATTCATCAAACTTGGTGCAGCGGTGATATGAATCATAATCAGTTTAGAAATTTCTTTAGTCACGCTCAGTCAAAACCACACAGATTTGTGACAATAAATTTAGCAGACCCTAGGACACGATATCGTATCGGACTGGATAAAATATTCGGTTAACCTAGAACTGAAAGTTCTAGCAGCAGAGAGGGTGAGTGACAACGACGTTGCGACGCGAATGTTTTCAAACAAGGGTCAGAGACTTATTTTTTCGCGAGAAGGGTCAAGTGTTATTTGGAGGGGGTATAATCAAAAATAAAAACAAAAAATGTTGTAGGATTCACCCTCTCTGCTGCTGCCATTCTAACCTTTATAGCAATGTCCTGTTGCGTTTATTGCGATATTGTACAATTATTACCATTCTAACCTTTATAGCAATGTCCTGTTGCGTTTATTGCGATATTGTACAACTATTAAAATTCTAACCTTTATAGCAATGTCCTGTTGCGTTTATTGCGATATTGTACAACTATTGCCATTCTAACCTTTATAGCAATGTCCTGTTGCGCTTGCGATATTGTCATTAGAATCTTTATAGAAATGTTCTGTTATGTTTAATGCGACATTGTACAACTATTGCCATTCTAACCTTCATAGTAATGTCCTGTTGTGTTTAATGCGAAATTGTACAACTATTTCCATTCTAACCTTTATAGCAATGTCTTGTTGTGTTTAATGCGATATTATCATTCGAATCTTTATAGCAATGTCCTGTGGTGTTTATTACAATATTGTACAACTATTGCCATTCTAACCTTTATAGCAATATCCTGTTGTGTTTTTTGCGATATTGCCATTCGAATCTTTATATCAATGTTCTGTTTTGTTTATTGCGATATTATCATTCGAATCTTTATAGCAATGGCCTGTGGTGTGTAATGCGATATTGTACAACTAATGCCATTCTAATCTTTATAGCAATGTCCTTTTGCGTTTATTGCGATATTGTACAACTATTGCCATTCGAACTTTTGTAATGTCCTGTTGTGTTTAATGCGATATTGTACAACTATTGCCATTCTAACCTTTATAGCAATGTCTTCTTGTATTTAATGCGATATTGTCATTCGAATCTTTATAGCAATGTTCTGTTATGTTTAATGCGATATTGTACAACTATTGCCATTCTAACCTTCATAGTATTGTCCTGTTGTGTTTAATGCGATATTGTACAACTATTTCCATTCTAACCTTTATAGCAATATCCTGTTGTATTTAATGCGATATTGTCATTCGAATCTTTATAGCAATGTCATGTGGTGTTTATTGCGATATTGTACAACTATTGCCATTCTAACCTTTATATCAATGTCCTGTTGTGTTTATTGCGATATTGCCATTCGACCCTTTATGGCAATGTTCTGTTTCGTTTATTGCGATATTGTCATTCGAATCTTTATAGCAATGTCCTGTGATGTTGTGTTTATTGCGATCTTTTCATTCGAATCTTTATAGCAATGTCATGTGGTGTTTAATGCGATATTGTACAACTATTGCCATTCTAACCTTTAAAGCAATGTCCTGTTGTGTTTATTGCGATATTATCATTCGAATCTTTATAGCAATGTTCTGTTATGTTTAATGCGATATTGTACAACTATTGCCATTCTAATCTTCATAGTAATGTCCTGTTGTGTTTAATGCGATCTTGTACAACTATTTCCATTCTAACCTTTATAGCAATGTCCTGTTGTGTTTAATGCGATATTGTCATTCGAATCTTTATAGCAATGTCCTGTGGTATTTATTGCGATATTGTACAACCGTTGCCATTCTAACCTTTATAGCAATGTCCTGTTGTGTTTATTGCGATATTGCCATTCGACTCTTTATAGCAATGTTCTGTTTCGTTTATTGCGATATTGTCATTCGAATCTTTATAGCAATGTCCTGTGGTGTTGTGTTTATTGCGATATTGCCATTGGACTCTTTATATCAATGTTCTGTTGTGTTTATTACGATATTGTCATTCGAATCTTTATAGCAATGTCCTGTGGTGTTTTAATGCGATATTGTACAACTATTGCCATTCTAACCTTTATAGTAATGTCCTGTTGTGTTTATTGCGATATTGTACAACTATTGCCATTCTAACCTTTATAGCAATGTCCTATGGTGTTTATTGCGTTATTGATATATTGTCATTCGAATCTTTATAGCAATGTTCTGTTGTGTTTATTGCGATATTATCATTCCAATCTTTATATTAATGTCCTGTTGTGTTTATTGCGATATTGTCATTCGAATCTTTATAGCAATGTTCTGTGTTTATTGCGATATTGTACAACTATTGCCATTCTAACCTTTATATTAATGTCCTGTTGTGTTTATTGCGATATTGTTTAACTATTGCCAATGTAATGTCCCCGTAAATTTGCCCCGGTCTGACTAAAACAGTTACTAGTATTCTATGGCTTCGTTTGGGAGAAACAAGATTTGATGTTTTATCGTAAGATTGAATCAGATTTTGTAAATCATTACAGCATGATTCTTGACGTTGTAATGTTTGTGGAGACGGTAGTATGGCACATGTTTACAAGGACCAGGTCACTCAACTAGAACTCTTTTCAGATTAAGCCGAGTTTGCGAATTTATATCATCAAAAAGCATCAAGTCTAAACAATATGACCATATTTATTGAACATTAGACAAATGATATACAATTTGTTTCTACAATAGCATCACTCCAACAATACCCAATGTATCAATTCACTTAAAAAATGCGTTAGGTAAAATTTTTAAATAAAAAATAACATTCTCGTAATTTTCGTAAGTACACATTCGACAGTTTGAAAGAAGACCCAATTTGAAGCATCATATATATATATATATATACATGATGCTTCAAATTGGGTCTTCTTTATATATATATATATATATATATATATATATATGTGTGTGTGTGTGTGTGTGTGTGTGTGTGTGTGTGTGTGTTAAATATGCAAAACGTGCCTGTCCTAAAATTATTTGAAAATTTTTGGAACTTCTTTTTAGCGACGTAGTAATGCATCTGTTTGTTGCATTGACAGAATGGAGAAAAGTATCCATGCAATTTAACTGTATTTTGCCTTTAAAATAATCAGTAGAAAGAAAATCGCTGTTTTCTTTAAAAGTGTATAGAACGAAAAATATTTCCAAATCGTAAATTGGAAATATTTTATATTGTCACTTGCGGCCTCGCCACTCGTAATAGTATGTTTCCAAATTCACTGGTGAAACATTTCTTTATATATCAACCCAAACGGTGTATATATCTTCGATTTATATTTACTTCCAAATGACTGGTTACCAGTATCTTCATCAGTACGTGGTGTATATAGATCTAACGTGGTGGACTATGCGATCATAAATACGTATAATTAATCCATGTTAGTACAACATAAAATACCATCTATGATTTTAAAAATGTAGTAGTGATAGAGATGTGACCATTTGTAAATTTCCTGTCTGAAATATAAACAGTATACACTTAATGAATATTTTTGCACAAAATTAGAGCAAAGTTTATGAAGCGTGAAATATATTCAGATATATCTCTCTCCCCAAAATGTATGTAGAACTTTACAAGGTGCATCCCATCGCCAAGTTTAATGATTCTTTGTGGACTGCATATAACATGCCAACAACGCACAGTATTAGACTAAATGCAGAAACGTTATAAAAGCTGGTATCAAACAAATCTAACTCCAATCACTGGAGTGTAAAACATGGGCCGTAATGACCTATTACTAAAATAAGGAAGCATGATTCACTTGGAAAATCCCAAGCTTTAATGACTGTGCAAACAGAGGCCATGAACTAAATGCAGAAGGGTTTATTCTAAGCCAGTAAATTATGAAATATAGGTCATACTGACCATTTTATGGTATGTGTATAGCATTGAAATAGATGTGTACAACAGTAACACTATTAAAGTCAACTTAAGACGGTAAAATGTAAAATATGGATCACAGTTACTCACTGAGATGCGTCCTTGTGTTTCTTCGTTAAAAATATGACAACAGAATACAGTAGATAAGAAAACCAAGATAAAAACACATACAAAACAACGGAAAAAAATGAAAAACAGCAACAAAACAATGTGATCATGAAATAAATGTAACAGATTGACATAAGCCAGTAAAATGCGAATGTTGGTCATGGTGACCTTTTATTTTTGGAAGAGTGTGGTGATAATCGAGATACATGCAATTATATACTTTGGTTACTCTAGCGTGATGTGTGTGATTATGGTTACTCTAGCGTGATGTGTGTGATTATGAGTTTTAACGTGGCTTTAACAATTTTTCAGTCATATCGCTACGATGTCTGTAAGGCAGTGAGGCAGTTTATAGTGGTGTCTTGCAGTGGGGCATCATACTGCAGTCATGAAGCATGATGTCCCACCCAGTTACATTATCTTGACACCAGGCCAACCAGTCCAAACACTAACCTCTTAATGCTGAGCGTCATGCGAGGCAGCTGTTAGTATCATTGTTGTAAGTCTTTGGTATGACTCGGCCGGGGATCGAACCCACAACTTCCCGCTTCCACGGCGGGCGCTCTAACTACTAGGCCACCAGAGCGGTGATCTAGCATGATCAGAAATAAGCTTGAGAAATAAACTTAATGCACAACAAAATAACCAAGTCAGCCAAGAGCGTAACATAGGTAGCAGTTACCTATTTTTATGACCAGGTTGGAGTACTAATCAGGATACATGAACTCACCGAGTTTCACGATTGAAGGTATATCATCATTTATAAAGTGTGCGAAATGCCTGATGTCACCCCAATAGCTTGACCAAGAATGAATAACTAATGTACATTTATACACATGTGTATGCTTATATCTCTGTTGACGCCAAGTCAAGGGTCACTACAATAGTTAATTTCTATTTCCAACAAGGGAGCTACTAAACAAAATATTTTATGCATCATAAATTATGCGAGAGTTAGAAAAAGTGCAATTTTTCATTTAAGCTAGTGACGTCTCCTAAGAAAATATCATCAAGTATGTCAAGACTTCGTGGGAATGAATGTCACGCGTCGGCATATTGTGCAAGTACTATCGAAGTATATATGTATAAGTATATATGTATATAAGTATATATGTATATAAGTATAAGATGGTCTTACGGTAAAATTGGTAATAAAGAAGTATTAGCAGCGCTTCCATTTATCTCATAGCACTTATATACGAAAAATGTTAGAGGTTAGTTACAATATATTGTCCGAAAAGGAGATTGAATGAAAATAAAAGTATAAATGCGCATCTAGAGTTATATGAGTGATGCGGTTAAACTATTCATCATTACTTAATCCCAAGATGTCTAAGTATCAAGGGTGGGGTGGGGGTAACGAACTGATAATTCAAAGCGGGGTGGGGGATCACTACAGTTAATAGTTTCAATTCGTTCTTTCATGAAATGTCAATTTCAGCGTATCTGAGAATTGAAGTTATAAGCCTGAAGCAGCATAGACGTTCGAGTTCACTCAAGGTGTTAAAATCTTGATTTTGGAACATCGTAATTTACATCAAGAATCGGCGACACTCGACTTTCATTCGAAGAAACTGACCTCGGGGAAGGTTTACGAAACATGTAGTCCTGGTACATGTTATTTCTTCTACTATTAGTGCTTTTGGTATTGTCCAATGTCTTGACGGTATCGGCATGCTTTGTTTTGTACGAAGAGTCCACGGGGTATTTTATTTTATAACACATACAACATGCCACAATTCCTATGATTAAAGATGCAAGCATTGCGACTCCCGCTACGACAAAAGCTGCGTAAGAAAGAGTATTATTGGACGTGGAAGAATCCGCTGCAGAATCTGTAATAATAATAATAATAATAATAATAATAATAATAATAATGATGATGATGATGATGATGATGATGATGATGATGATTCCAACAACAGCAACACTAATAGCAAATATGACAGTGGTAGTAGTAGTAGTAGTAGTAGAAAGTAAACACATGCCTTTAAGTATCAGTAAAATATATTAAATTACGGAAACGTTGCATTTCCAGTGATAGGAAATATAGCTAATTTCTACTTTTCTTATTTCTTCGTTCAATTCAAAAAGTCTTTATTTCAAAAACTAAAAGCTCAAGTAGCACATAGTTTATTCACATTTATGTAAATGTAACTCAACTGGCAGAGCGTCGGTATCGTGATCAAGAGTTGCTGGTTCGATAACTGCCTTGACCAGCCCATGTCGAGAACTTTACTGTGTCCTTGATACAAATACAAATCATTTTCTTTGCTTTATATAGCTTATAATGGGTTCAAAATGTCATTAAAATACAACTGAATGAATCTTTTATAACATATGGCTAAAGGAAAACCAATACATCGTCATGACAATTTTGTAATACGCTTTTAATCAATGTATAGTGTAATTTTGTAATACACTTTTAATCAATGTAATTCAAGTTTTTAAAGTGCCGACCAAGTCCGTTTTGTCAATTGCAAAACTAAACCTTCTTTTATCCTGTTAAAACCAATCAAAGCCTGTTCTCTACTGAATTCAAAAAGCAGTCGATGACTAATTAAAATCACAAAATACACTAACATGTGTATGAAGAAAATAATCACTTACCCGATGTGACGGTGACCTATAAAAAAAAAAAACGAACAATGAAAGAATGGAATGATTAATCTATACCTACTGCTTGGCATTGATCAAAAGAACGCGTTTATCAAGATAATCTAAGGCAAACAAACTCAACAAGTTTCCTTAAAACTATAAAAGATGTCTCAAGTGTAATCATATATCTTAGTGACTGTTTGATTTTCTTACTGATTAAAGAACCTTTACACGCTATTTTACCAACTAGGTAGAAAGTACTAAAATATGTAATATCATTTTCCGATTGGCAAATTACTTCTTGATGGAAAGGTATGATAATCACATGTTTTGGAGTGCGCTTTGCCATTGAACGACACGCTGTTAACACCTAATCCTTTCGATTTTGATTTATTAATGAAATAAAAAGTAATTTTTCCTAACATTTATACAATTCATTTTTTTTTTTAAAGTTTAACTGGAGCCGTGATTGTGATGTGAGATGGTGGAATTATTTAACAGACTTTGGACAGATAAATGATCAGTCCACAAAAATATACAGAGGCAATACTATATTGGTTTTCTGATGAATCCCTCTGTTGTTAGTCACTGGCAGAGTACTTCAAATTTGCTCGATTCTTTGGAGTTTTAATTACATATTTACACATGATTGGTTACATCATGCGGAGGCCATCTGAAAAACAATGCCTTGCCGAGGGACACGCCATATTGGCTGATCCACCCTGGTTTATGAAAGATTCAGCTCTGCACCCTTCTGATTGTGAGTCTGGTACAATAAGTACTGTACCACCTTGTCTACGTTAATTTGAACTATTTTCCTTTGAAATTAAATTTAAATTATTATGTCTCCAATTAAAAAAATGATTTGACTCTGTCTCTGTCCCTCTCTGTGACTCTGTATGTCTGTCTGTGTTTCTGTGTCTGTGTTTCTGTGTCTGTCTGTCTGCCTGCATGCATGAATGGATGGACGTACGTACGTACGCACGCACGCACGCACGCACGCACGCATGCATGTATGTATGTATGTATGTATGTATGTATGTATGTATGTATGTATGTATGTATGTATGACTGATAAGATATATAAGACACAATATTATAAAATGTATATTTTCAAAACTTCAGCGATGAGCCTCTGCCTTGTTAACAAAGTGTCACGTTTTTCGTACCCATCCAGACCAGTCTGATTCGTATCAATGCAATAAAGGTCTGATTCGTATCAATGCAATAAAGGTCTGATTCGTATCAATGCAATAAAGGTCTGATTCGTATCAATGCAATAAAGGTCTGATTCGTATCAATGCAATAAAGGTCTGGTTCGTATCAATGCAATAAAGGTCTGATTCGTATCAATGCAATAAAGGTCTGGTTCGTATCAATGCAATAAAGGTCTGATTCGTATCAATTCAATAAAGGTCTGATTCGTATCAATGCAATAAAGGTCTGGTTCGTATCAATGCAATAAAGGTCTGGTTCGTATCAATGCAATAAAGGTCTGATTCGTATCAATGCAATAAAGGTCTGGTTCGTATCAATGCAATAAAGGTCTGATTCGTATCAATGCAATAAAGGTCTGATTCGCATCAATGCAATAAAGGTCTGGTTCGTATCAATCCAGACCAGTATGGGTCATATTAAGTCAGAACAGTTGGGGCTCGTACCCATCAAAACTTTTCTGGTTTGGATTTGTAATCATCGAGACCAGTCTAGTTCGTAACCATCGAGACCAATCCGTGTCGTACACATCCAAACCAGTCTCATCCTTAACCATCTAGACCAGTCTGGGTCGTACACGTCCAAACCAGTCTCATCCTAAACCATCTAGACCAGTCTGGGTCGTACACGTCCAAACCAGTCTCATCCTTAACCATCTAGACCAGTCTGGGTCGTACACGTCCAAACCAGTCTCATCCTAAACCATCTAGACCAGTCTGGGTCGTACATGTCCAAACCAAGTCTCATCCTAAACCATCTAGACCAGTCTGGGTCGTACACGTCCAAACCAGTCTCATCCTTAACCATCTAGACCAGTCTGGGTCGTACACGTCCAAACCTGACTTAATCATATTTATCAAAACGTTTCTGTGTCGACTGCTTCAATGTTCTTCTCGGAAAGGCACAAATCTATAATTTATTGCCATTGAAAACCTAAATAACCTACTGTAATAGCCAATAGGAATCAGCCTACAAACCAACAAAACTTGTACATTACAAAATTCTAAGTGAACAACATTATGCTTTTTATCATGAATTAATATTGCATTTGCTCATATATATTTTTATTATTATTATTATTATTATCATTATTATTATTATTATTATTATTATTATTATTATTATTATTATTATTATTATTATTATCATGTAGTAGTAGTAGTAGTAGTAGTAGTAGTAGTAGTAGTAGTAGTAGTAGTAGTTTAAAGATGTTAGTTCTACTTATGTATAACCTAACCTTACTCCTGGACTTACTGTGGTTGTATTGGTGATGCAGCCCAGTGCCATAACGACTCTGCTCAAACTTAGCCCGTTGTATGTGGCTGGGGTGTGGCACGTCACCGTTGCAGAAACTCCTGAAATGAAAGGATGGACGTCGTGGCAAATGAACTGAATACATTTTCGTTTAAATCCGAAATTCTGTGCACAACTAGAATTACCTTAAATGGGTATACAGCAAAGGGTCTCACTTACTTCAATTTGCTCTGTAGTGACATAAACAGAGTAACTTGTGTTAGAAAACCAAAGTGTGAAGGGTGTGGGCAATAGAGGGATATGACTGCTCTAAATATCTCAAATCAAACCTCTTCAAAGACTCACACACTCATGCAACATCTCAGCTAAAGACACGAAGAAGACGAATAAGGGCCATAACTCTGTCAAAATTTAGAAAACCAGAGTTTGAAGGGTATGGGCAATAGAGGGATATTTGTGCTCTAAATATCTAAATTCTAACCTCTTCACTTAAAGACGCATTAACTCAAGCATCATCTCAGCAAAAGACATGAAGAAGACGAACAAGGGCCATTGCTCTGTCAAAATTTAGAAAACAAAAGTTTGAAGGTATGGGCAATAGAGGGCTTTGAGTGCTCTAAATATCTAAAAATCTAACCTCTTCAAAGACTCATTCACTCATGCAACATTTCCGCTAAAGACAAGAAGACGAACAAGAGATAAGAGATCCTTCAAAGACACCTCCAGCTCAATTCATGAACTCGGCTGGTTACAAGTAGCATTCAATGGATAAATATGAAAGCTAACTGACACAGAACATAGCTATACATTGATGCAAATTTAAACCCATAAAAGTTACATTAAGTTATAACAGACAATTTTCTTATCAAAAACCATCAGACTATATGAAATGGTTCTCGAGCTATGTTGATTACAAGTAACATTCGCAGTTTTCAATTAACGATAATAATCTGCTTGACAAGAAGCTTAAAGGCACGTTTAAATGTGTGTGTGTGTGTGTGTGTGATCTGGATTTTTAACGTAGCTTTAACAATTGTTCAGTCATATCGCTGCAATGTATGCATTGTGGCAGTTTATAGTGATGTCTAGTACAGAGGCATCATGCAGCAGACATCGCATAATGTCCCACCCAGTCACGTTATCCTGATACCGGGACGACGGCCCTAATTCGAACCTTTTAGTGCTGAACGAAAAGCGAAGCAGCTGCTAGTACCACTTTTACAAGCAAATCGGTCGGGTCTCAAACCCGCGACTTGCCGCATCCGAGGCGGATCCACTAAACACAGGCCACCGGAGAGGTTTAATAATCTGTGAGACAATGTTCACACCAATACGCATTAGAATTGGTAAAATAGAATGTAAGCTGTGCCGGCTACAACCAACATAGTACTCAAATATATGAATATTTCCTTGACGGTAACCTTTCCAAATAAGCGTGAACAAAACCTAGGACAGACAAATCTAGGTCTATGAGACATTCTGTATATCAAACTGCAACTGACTCTCGATTGATTATTGACCTATACTGTTTGTCGTGTTCTACTCTAGTGGAGATTGAAAGCGACGTTGAAAGACAATAACAGGGACAAAAATTTACCCGAAAAAACAAAACTTGAAAACACCATCTGCTTATATTTAATGATTTACCTTCTAAACGGCATCCGATAATGCGTTACGTTTACCTCGGCCAATACATCGGCCTCTCACCGCTGATGATATTGATGGCGGTGTATGGGCTGATGATATTGATTGGCGGTGTATGGGCTGATGATATTGATTGGCGGTGTATGGGCTGATGATATTGATTGGCGGTGTATGGGCTGATGATATTGATTGGCGGTGTATGGGCTAATGATATTGATTGGCGGTGTATGGGCTGATGAAGTCCATTCATTAATACCTGGATAATTTTGGTCAATCGTGGCTGCACATGTTAGTGAACATTGTATACATTTACCATTATTACAATCGGCTGAAGGGTTATTTTGGTGACATGTATTTCATGATCAAATCGTAAATCCACATCACTTTCACAACTAAACAGTCACTAGTAGTATGTAATATAAACTGAGAGAACTTTGTGTTTACGACACTTAAAATATATTGTATACAAAATCCCCGAAAGGACAAACAATTCCATATAATTCCAACAAGAATACGTTCAAATAAACGTTGTTTGCTTTCCTGCCGAGATGTTTCAATTGAATTGGATTTCTACTCAAGGATATATTTTGACTAGTTTGACCGCACAATATATGATTACGAGTATTGTTTAGCAGTGTAATTAATTTATTGACATTTAGCGTATTTCCTCTAATTGAACTATATAACTTTTAAACCTACACGTTAGATAAATGCTAACTATCAACGATGGTAACACATAAGTAAGGTTGTATTAGTCATACAAACTTAGGTCAGTGCGCTCAAATACTACTACTACTTTTTCTAATAATAATAATAATAATAATAATAATAATAACACATTGCAGTATACCTGTGTACAACATCCATGTTGACAGCCATGACAAATCGCACGTGCAGTACCAAGGATTATTCTCAAGGTTAAGACTGGTTAAAGTGATCAAAGTATCAAACGAACCAGAAGGGATTGTAATCAACGAGTTTGTTGAGAGGTCCAGGGTCTTTAACATAGACAAACCATTGAAGGCTCCAGATGGAAGGGTTGTCAAGTCCGCTGACGTTATTTGGATGGTTTCCACGGCAGTAAGTTTGGTGAGAAGTCCGGACGGGAACGTTTGATCCAAGAAGTCGGCCGTGATTTTCAGAGTTTTTATTGCAGTTAGCCCCGTAAAACTGTTTCCATTCATGGAACCTAAAATTCCTTCTGTTATTTCCAGTTTCTCAAGCTTAGTGAGATGGGTGAATGTATTAGCGAGAATTCCGGAGCGCACGTAACAAGCACGGATGTACAAGCTCTTCACCCAGTCCAGGTTTGAGGTAAACGTGTCATTCTGAATTTGCACGTCAGATAGGCCACAGTCTAAGAGAATATACACGTCTACGTACCCAGTGATGCCCGTTGAACCGCCCAGTCCGCTGAAAGCCTGCAGTGCAAAGTATAGCCATTCATAATGTCTCCAATTTGGGGAGATTTAGAGTATCTTCCGTAAGGGTTAAAATAAATAAACAAACCCGGCAAGCCTAATTTTGAATGTAAACAAGTTCTTGTCATGTATGATGTTTGCCTCTGAAACGACACTGCAGCCCAGGGTTATGACCTGGTTTATTTGTAATAATAGCGAGCATTACGCGATAGACACCCTGAGCAAGGAATTCACAAATATAAATAATACCGATTCATCCAATTTAAATTAAAATTGAATAACTGAAATGATCACAAACTATCTCAATACGCCTCCACTTCACAATGTATGCATTCTTTGTGAATGTTGGGTGAAAGTAATTGTTTCTAGCACAAGGAGACCATATCGTTATTTACTTTGGCTTTGTTTTGGAAACAGGTTGAGAAAAATTGAATGTCATACAACCGAAAGAAGGAGAAAAGTATTCAAAATGTGCATAATTCTAGCTCATTTGTATAAAACAATCAAACGCCGTTGTGACCGTAACCACATCGCAACGTCAAATTATAACGATTATGGCCAATCTTACATTTCACTTTATCAATAAACCTGACATATTTGTTGCCAAAATATAATCAAAGCTGTCATTTACAACTATTTTGCTGAGTCGCTGCCAATGTTACAAAACCTATACATTTCATGCTAAAATAATAATTCTTTTTTTAGGTGACAAATATTCAATGGTCTCCAAATTTTGTCTGCGCGCTTTCAATACATGTATGCAGATTTAGGAAATTTACTTGGAACCAATTTCTTATAGCAGATAATATAGTTGGCATTATTTATACTGATTGTGGTTAAGTTGTAAATATTCTGCAGAAAGGTTGCCTCGGGACCGACGTGAATTGGTCTGTCTAAATCAATCAAGTAGATTGCTTGACACAAGCAACTCGAAAACGTCTCTATATTCTTTGTTTTACTGATAATTTAGGTGATTGATACAGGAATGATTTATTAGGAAAAATTTGTTTTAACTTAAAAGCAAAAAGAAGTATTACATTCAACTAATCACCGCTTTTGAATCGAGACATTTTAAAACGCAAAGGAAATTGGTAATATTAAAGTCTGTTGACAACGAGAGTAAAAGATTTCATTAAAAAATTAAAGTTATGTATATTGAAATAATTACAAAATAAATTATTATGTAACGAAAAAAACTGGAAGATGACATGTAATCAGTTGTGGCCATTTCAAGGAGACATTGCTAACCTGTAGCACTTAGTGTTCCACATTAACTGATAAACATTTACCTGAACTTTTAGGAAAAGCAATATTGCTAAAATAAACATTTTGCTAAAAAAAAAAAGAATTCCTTAACGTTAACATAAAAATGGTAAGTTTTTTTTAAAGCCAAAATGTTGTAAATATTTGCATTATTGGCAAATGACAAAGATCAAAAGAAGCAATAGAGAAATAAATGTAAGTTAAACGATGAATGAATGGACGAGAAATGTATGTAAGTTCAGACCAATATTTACAACACTGGCAAAATGTGAACCCAGAAAAGGCGGAGAATGAAACAAAAGTGATACCATTAAAACAGCAAACAACCGAAACACTGGAAAAATCAGTAAAAGGAAGGATCGGAACAGGTACAACAACAATAGAAAATAAATTGACAACACTGAGAACTATTTGCCTTTTCTAAAATAGAGTAATGCACATGTTAAATGTTTAATAATAATAACTATAACAATAACAACAACACATTTTGGATGATATTTGTTATCAATATTACCTGCCATGTCAAAGGTCTTGTTATTTTTATATTTAGCTTGTACTATTTGATTCTCTTTACATGTCTGTTTAGATTGCATTTGCCTGAAGTTCTAAGTAAATTATATACCAGTAAATATTTTGGAAATTAAAATGAAAATACAAAAAAATGTTGCACTCACCCCTGAAATAAGCTGGCCTGTAATATTGTACACTTCTACTTGATACGGATCTGGATTGAAATTGGAATCCCTTAGTGGTGGGGACCAGGTTTGATAACTACATACGGCTTTGTTGTTGTTTATGGTGCACCCGACTGGTGAAGCAGAAAATACAGTTTTCAGAATTAACAAAAGCACAAACGCTGCTAACAAATGTTTCATTTTCATATGGCCAGCAAGCTTGTAATCACCTTTCCATGTAATTTGTCATTTCTCCGAATGCCGTATATATGTTACCTCTTATATATAATGTTGTCGTAACTCTTACTACTCCTTTGAAAACCAGGAATGTGTTTGGTTAAACAAAGAATAGTCGTTGGTTTTAACGTACGTCAGAAATCTGGATACAACAAAGACAGAATGAAAGACCTTGTGGATGAGGACAATTTGGTAGCAAATACCGTGTGTATCCGCAAGCAAGAACAAGTATTTGTTAGATAAGGTCATTTTATATTATTAACGTTCTCCTTTGCGTTGCCATTAGAAGATATGCAGTAGTCAATAATGAGAGGAAACACACACAATGGATGTTTCTGCTTAAATATATAAAACATTAAGGTGTCCATCTCTTAGTAAGTATTATTATTATTATTATTATTATTATTATTATTATTATTATTATTATTATTATTATTAATGCTACTACTACCACTACTACTACTGCTGCTGCTGCTAATAATAATAATAATAAGAAGAAGAAGAACAACAACAACACCATTGTAAGTATTATATGTAATTTGTACTAATTCATCTCTCTCTCTCTCTCTCTCTCTCTCTCTCTCTCTCTCTCTCTCTCTCTCCTTTCATGAAATAATTAAATAGGGCTATAATGTAACCAAAGAACTTCCTGACAATCCCCAACTGTTTCATTACTAGGGTGATAACTAAATGAATATCGTTTTTGTATTTCATTATCATTCCTTTTATTGTGGGTTCAAATGTAGATATTCAATACTGTACCATTATTAGCCGCAGGCAATCAATCGGTGATCTAGTAAACTATGACCATGAAAGAACATAAAACTAAACTGCCAATCATTGTCTGTCAAAATCAGATTATATCACTATTCTATATTTCTTTGCATCATTAATTACACCTGAATGATAGATTTTATAAATGTTTTGTGTTTGGGTTTTGTTAATTCTTAAAATTTATCCATTTACAAACTTGGAGACGTTTTAAAGTAGTTGACAGTCAGTACAAATATTCTTCATGACGACATACAAGTTTTATAGAAACACTTTTTTGTTGAACGATTAGAATAGGAAAATTAACAAAGTCACTTCGGTTTGTAAATACAAACTTTGACAAGGATGCAATTAAACTCCTTCTGATCAATTCATTGACCAAGACCCAATTTTATTTTAAATTGTATTTGCTAAGTTTTAAGGCCATCTTGAGCCGACTGATCATATATGCACACAAACTCGTTAATGTTGAACCCTATGAATAAATAGCCAGTACAATGAACTGTTGCTAAAGACATAGATATCGATGTTGCGATCAGTACCATTAATCGTTGTTAAAGACTGGGATATCGATGGTACCATCAGTAGAATAAACCGTTGTTAAAGACTTGGATATCAATGTTGCTATCAATACCATTAATCGTTGTTAAAGACTTGGATATCGATGGTACAATCAGTACCATTAATCGTTGTTAAAGACTTGGATATCGATAGTACAATCAGTAGAATGAACCGTAGTTAAAGACTTGGATATCGATGGTACAATCAGTAGAATGAATCGTTGTTAAAGACTTGGATATCGATGGTACCATCAGTAGAATAAACCGTTGTTAAAGACTTGGATATCGATGTTGCTATCAGCACCATTAATCGTTGTTAAAGACTGGGATATCGATGGAACCATCAGTAGAATAAACCGTTGTTAAAGACTTGGATATCGATGGTACAATCAGTACCATTAATCGTTGTTAAAGACTTGGATATCGATGGTACAATCAGTAGAATGAACCGTTGTTAAAGACTTGGATATCGATGGTACAATCCGTAGAATGAATCGTTGTTAAAGACTTGGATATCGATGGTATCATCAGTAGAATAAACCGTTGTTAAAGACTTGGATATCGATGTTGCTATCAGTACCATTAATCGTTGTTAAAGACTTGGATATCGATGGTACAATCAGTACCATTAATCGTTGTTAAAGACTTGGATATCTATGGTACAATCAGTGCAATGAAGGGTTGTTAAAGACTTGGATATCGATGTTGCTATCAGTACCATTAATCGTTGTTAAAGACTTGGATATCGATGGTACAATCAGTACCATTAATCGTTGTTAAAGACTTGGATATCGATGGTACAATCAGTAGAATGAATTGTTGTTCAAGACATGGATATTGAAGACTAGTGTCAGAACAATGAATCGTTGTGAAAGACTTTGATATAATATATAAATCGCCAGAAAAGATGATAAATGCAACACACACACACACACACACACACACACACACACACACACACATGATCATTTGCAATGTTTTGTAAAATAAATTCTAGAGTGAGTGAAAGTGTCCAATTAAAATATGCTGGGCACCGCAATCAGCAGCAGAGAGGGCGAACATAATACTTTTTATAAGGTTTTATTTGCTAAACTAAGGCTTCTTACAAAAAACAACAACAAATAAACAACAATTACGCCAATAACGCCAAACCGAAGCTACTTACTAACCGAGAGTTTCTTTTACGTGTTAATTTTGTTATTTTTTATTTTTATCGTCATAAGTACCTATTTATAATTATTATGCGTGATAGTTTACCCGACTTGACACTTATTCGTGGTCACGACCCCTCTGATGCTATGAATATTATATATAAATAATATGGTATCAGAATCTTACACAACTAGCTTAGCTCGAGAGCGATTAGAAGCAATTAAGAAATTTTATACCAGTCCGTCATTCTGTCAGACAAAAATTACAAGATCGTCAAGAGTTTTAGGTTAAATTTTCAGATGGTGCATAGCAATTATTTAAACCCGTTATAAAGGCTACCGAAGGCGTTACAGAGGTTACCAAAGGTCTTCTTTAAACATTAGAACAAACCGCTAGAGCAAATGAAAAATAGTAAAAAGAACTAAACAAACAAAAAGACTTTTAAGAAGACTTTCAGGTGAAATAGCTACTGCTCAACCACCTGGCAGAGAGGAAGAAAAGCTTAAGGATATTGAACAAGCTCAAGGTGAAATAGATGATGTAAAGAACGAACTTGAACCTAAACCGAATTAAGGAAAGAGAATATTGAACTTATTAATACATTGAGAGAAGGTGCTGTAGACTTGTTTAAAAAGAAAGATATTTCTCGTGTTGCATGTAATTGTTTTTTCTCGAAAGTCCGAAATTTTAAAACATAAACAGTGATAATTATTTTAAATGGCTATATCGTTTTAATTACGATAAAAAGCAGGCCAGAAATGATGATGAACTATGCAATAAGTATGTTGACGACATAAATGAATTTTACTTAGAAGACCTTCAACAACAAAATCCATAACCTCCCCAGCAAGAACCTTCCGATCAGCAGCAACAAATAGAAGAAAAACATGCATTTTCACCACAGTAAAAGTTGGTGTTGGAATTTGACGATTTTTGTTTGTTTGTTTGATTAGGATTTTTAACGTAGCTTTAACAATTTTTCAGTCATATCGCTACGATGTCTGCTGTGAGGCAGTTTATAGTGATGTCAAACACTGAGGCATCATGCCGCAGATATGTAGCATGATGTCCCACCCAGTCACATTATCCTGACACCAGGCCGACCAGTCCTAACACTAACCTCTTAATGCTGAGCGTCAAGTGAGGCAGCTGTTAGTACCATGTTTGTAAGTCTTTGGTATGACTCGGCCGGGGATCGAACCCACGACCTCCCGCTTCCGCGGCGAACGCTCTAACCACTAGGCCACCGGAGCGGTTGGAATTTGAAGAGGCCAGTGAGCAAATTAAAAAAGCAAAAGTAGAAAGGTCACCCTTAAGACTTTGAGAAAAAAGCAGGAACAAGTGAGGTAGAAGGAGTAACCGGAAGTGGTATTACTACACAAGGAATTAGTTTTATTACATGTCTTAAAAATATTCTCGATGACGTACAACGACTAGAAATTCTAATTGGAGGAAATAAATAATAAAAACAATTCTCCAGAAATTATTAATGACGCAGCATGTATTTATCAAACATTATTTACAGGTGGTATCATGGAACAGATGCTGGAATGGAATTAAAGATAGCAACCGGAAAGGGATATATAAAAAGGTCCGCACACGTGTTACGAATTGGGTCTAAGATTACCAAGGATGGTTGATTGAAGCGCGGTAGTTTCTCACCAATGTCAAATTTTGACCAAATTATTTAATTGATGCTGTTGAAAAATTAAAAATATTTTTAGAGGTGCTTTTATGCGAGATCAATTACCACAACGATAAAAAAATATTGAATCGGTATTGTTAATCTCGACAACAATACTGGTTTAGGTACTCATTGGACTGCATACGTGATAGATCCACGTGGAATTGTTTATTTCGATTCCTATGGGTTAGCCCCCCCCCCCCCCCCCCCCCCCCGAAAGAGTTTATCAAGTATGTCAGCTTAGCAAATAATCCAATCTGGTATTCAACATTACTGTAAAGGTCTCGTGGACTAGCACGGGACATGTAAACGGTCGTCGCCCTACTATTAGGTCCACTGTCAAGTTTGGCTTAATTTACCTTACGGTGGAATGGGGCGATCCCAGTATTATATTTAATTATTACATATTTCATTATTACAGAAGACACACAATGGCTTGTTTTGTTAGAAATTGAATTTCTGATATAGAGATGCAAAGCTCTGAGCCCCCAGTCAGCGATGTCGACAGTTAAATTACTGAATACACAAAAGGTGAAATTCAAATAAACAACAATTTAATACCGTTCAATAACATAAATTCATTTCTCAAATGAAATTCAATATTTAAAACCCTATCACTCGTCTTTCACTCGACCAAGTGACGGCCTATTTCATCATCTGACAGTGTGATAGATTTTCTTCCTGTCGTGTGTTTCTACTCTTCTGGATTATTTCTTTCCCATGACTGGGACTCCAGTATCCCTTCAGTCCATCAACTACGTCCTTCACCAGTTCACTTATTCCACTTTCATTCCTGTGTCTGCCTTCAAACTTCTGTCTCCGTTCTCTCCTGTTCTCGTCTCCCAGAGACTCGGTACCAACTGTACTAGAGTATTTCCCTTCTGTCTCATACAGCTCTTCCGGTCCCTAAAGCTTCGTGTATGAACATTATTATATTCCTTTAGCTATCTAGTCTCACACTAAACAACAATCTAACATCAGACAAGACATTACCTTCTTTGGCCACGCGTTCGTGCACATCAAAATACCCATAATTTCTGGTACGGTATACACGGTATAAACTGCTTATCATGTATATATCAATCGATTTCATCACATCGGTATATATAGATTTTCAATCTTATTATCCAGAACAATATCACATAATCAGACGCATTTTCGTACATTGCACTTCTACAAAGCGTACACATATAGCCACATATCCATGCGCTGATATATCGTTACGCATGATACCCCTACAAACTATACACAAATAGTCAAATATCCCTATTAACTAATGTTGCACACGGAAACCATTATACAAAGTTGTTCACAAAGCTAAAACTCGTAACATTTATGAAGCGGAATATTAGCCTCAGGGGGTATCATATACATGTCGCAATCTGACTATTATTCCTTACTTACAATGTGACAAACCCCCACGCTCGAGAATAAAATCGGGATTATTGTCCCCCAAATTTGCTCCAAATGTAAATGTGCGTTACACACGCAATAAAGAAAAAACAAATCATAACGACGCTACACGCTGACTACGGACATGAAAATATACACAATATGATGTTCTTTACAGAGCGATCTATGTCATTTCAGCGCTACTACGCATGCAATCAGTGGCTTCGTTATATCTTCCTTTTACATATCTGATCTGTAAGAACAGAGAGCAATCGCATCAGGCGTCCATTCGATAATTTCGCCTCCGCCAGATAGGCAAGGGATTGATGGTCAGTTTCCAATATGAACTTGCGCCCGTACAAGTACCACTGTAACCGTGATATTCCGAACACGATTCCGAGGCATTCCCTTTTTGATACGGAGTAGTTCCTCTCGGCAGCAGACAATTTACGACTGCCGTATGTGACAGGGAAACGCGTCCCCTCGTGCTTTCGTAATAGTACTGATCCTAGTCCCGTGTCGCATTTGTCAGAAGTCTTTGGACAGATCTGGTAGGCAGACAACCGCGCTGGATATAAGCCTATCCTTTAGTGTTTGGAAAGCTTGCTCCCACGCATCCGTCCAAATAACGTTACCCGGGGCCCGTTTCTTGGTCAGATCAGACAAAGCAGCAAGGGGGGGGGGGGTGAATCGGACATTTGCTCCAGACATCATTTGCTCTAAATCTAACAAACATCTCGAGAGAATTAATTCGAATCCTTCTTTTTCAACCAAAAAAAAAAAGATTACTTGCTCGAAACATAAGTTTTTCGCAAATCATACTCCAAGGCCGTTTTCATCGTTTAGTGAAAAAACGGTCTCGTCGTGATGTCATCGCCCCCCTGCTGCTATGGGTTTTTACAATTTCAACCAAATATTTGATCGAGTCCTTAGGACGAAAATCATTTATGATTTCACAAGCAAACTAATCGCTAACACCTCGTTTTGTAGATCAATCAAATTATTTGACTGGTCGGTGAGTCGGAAATTAATTCTCGTTAGTGAATTATTGTGGCATCGCATGTAGACAGGATTAATTGGGTTTTCAATAATTAGGAATCCTGGAGGAGCTGTTGGTGCAAACGAATAAAGAATATATCCTTGTTGAGCTTGATTTGATTGCTCGAGATTAATTTGATAGCTTCCTTCAATTGCATCACATGTTAAATTGAGCGCAATCACCGTTGAAATATTCACATTGTGCGGGGCAATATGCCTACCGCCACCATCTGGATCATTATTATATTTGAGGAGGACAGTTGAATCTTGTACTTGTAATACCTTGCTAACATTCCTAACAGATTCTTTAAGTTCCTCAGCGTTGTATCCGGGAAACTTGAAATTACGCAGATTGGCTTCTGTGATATTGTAATCGGTTAGGAATCGTTGTTTATTGTCGCTGTTGTCATTGGTTATTGTTTGAATAATTAGTTCATTGATATATTCCATGTCAGATGTAAGCTGATTTAATATTTCAACGTGTTTTTGCGATTTTGTTTGCCGTAGTTGTTCTAGTTGTGTTTTATGTAATTGATTAATTTCATTAAAATAACCAGTGATGTCAATTAGCGTAAATGAAATAGTAGTAACAGATGAGTCGGCTGTTCTTTTAATGATAAAATCCCATTGCAATGTGTTTTTGTTGGTAAATATAAATCTATCGGCGATTTTTACTTTTCTTATATCAGAAAAACTATCTCGATATCTGGGATTTATTTCATGATATGATTGTACATCCGTGGTTAAGTCGGCGGCGGCTCCGGGTGGTTTTTCAGGCCATCCTAGCACCGTTCTTAACGAGCTGTTATAGATATCTACAATGTATCCCTGTGTGCTTATTTCGATCGACGATGAGAGCGTTGGTTCATGAAGTTTAATAGCTATTTTTGATTCTTTTCCAGTGATTGATTTTATTCTACGCTGAATTTCAGAATCGATTTGCTCAATTTGGTACGACCCAGTTGGTAACGAAACAGTTTCCCACGCTGGAGTACCATCGGGTTTATTCTTATACGAGAACACCAGTGCGTTGTTGGGTTGCTGACCACCAAATTCAACCGATCTGATATTAGGCCAGCTATGATATACTCGTAAATATGTCAGCGCGATCTCGCGCACTGGAATCGGAGAAGGGAAGTTCACACTAAATTGTGGGTTTGTTGATGTTATTGATATCATGCTTGTTCGTATCGGAGTGGTATTCTCCGCGATTCGTTGAAGCAGTTCGAGTGACATTATTGTTAACGCTGTCTTCAATTTCCAATTTCAACATCGCGGAGTTATACAACTGGGTCATCGTGTAAAATTCAACATCAGCAGCAGAGGGGGCGAATCAGACAACTTTTTTTTGTTTTTATTTTTGATTATACCCCCTCCAAAATAACACTAGACCCTTCTCGCGAAAAAATAAGTCTCCGACCCTTGTCTGAAAACATTCGCGTCGCAACGTCGTTGTCACTCACCCCCTCTGCTGCTAGAACTTTCAGTTCTAGGTTTACGGTGATTTTAACCGAATATTTTATCAAGTCCGATACGATATCGTGTCCTAGGGTCTGCTAAATTTATTGTCACAAATCCGTGTGGTTTTGACTGAGCGTGACTAAAGAAATTTCTAAACTGATTATGATTCATATCACCGCTGCACCAAGTTTGATGAATATTTCGTAGCGTATGAGTATCAACGCCGTTAAATACACACAACACATTGCAATTATCTCTGATCACTTTTGGTATTTGTGTGTATCGTTGAGTGACATAGATCACATCAGTGTTTTTATGCCTGCCTCGGGAAAATATTCTAGCAGGATTTTTTTGATTATCTAACATGATATCATCGTATACCACTAAATTGTTAATACTTCCATCGATGTCTTCCACGGAAGGGGCTTCCTCTATATCAGTAATAAACTCAATAAAATCTTCATCGATTTGAAATTCTTTTGCTTTCTCGTTAAAATCCTTTAGCACTTCATAGCATCGCTGATCGTCTACACTCGGGGCTATTAAATACAGTTTGTTCCATTTCATCCATCTCGTTATCAAATTAAGTAGCAGTTGTGTCTTTCCGCTTCCAGATGGTCCGATTATAATCATTCTAATTGAATTCGGCAACATTTCATGATGTTTAATAGGTTCCCGTCGTCGGCTAGCTGAATAATCAATTATATTCATGCCGTTATATATAAATTATGGATGTATATTGTGTGAAGTGTAAAAAACGTACTGGCACAGATGACTTGACGACGATTACAACTAAAAATAACCGATCAGCGCTTTCTGGTAAATGCGTACAATGTAGTACAAAGAAATTTATATTTGTTTCTAAACCCAAGGAACTCAAGGAACCTTTAAAAAAAAACGAGGAGGTGATATCGCAGCCAAATTAGCAAAACTCCCTGGAACCCCATGGGCAAAATACCCTGGAGAAAAGCACCTTCCAGGATATAGCTACTGTGGACCGGGAACAAGACTTGATATCAGACTCAATGATCAAAATCAGCCCCGACCCGGTGAGGAACCAATAAACGCTATTGATAAGGCCTGTCACCTTCATGATGTATCTTATAAAAGCAGTAATCTGCAGCACAGGCATCTAGCAGATGTGAAATTAATTCATGCGTTAAATGCTATTTCTGATAAATCTTTCAAAGAAAAATTGGCTTCCTTTTTGATAAAATCGGCTATGAAAAGTAAATTGATGTTAGGGGCTGGTAATTAATAACAACATGGAATCTATTTATTATTCCCCAAGAGGATACTGGAGGGGTAAATCAGCAATCCATAAACTCGCTAGCGCTGCGAAAGTGAAAAAAACCACTGCGGCTCATTGGTTATCCAAACAGGCACTATGGCAAATTTATCTACCACCGCCTAAACAAATCAATTTCTCGCATTTTGATGTGACCGGACGCAATGAAGTTCATCAGGCTGATCTATTATTTCTGCCACATGATCGTGGTTACAAATACGCATTAACCGTAGTTGATATTGCAAGTCGATACAAAGAAGCAGAACCGTTAAAAACAAAATCAGCCACTGAAGTGGCTTCTGCATTTGAAAGGATTTATCGAAGGAGTCATCTGCACTGGCCAAATCTATTACAAGTTGATCCTGGCAAGGAATTTCAGGGTGCAGTGTTATCTACAATGAAATATCACAATGTCGCTATCAGACGAGGGCATACTGCACTGCATCGTGATCAGGCCATTGTAGAACGATTTAATAAAACCCTTGCTGAGCGGTTATTTGGATATCAATACGCAAAAGAATTCATCCAAGAAAAAAGATCCCGTGAATGGGTTAAAAGGTTACCAGCTGTGATTACTGCACTGAATAACGAGATTACTAGAACCATCAACATGAAACCTATCAATGCGATTAAAAAGAAGTCAATACCTGAAATGGAAATTCAAAAAGATTTTAGCGTTTCCCAACCAATTCTTGGTAGTAATGTCATTGTGAGGTACTTATACGAACCAGGAGAGCTTGAGGGTGGCACAAAAAGGGCTACTGATCCTATTTGGAGTGTTACTACGCATAAGATATCTAGTATAACACGATCTACGGGTAGACTTCCAATCTATAAACTGGATTCAACTCCCCCTCAACGGGGATTTACTAGACAACAATTACAAGTGATACCTGAGGATACTCAATTACCACCGCATGGGCTTAACTAGCACCCTTGCGTCTATTGCACTCAAGACAAGTCAACATCACATTATTTCTGACATGACCGAGATTGTTATTTTTTCTGTCCACGGTGAATTGGCGAGGATCCTTATCCGAATATTGCCAACGCATTATACAATTGCAACTCGCGCAGTGATTATTCTGTTGTTGCTTCAGAGTAATTATTAATTCAGCATCAATATCAAATTCTCGTTGTTTTTTTTTTGTCTTGTTGTTTGTAACCGGAGAGTTTTTTATCAATAATATCATTATCATCACCAATGATTTCATCATCGCCACCAATGATTTCATCATCGAAGACAATTCTTCGAAGTTGATTTATTTTTCGTACTCTAGACACTGCGAGATAGACTAAATTCGACCATTCTATGCGATTATCTACTATCCAAACAATTGTATCCGACATAGTCAATCCCTGTGAAGAGTGTATTGTTGCTGCATAACCTAGCGTCCATGGGGATTTATTAGCACGCAATGCATCTTCAACGACATTGATATCAACCAGCACAATATCATTTAATACGAGAATCTGTCTTTGAAATCCTTCGGATTTTGGTCCTGGAATATCAACTTCGATGTTCTGTTTTCGTGTATCCGATGGCCTATAACATAACGGTACTGGAAGTGTTGCAAATTTTTGTTTATGCAATTCAAATAACTTCATCTGAAGTGTGTCCCTGACTATTTTTATACTTGCAATGATTAAATCATTTGGTCTCCACGCTTCCCAAAACTCATTCATGGGAGTTTCCGAAATTATTTCACGGGCTATTTCACACTGGATTCTATCCGGTTGTAATCTAATTAATTTCTTAAACTCTTTTAATTCATTATCAAGTGATCTATGATCAGTATCAATTTCTTCATAATAGTCTACAAAACCCTTTAGCCATTCATGGGGAGATGCACCGACAAATGGTGGTGGTTGGCCGTGATCCCCGCACATGACGACTTTTGTATTCTTCAATAACAACCACTCAAGAAATATTTTTAAGACATCTTCGGACACTGTGTCTATTTCATCCCAAATGATAATTTCAGGAATAAATTTCTCTCCCATGCGCTCAGGAGTCCATTTATCTCCCTTCCATCTAAAGAAACTATGATAAGTGCAGGCATTTACCCCTCGTTGTTTCATCTCTCTGGCGAGTCTGTGAGTCGGTGTTAGCACAATCATGTTAGAAACGCTAGCGTTTCCACGACGGAATAACTCAATTACCCGGGTTGTTTTTCCTGACCCACCACAGCCGTTTAAATAAACTGTTTTATATCTACAGATTGGATCAGAAATCGGTGGTGCACTAGAAAATTCTGAACACTGATTGCTTTCTAAGTAATTATTTTCAATGGTAACATCTGCTGATGGAACATAATCATGAAGCATTTCCTTCTTAATTCTCCATGACCCCCAATTCTCGTTGCCAGTAGCCTTAAAATCAGCCATTTTGCTATTTATGTAAAATGAGTCAGTAGCAACTCTAACTGCGGTGGTAGGAAATCTATTGATCATTGAAAACAGATTGATAGAAGCATAACCAAGCGTAGAAGCTCTCAAATATGTGTACTGCGGATGGTATCCATCAGTGTAAGTAACAATTGTACCCAATTTGGTTCCATCGGACATAAATGCGTCCTTACCATTGACATATAAGCCCCTATTCGTTAAATCTTTGATTACAAAATCGTATTCAGCATTGTCTATAATCAATCGTGAAGAATATCTCGTATTATCATCTTTGCCACCTTGGGTAAATTTACCGATTATTCTTCGTCCAAGATCTTTTGCTTCATTGTTTCTGATTTCAAATAACTGTCTGGACCAATCCATGATTTGTTGTTCATTAAAATCAGGAAACAGTTTTCGCTCTTCGCTAATTTTTTTTTCTAGATCAGGTTGTGGTAACCAGACTGATTTCTGTGCTCGATAGGATATAATTGCTTCACTGACAATTAATGATTTTAACATCTTACAATCAAGCATATACCGTAATAACACTATTGGCATCCAGTGTTTTTCAGACATGTGTTTACCAATCCAAAGATAACTACACGGATGAAGTCCTTCAGCCATTTCAAATGATACTACACAAGCGAATCCGGTTAAATCGAAATGTGGCAGTGGTCCATTAATAGCAACACGGGTCATTTCGTGTGTAGGGTGTCCAAATCGTTTGAAATATTTCTCACACTCTCCATACCCAAGAAAACTTCCTGGATAACATGCAATCATATCAACTGAAATAACGGTATCAGCGGTGTATTTTGTGTTCCATAATCCTCCATGGCTGTATTCAAGACAGGACAATTTGACATCTGATAAGAACTCACTTCGGGTTGGTTTCCACGCGTTTTTCTTCCTAGCAAAATGTGCTACAACTGATGGAAGTGTAAAACAGTTTGCTAATAATTGATCGTTGTCTTCCCCCAGAGAACTCTGGGGAGAAAATTCACTAGCTAGTTGTTTCATTTGATTATGCAGCTCTTCAGTACGGTACAATTCTCCGTTGGGCCTTACAAACTGATCAAATCTACATTCTTCGTCTGAAGTACTATGAAATAGCCACACTGACACAGAATCGTTTTTACTCAAATGGTAAATAGCATCAAATAATTTCTGCTCTGAAAAAAACTCTTCGGTTCCAAACAGATATTTTACGGTTCTATCCCGTGGGAATATTGTTACTGCAGATGACCACGCGTGTGCGTTATGATCAATAATTTCAATGGGAGCCCCCTGTGATTTATATTTCGATTCGTATAATACTTCTCCGGTGATTGTCCTTACCGATATTGGAAATCTCAATGATGTTTCTAATTTGGCTATATCTTGAATTGTTGCCCCATGCTGTTTCACTGTCAGTTCCCATTCGGTTATTTTTTTTTCGTCTTAGATCAGTTAGTTTATTTCCCCGGGACGCATTTGTGAAGTGTTCTATTATTCGTGTTGCTACACAATTGAGCCCTGTCGAATATTTCATGGGTGCTAGTTTTGAAATATCAGGTTTTTCATTGAGCGGATATATCCCGTAAACAACTACTGTGACAGGATAAGATCTTTCGTAGTAGGGTTTATCAAGTCCAGTCAAAATTCCTGGTTTTGAATCCTGAGTCACAGTGACAGTTTTTTTGTCCTTAAGAATAGGCTCGTATTTGTCCCTAATGATCCATTTTCCATTATCACGGATGAAGAATTTTATTCGAAAAAAATTTCTTTCTTCCCCAAGACGTGAGATTATCACTGCTGCTTTTTCATCATTCATGGTAGCGTCAGCAACACCATCAATTCGAAATGTTGACCAACAATGAGCTGCCCCATCACGCTTGAATTCATTAAAACAGTCTCTGATTTTACTAATCAAGGTTCTATCAAGAATTTTATTCTTTGGTGTATCAGAAACTCTATCAAGATTGAATTGAACACTTTTCCAGGGCTTAATTTTCGATAATCTCTCGAACTCCTCCATACTATAATTAAAACAAGCATTTAAATGAAAGATTTAAGTATAATGAATCATTGCAAATGGCTTATGATTGGATCAGTGACGCCGTGTAACAAATCATGCAGAAATGAATTCTGTTGGTATCATATGCAAAGCTTTCGTCGTGGAAGCCTTGGTCCGTTACCCTGTATTCGATGTGGGGTTGGGGTCAGGGGGAGGTCGCAATTATGCGTTATGTGTGGCGGCAAACGATACAGGGAACTAAAACGCTATTATGATAAAAGAATAAAAAATACTGTCATTGACCCCAACGATGACAAAATAATAAAGACTGCTCAAGATTATATACAGAGACTTATAATTAAACCAAACAATGAATTAGAAAAATAGTGTTATTATACAAATGAACCAAGAATTCAGACCTCACCCCTCCGTGCTTGTTAATTATGAAGCATTCCGTAATGGTATTATCAGAAAATTCGATTTTCGCGTAGGTCTATAACACCAAGGGAGACAACTCTTAAATGATATAACCTAGGGAGTTATCATTGTGATTTAGCTTCTGAGTATTGTTTTATAGGAAAAGAAATATTTTCTTTTTTTTTAGTGTTTAAGTCAAATATTCTGTCTCACGTGCGATTAATGCGTATTTCATAAACATAGGATGTGATCCGGAGATGCAGGCGTTACAGGATAACACACGTGTATACTTTCTCCCTTACATTGTGTTAACTTGTTTAATGGGTATTGTGATTCAGCGCTGGGCATTGTTTTGTAAGAAAAGAAATGTTTTCAAACAATTATATTCTTTGTTTTAGTGTTTAAGTCAAATATGCTGTCTCATTTAAATACTGTGAAACACCATTAATAAGTAATTCAAGAAAATAAAATAGCATACCTTGCGGATTGATGTATTAATTCCCTTTATATACCATATGAATAGTTACAACATATATACGTTAAAAAACGTTATTCTTTATAGACTTGAACAGTGGTCTAACGGTATCGTGTTTGGCTTGTAAATCCAGACAATTATTCTTCACATGTTCGCGCCCCATAGCAGACAATTGTCTGATGGTGAAACGGTTGGATGTTTTTTTTTCTATTTAATTGAGGGGTGGAAGGCACCCCCTCTGTGTTTTTTACATTCACATAACATGCCAACCCATGCTATCAAATTTACGGTAGCGGTGGGTTGTCAGTTTTTGACAACTTACGCAACCATGAATTTGATTTCATGGGTTGCATGTTGAATGTGTAAACACATAAATGCCCTAAAATAAATAACATCCATGGATGTAATTAGCTCTCCGTCACATTTGGGTAGCCCCGTATGGTGTTCAAAATGAATTACCGGCCAAAAAAAGGTTTGGATGCACATTGGGTAACCCCAGAATGAATTATTGGCTAATAGAAACGGTCATAGGGTCATATCTCAAAGAGCAAAAACAAAAAAAAAACATTCTGATATAAAACAGAAACAGAAAAATGCTCTAACAAAGGACCCTATGAAAAACACAAAGGCCTAATAAGGGACCCAATGAATGCAAATAGAACCAAAACGGCCTATATCAAGGGGGCCAAATGACTGATAATCGCTCATCATGGTTGATATTTATTTTTGTCTGCATTTATATTTATATATACAGAATTAATTTTAAAAAATATATTTATATATACAGACTGAATTTTAAAAAATATATTTATATATACAGAATTAATTTTAAAAAATATATTTATATATACAGAATTAATTTAAAAAAATATATTTATATATACAGAATTAATTTTAAAAAATATATTTATATATACAGAATTAATTTTAAAAAATATATTTATATATACAGAATTAATTTTAAAAAATATATTTATATATACAGAATTAATTTTAAAAAATATATTTATATATACAGAATTAATTTTAAAAAATATATTTATATATACAGACTGAATTTTTAAAAAATATATTTATATATACAGAATTAATTTAAAAAAATATATTTATATATACAGAATTAATTTAAAAAAATATATTTATATATACAGAATTAATTTAAAAAAATATATTTATATATACAGAATTAATTTTAAAAAATATATTTATATATACAGAATTAATTTTAAAAAATATATTTATATATACAGAATTAATTTTAAAAAATATATTTATATATACAGACTGAATTTTTAAAAAATATATTTATATATACAGAATTAATTTTAAAAAATATATTTATATATACAGAATTAATTTAAAAAAATATATTTATATATACAGAATTAATTTTAAAAAATATATTTATATATACAGAATTAATTTTAAAAAATATATTTATATATACAGAATTAATTTTGAAAATATATTTATATATACAGACTGAATTTTTAAAAAATATATTTATATATACAGAATTAATTTTAAAAAATATATTTATATATACAGACTGAATTTTTAAAAAATATATTTATATATACAGAATTAATTTTAAAAAATATATTTATATATACAGACTGAATTTTTAAAAAAGATATTTATATATACAGACTGAATTTTTAAAATATTAACGGCTCATTTATTTTTGAAAAATGAATTAGAAATATGTATTATCATATATGAATTCTGAAATTATGAATAGCATCATAGTTGAAATTGCAAAATTGAAAAATCAGAATATTAAATTGTCAGATGGGTTAAATCCTGATCAAATCAAGTCGGATTTTCAGGATATAGAATACGGAGTTAGCAAGTATATGTTGCCAAAGAAATATGCACTCATCAAAAAAATTCAAAATTCTATTCGAGACTCTCTTGCATTTTCCAGTGAAGTAGATGTGTTTGTTCCGTTATATACTATCGTGGAAGGAATACGAAAAGAATTGGGTAACGAATATGAATTGAAAAAGGAAGTTAATTCTAAAATTAGAAACTTACGAGCGTTAATTCAAGAAAATGAACTATTTTGATTGACCGGCCCCTCAAAAGATTTTGTCAGACAGTAAAATCTCCTTGAGATTTTCATTTTTTTTGTCATTTTTTGATTGAATCAGTGAAAATATTTCACACTGCGAAAATAAAAATATTTCACAGCAATAAAAAATTGGACCGTTAAGGATGGAATCATCGATGGGAAAAATTGTTTTACAATTGAAAAATGGTTTCTGATTTCAAATAATGGTCAATGAAGCATTAACGACCCGATTGGCTCGTGAGCGACTAGATGCAATTAAGAAATTTATACCAATTCGCGACTCTGTAAGAAATAAACTGCAACAACGACAGAGTTTACAAACTGATTTTGCTCTGGGGTCTGAAGAGTTGTTTAAACCAGTAACCACAGCAACGAAAGGAGTAGAGCGTGCTTTACTGGGAGATAGTCCCGAGACGGGGAAATCTGTTATTGGTGAACTTGAAAAACTAGCAGCGAAAACTGAACAAACTGAAAAAACTGATCCGAAAAAAACGACTGTTTCTCTGTTGAATAAATTTACTGATCATGCTAAAATATTAATAAAAAAACCTAGTTTAGTGAAATCAAAGGATTATCAAGCCTTTGGTAATTTTGCTGCTCAAAGCTATAATTCAAAAAAAGATTTTTTAAAGGACGAGTATAAAAATGATAGAATATCAAGTAATGATTGGTTCGATTATTTGTATAAACTAAATAAAGGGATTGGTCGTTTGAATAAGGATGAGATAGGATACAAGGAATTTAAAAAGGGAATTAGTAATTATAAAAGAGAACAAATAGAAGAGCGACAACGAGAAATAGAAGAACGGCAAGAACTAAAACGTCAAACACCAACACGTAGACAAACAAGAAGACAAAAAAAACAACAACTACCACCTGATGATGATGATTTAGAAGAACGACGTCAAACACCAACACGGAGACAAAAAAAACAAGAAGAACCTAAAAAACAACAAATACCACGTGATGATGATGATGATGATGATACTCTTGATTATTTACAAACCACGGATACAGACAAACTAGATGAAGCAGCTGGTTATAGCGGAAGTGGACTGCAAAATCCAAGGATTGGAAACACTTGTCCTGATAGTGTTATCAATGATATATCACGATTAGATGTTCTTGTAGGAGGGTTCCGAGCTGGAAATAACTCTCCAGAAATAATTAATGAAGCAGCTGATATCTGTAAACGGTTATTTGCCGGCGGTATCATGGATATCAAAACATATCGAGATTTCATTGACGAGTTAGCAAATGGGTATCATAGCGATTAAATAACAATTGAAAACACTATTGGTTTTATAATAATGATCGTACACTACAATCATGATAAACCAACCCTCGTCTATGTAGTTAATTCACGGTTTCCAGTTTATAGAGCATACTACGGAGATGGCCTCGGCAAGACCATTTTAGGATTCTTTTCAAGAACGGCCCCAAAAGTGATGCCGTTAGCTAAACAACTAGGAATGAAAGCCATTGATGTTATTCGTGATAAGGGTATTAGTACTGTTGGAGATCTTGCCGTGAAAGCGTTTTCAACTGCGAAGGATAAAATAACATCATTAGTGAGACGAAAAGAGAAACAGGTACCATTGCCATCTACAGCAGAGATGCCTGCGAGTGTCAGTAAAATTATAAATAACGCAGTAGATGAAAAACTAGCGTCGACGGTAAATCAAGAGGACCAAAATAACATGACAGCAAACATGATAGCAGGAAGTGGCTTTAAAAAACCACGACGAAAACGCTAGCGTTTTTCACGATGAAATGGAAAATCCGATTTAGACTCTGATAAATAGAATAAAATGTTCAAAAGGTCATCAGATCCAGCATTTGATATGGATGCCCCAGTGCGTAAAGATGATTCTGTACGCGATTTTCAATTTTATTCTTATCACGCAGTACAACCCGATCTCCGATCACGAATTGAACTTCAAGTTCATGATACCAGTAAATACTTTTTGCCTTGTGAAGCGTTTATTGAAGTAGAAGGAGAACTTGTAACAAATGATGCTGCTCATAATGATCCTCCATATGACATTAGCCCAACTACCCGAGTTGGTTTTGTTAATAACGGTATCATGGCGTTATTTGAAAGCGCTAGATATCTCATTGATGGAAAAGAAATTGAATCCATTGACCGTGAAGTTGATGTGGCCACAACAATCATAGGGTTAGCGAGATATTCTGATGATTATTCAAGATCAGCGGGTCCATCTATGATGTTTGCAAAGGATATTACTGATCACCCTGAACACAACCATTATTCTAGAGTCAAGGCAACACGAGCTACAGCACTTGATCCAGCACCAGCCGGATATGTAAGACCAGCTACTGAATTTGATGTCATAAATACTATTACTAATTACAATCTAGGATTTGCAACACGTGTAGCAACATTACAAGGACAGCGTCGACAATTTTCATGTGCAATTCCACTGCATCATATATTCGGATTCTGTAGAAACGTCCGAAAAGTTATTTATGGAGCTAAACACACAGTAGCGCTTGTACGAAAGGGTACTGATAATGATGCAATATGGCGTGATGCTGCTGTTCCTGATGGTAAAGTCGTTTTAACAAAACTATCATTGTGGATGCCAGTGTTAACTCCATCAATCACAGCAGAAGGAAAATTGTTATCATTTATGGACCAAGGAGGAAAGTCGTTATTGAGTTGGTTATCAGTGACTACGGATACTAAACAAGACAATGTTAATGGTACATTCACATGGCACCTGGCATCAAAACAAGGGGTTTCAGCTCCACGTCATATATTTATTGCATTACAGAATAATGCGCGAGTTGGTGATCAACAACGAAGTCATATGATATTTGATCAGTTAGGTGTTAATGAAGTCTCGCTGAGAATAAACGGACAGCAGGAACCATCTGAAGATGTGCAACTTGATTACGGTCAAAATCATATTGCACGTGTCTATCATAACCTGTTGTCATTTATGGCACGTGATCAAAATGTGGATACCGGTTTGCAAATATCACAATACGACTTTAAAAGCCTCTATCCGATTTATTACTTTTCGCTGGAACATCTCGACTTGGTGAGACAATCTGTCGTTGATATACACTTCAGAGCCCGTGTAACCCGTCCTGGTGGTGTTGCTAATTATAGAGCGGTTGCTGTCATTCTCAGTGATAAATCAATGCTACTTGAAGGTGTTGGTGGAAGAATGAGAGTGGTAGATGCACCAGTGGAAAATATGTAATTGAAAATCCGAAGGATATTTCCATTGAATGGTTTTACGATTTAGAATCAATCAATTATGTATAACATGTCATATAGTGTTATTAGTGTTGCGTTAACTCCTGGTCAAATCAAAAAATTGCAATCAGAATCGGCTAAAAAATGTGGAACCACAATCACGTTGAAACCTAATCAAATGACTGGTGGTGCAAATAAATTATCGCTGACAACTCGTCAAGTGAAACATTTCAATGATGCTTTCAAGGATAAAAAAGGAGTTCAGATCACACTCTCTTCGGCTGCTATCAAAAATATGATAAAAACAGGTGGTATATTTCCGTTGTTTGCTGCAATACCAGCATTGGTTGCGGCAGCAGCCCCAGCAGTAGCAAAAGCGGCCGCATTGGGGGTAGTTGGAGGCTTGGGAACAAAAGCGGTATAGAGCATTGCTGAATCATATGAACCGAAGAAAGGTCAAGGGTATAAAAAAAAGGGAAAGGGTCTAAGACTACCAGGAACCCCGTATTCATGGTACAGCGGAAAGGGTCTAAGACTACCAGGAACCCCGTATTCATGGTACAGCGGAAAGAGTCTAAGACTACCAGGAAACCCGTATTCATGGTACAGCGGGAGATCCGTTCACGGATCAGGCCTGAGACTACCAGGAACGGTTTATTAATTCAGAAATCTATGGTTCCAATGTCCAATTTTGATTTAATGGATGCTGCTAAAAATTAAAAATTTCAGAGGTGTTTTATGAAAGATCAATTACCACATCAACCAAACAAAACTGAAACAGGTATTATTAATCTCGATAACAGCACCGGACCTGGAACTCACTGGGTTGCATACGCTATTGATCCACGTGGGATTGTCTATTTTGATTCATATGGATTAGCCCACCAAAAGAGTTTATGCGTTATATAAAAACCCTTCCAATGAAGACTTGGTATTCTACGCTACCAACACAACAAATCAATGACCCACCAATATGCGGCAGTGAAGTATTAAATGTCCTTGACGCTATTTCAGCATCTAGAAAATCACCACACATTGTCGTAAATGACTACACTAGTAATCGCTTTTTAGAGAGAGATATATAAAATATCATGATTGATATTTGGGGAAGACCTCTGAAACCCAAACCCGATGACACTGCAACTCCTGATTCTATCAAGGATATAAAAAAAAAAATTAAAGATGAAATCGCTGAGACGTTGAACTTAACAAGTGTTGACCCGAATGAAATAGTTGTATTTCAAGACAAACAGGGTAAATTGAAATCCAGTAATATTTCTCTGGATGATATTTTGGTTAAACAACAAAACGCAATCGAGAATACCGTTGCGTTATTTTCCGATCAGGGTAAATTGAAAACCAGTAATATTTCTCTGGATGATATTTTAGTTAAACAACAAAATGCAATCGAGGATACTATCGCGTTATTTTCCGATCAGGGTAAATTGAAATCCAGTAATATTTCTCTAGATGATATTTTGGTTAAACAACAAAAGGCAATCGAGGATACTATCGCGTTATTTTCCAATCAGGGTAAACTCAAACCGGGTGTACTTTTTTCGACGATTACAGATCGATTTAAAACTCTTAACGATTCTGCGTTAGAACTAGCAACACTTCAATCTAAAACCGAAGAACACATAAAACAGTTTACCGCATTTCGTAGAAATATCATTGATAAATTTATTGGAACTACATTCGATAAAATTGAACTAAAACTCCCTGATATTAAAAAATCCATCGATGAGACGAAAAACTTCATCGAAGCCGTCAAAGGTGATCTTTCGAGGATGATAACAGTTATTGAAAAAACAAAAATTCCTCATGAGAAAACCAACAACGTGGTATACACAATCCAACACGGATCATTTGAGTGGACACCTGAAAACAACAAATTAGACATCACTGCAACAGTTAAGGGTATTTATCGATTAACAATAGTGAGAACGACTCAATTTAATATTTCATCGTCCAGTTCATCCGGGGTCAATAATACGATTTCAACGATCATCGACAAGGATACAACTGAACAGTTCACGTTAATAGCTACTGATAAAAATTTGGTTAGGGTTACAACAACGTGGTATGTGGAATTCGTAGCGGATTTAAGTTGAAAATTGCAAAGCAATTTCACTAACGGTTTCAATTGAAAACGCTAGCGTATTTAAAATAAAAAATGATTTCATCATCGCAATATCGCTATGATCAGGTCAGAGAGTATCAAACTAGACTCAAAACCTTGTCTGAGGAGTATGAATTGAAAATTAAAAAATATCGCAGGAGAATTACCGCAATTGATGTTACTGTGTACGCTGTGAGTGGTGTAATCACCGGAGCTGGTATTATACTGTCTTCAGTGACAATGATGGCTCCGATAGCTGTTCCAATTTGCATTTCTGCGGCAACAACAATCGCTGGAATAATTTCAATAATCACAAAAAAAATATCCTCATGCAGCCAACGGAAACTACAAGACTACATAATTCAATTTCATGTTGTGTCCACTGCATACTCGCAATTATCCTCATTGATATCGTCATCGCTCGATGATACAATTATATCAGAGAGTGAGTTTTCAGCGATGGTAGATATATATGATTCTGCGATGTCAAAATTAGAAATACAACATGAGTATAATAACAATGACAACACAGATGGAATTACTTCAACAAATAGTGGAGAACACAAACCCAGTACAAACAAGCATGATCTCAATAACCTCAACGAATCCAGAATTCAGTGTGAATTTCCCCTCTCCGGTCCCAGTGAAGGAGATAGCGCTAGCAAAATTACGAGTATACCACAGTTGGCCAAATATTAGGTCAAAATCGTTTGGTGGTCAACAACCGAATAATTCCCTGGTACTTGCAAATAAGAATAAACCCGACGGTACCCCAGACTGGAACGTTGTTTCCATACCAACCGGATCATACCAAATCGAACAAATCAATAACGAATTCGCGCGTAGAATAAAATCGATTACTGGAGTAGAGTCAAAAATCGCTATAACAGTTCATGAGCCAACACTATCATCTGCCATTGAAATAAGCACAGAGGGTTATGTCGTAGATATCTATCAAAGTTCTATTAGAACCGTACTGGGATGGCCTGAATTACCACCCGGTGGAAAAACCGTTAAATTACCAGAACCACAAAAAACTGATTATATCACCGACAGGACAAAATCTGATAATCCAGTAAAGAGTTATAAAGATCATAGATTTACTATAGAGTTTTTTAGTTTAGTATATCGACCAATTGGAGAAGAGGAGGAAGTAAAGGAGCATCATCATTTTTTTGTTAACGAACCTAAAATCATTGACAATTTCACAGCAATGAATAAAGATTTTTCATTGTTGTTAATATCCCTTAGATCCGGTACTCTCACTCGAGATGAATTTATCAGCGTTGTAGAAACATGTAACAAAATCATCAATGACATGGAAACATTTAACCTAAAAATTATTCAGGATATATTAGATCACAATAACCCCCAAACGAGAACAACATTTGCAACGAAGTATAATATACGCGTCAAAGATATCCCCACATTCAAACTACCAGGATATAATATCTCAGAATTACAAAAATCTCTCAGTGATGCCATCGATGAAGGTTTCAAAACAATCCATGATACGTGGAAAAAAACACAACCACAAACAACTATCCTCAAACATAATAATGAACCAGATGGTGGTGGCAGGCATATTGCTCCGTTCAATGTGAATATTTCAACGGTGATTGCGCTCAATTTAGTATGTGATGTGATCGAAGGAAGCTATCAAATAAATTTAGAACGATCAAATCAAGCTCAGCAAGGATATATTTTGTATTCATTTGCACCAACAGCCCCTCCAGGATTTTTAATAATTGAGTCCCCGGTGAATCCAGTCTATATGCGATGTCATAATAATTCATTAACCAGAATTAATTTCAAACTCACAGATCAGTCTAATAATCTGATTAATTTACAAGTGGAGGTTTTACAAATTAGTCTATTTGTGAAATCATAAATGATTTTCGTCCTAAGGACTTGATCAAATATTCGGTTAAAATCACCGTAAACCTAGAACTGAAAGTTCTAGCAGCAGAGGGGGTGAGTGACAACGACGTTGCGACGCGAATGTTTTCAGACAAGGGTCAGAGACTTTTTTTTTCGCGAGAAGGGTCTAGTGTTATTTTGGAGGGGGTATAATCAAAAATAAAAACAAAAAAAAGTTGTCTGATTCGCCCCCTCTGCTGCTACATCGGATATGAACGAATTATCTATTGACAGCGAGATCAACTCGGATAATTTCGAGTACGCGTCAAATACCACCCGGTACCGAGCTGTATAATCACTGAGCTTTTTTCTGAGAACACGATGATAACTTTTTAGTTATCGCGGTGCGACTGCCGCAATTGTTGTTGCCGCGGTGATAGCGATTGGAACTGCAATCGGAGCCATCATGGTCACCGTCGACAAAATAACCCCGGCGCTGGCCATCACACCGGACATCGAGTACACGGTGATGTCGATGATTGCTACGCTGCGTCGGTAATTTTTCATTTTTTCACGATAGTGCTCAGAAAGTGATTTCAAGTTCGCGGAAAATTCTTTCACGGTATCATATCGATATCGATGCGATTGTGATACCTCTGGGACTATTATCGGTTCAATTGATTTCATCGATGTCATTACTATTTCAAACCCGCTGATGTTTTCAATTATTCGATTATGTATTCGGATTTATGGTCGGTGGGGGGAATACCGGATATAAATTCTAGCGTCCAGGGTAGCGAATCCCTAACCACTGACTCGTCGGATGTAGTTATATCAATCCTAATAGGGTATCTTATTCGGTCGGGTGCTGCTGGTATCATATCGTTTATATACGTCACTGTGTTAACACCGCTTATATATATTGCCGGGCCGACTCCCAAATCGAATTTATGGCGATGTATTATTGTAAATCTATAGCAACCCGGTATACTACCATAATTACTGTGAAAATGTAAACTATTTTCATTTCCTCGGATCCAATCAAAAGTTCCACTGGCAACTGTGTATACGATGTTATCAACGGTTTTTACGCGGTGTGGAATTTTTACCTTATCGTGTCGTTCGATCATTTTTGGAAAATCATTTTTGACGGCATCAACTGTTGTTTCACTTTCATCGATAGCCGCTTTAATTTCAACGAGAGTCATATCTGCCTTAAGTGGGATTCCAAAAAACTTAACAATTAGGGAGTCGGTGGGTTTTTGTATCCTTTCAAAGTCTGCTTTTAGTCTAAAAACATCATTGTAAATATCGAGATAATTTGCCCTGATTCTGCTAGGATCTATTGTCCCCCTCACCCCCCTGTCAGAAAAGAATGAAGCCAGAAGGTTTCTGGTGTTAAGCTGTGCTTGGTCTTTAAGATATAGGTCGATGTGATAAAATTTTGTCGTGAGATCTTGGGGGCCATACCCCTCAAAGAACTTATTAACAATTTCTCTGGCGGTTTTTTGTTCGTCAATAGCTTTTTTAACTTCAGCGAGGGTCGGGCCTGTCAGAGATGTGGTTTCAGACACAGGTGTTCTCCCTAAAAATTTATCCACGATGGTATTAAGTGTTGTTTGTCGCACCATAAACATATTAATATCTTTGAGAGTCATCGTAGATGTAGCCGGGACACCAAAGAAACTATTAGCGACGTAGGCATTGTGAGTACGCTTGCCAATAAACTCGCTAATTTCAGCGAGAGTCATACCTGCCACAAGCGGGGTTCCAAAAAACTTAACAACGACGTCGTTAGTGGGTTTTTGTACCTTTGCAAGATTTTCTATTATTTTAGAAATCTCCGTGTAAATATCGAGATAATTTGCCTTGATTTCATTTTCATTCATCATCCTCCCCGCCTCCGTGTTAAAAAAGAATAAAGATAGAAAGTTTTTAATTTCAGCGAGAGTCATGCCAACCACAAGCGGGGTTCCAAAGAATTTATGTACGACATTTTTGCGAAAACTATTATAACCTCGTATATAATCATCCAGCTCACGGCCGTGGGCAGCAATCGCGTCGGTGATTGTAGACACAAGTTCTCCTGGTTTAAGTTGTCCGCCGTTGGAATACAGCGCAACAGAGTTTTCAGCGGCGTCGTGTTGTCGTCTCAAAATGTCATCCGCGGATATATTACTGCTTTTCAATTTACCCTGGCGATCTTGAAATACAACTATTTCGTTCGGGTCAACACTTGCTAAATTTGACGTCTCAGCGATTTTATCTTCAATTATTTTTTTTACATCCTTGATAGAACCCGCAGATGTTTCCACGGTGGGTTTCGACATTGACAGAGATCGTCCCCAAATATCAATCATTATTGTAAAAACTCTAGTATTTTTAATTTATTGATTCTCTAAAATTACCTTGTAATTTCCCACTCGTGTATTTCTTTACAACCGGATGAGGTGGTTTCTGTGACGATGAAATCTCCACGAGGACATTTAATACTTCACGGCCGCTTATCGGTGGATCATTTAATTGTTGTGTTGGCAGCGTGGAATAAAAATCGGAAACTCTTTGAGTTTCATCGAAGAATTTATATACCGCATAAACTCGCTTGGCGGAGCTAACCCATATGATCAAAATAGACAATCCCACGTGGATCAATCGCGTATGCAACCCAGTGAGTTCCCGATCCGCTGCTGTTATCAAGATTGATGATACCGGTTTCAACGCTGTCTTGTTTTCTCGGTAATTGATCTCTCATAAAAAACCCTCTGAAGCTTTTTATCGCTAGTTTTTTAGCAGCATCAATTAAATCAAAATTGGACATAGGGAGAATTGGGCTTTCAACTAATAAACCGTTCCTGGTATTCTTAGACCCTTTCCGCTGTACCATGAATATGGAGTCCCTGGTAGTCTTAAACCCTTTCCCTTTTTTATATCCTTTCCCAGTTGCCTTTTTCAACGCCATCCCTGCCGCGGTCCCAACGGCTTCCAACGCAGCCGCTTTTGCCACCGCTGGGACAGCCGCTGCAATCAATGCTGGTATTGCAGCTAACAATGGAAATATACCACCTGATTTTATCATGTTGGCGACTGCAGCCTTTGAAAATACAATTTGAACCCCTCGCTTATTCTTCAGCGCAGCATTGAAATGTTTTATTTGACGATCCGTCAATGATATTTTATGTGTACCGCCGGACATCTGCGCTGGTTTCAACGTTATTGTGGTTCCACATTCTTTAGCGGATTTTGATCGCAATTTCTTGACCTGACCATCAGTCAGCTTGACACTAACAACACTATATGTCATTTGATTGTAAAACACATTTATACTTTCAATTGATCTAATTGTGAATCGTTTACGTATTTTCCACTGGTGCATCAACAATTCTCATTCGTCCACCAACACCTTCAAGTAGCATTGATTTGTCGCTGAGAATGACAGCAACCGCTCTATAATTAGCAATAATGCCACGAAGGACATTGGCTCTGAAGTGTATATCAACGACGGATTGCCTTGTTAAATCAAGATGTTCCAGCAAAAAGTAGTAGATCGGATAAAAGTTCTTAAAATCAGTATCAACATTTTGATCACGGCCCATATATGACAGCATACGATGGTACACGCGCGCAATATGGTTTTGACCGAAATTAAGTTGTATGTCTTCGGATGGTTCCTGCTGGCCATTTATTCTCAACGAGACCTCAGTAACTCCTAATTTATTAAATATCATATGACTGTGCAATTGTGATTCCAGTCTTGTCATATCCTGCAACGTGATAAATATATGACGTGGAGCTGAAACGCCTTGTTGTGATGCCAAGTTCCATGTAAATGTACCATTGTTATTTGATTGCTTAACATCTGTTGTTGTTATTGTTAGCCAACTTAGCAATGATCTGCCACCCGCATCCATAAATGATAGTAGTCGTTGTTCTGTGGTAATTGATGGGGTCATTACTGACATCCACAAGACCAATTTAGTTAAAATGACTTTACCAGCGTCAGCATCTGGATTTGCAGGATCCGCTGGAATTCTCCAGATTGCATCATTGTCACTACCCTTTTGCACGAGTACTACTGTATGCTTCGCTCCATAAATAACTTTTCGTACATTTCTGCAGAATCCAAATATATGATGCAACGGAATCGCACATGAAAACGATCTACGCTGTCCTGCCAACATTGCTATTCGTGTTGCAGCTCCTAGATTGTACTGGGGATCAGTATTTATAATCATATCCTCGATACCAGCAGGGGCGGGAGAACCAGCACGATCATTTGGTCGTCGTACAATAAATTGAGTGTGTCCAGCAGTGTTTTTACTATCTTTCGCAAACATCATAGACGGACCTGCTGATCTTGTATAATCGTCAGAATATCTTGCCAACCTAATTATTGTTGTAGTCACATCAACATCACGTTCTATAGACTCAATCTCTTTTCTGTCAAAATATATCTCGCGGATTCAAATAGCGCCATGATACCATTATTGACTAAGCCGACTTTGGTACCATCTGGATACGGTGCGGATACAGCAGGAGTATCAGTAAGTCGTACAAGTTCTCCTTCTACTTCGATAAACGCTTCAGCGGGTAGAAAGTATTTGCTGGTATCATGGACTTGAAGTTCAATTCGCGATCGAATATCTGCTTGTATTGCATGATAGGAATAAAATTGATAATTGCCGACAGAATCGTCCTTGCGTACTTGGGCTTCCATATCTAACGCGGGATCAGCTGTTCATTTAAACATTATATTAACATACTAGTATTTTCAATTGTGAAATTCTTTGTAATCATCGTCGTTTTTGGTTTCGTTTCAAACCACTTCCAGATATCATGTTTGCGATATCATCTTGGTTACTGTTCGCCAGCGGCGCAGCAACGGATGACGGAGTCACCGAAGCAGCCAACGACGCTAATTTTTCTTCCACTGCGCTATTTATTGCTTTGCTGACACTTGCAGGCATCACTGTTGTAGATGGCAGTACAACTGGTTGCTTTTTTCATCGTCGCACCAATGAAGTTATTTTATCTTTCGCGGCAGAAAATGCCTTTCCGGCAAGATTTCCAACAGCGCTGATTCCCTTATCACGAATAATATCAATGGCTTTCATTGATAATTGTTTAGCTAACGGCGCCACCTTGGGAGCCATTCTTGTAAATAACCCCGCAATGGTATTGCCGAAACTATCTCCGTAATATGCTCTATAAACAGGCAATCGTGAGTTCACCACGTAGACGCTTACGGGTTTATCATGGTTGTAGTGTACGATCATCTTGTTATAAAAACACTAGTGTTTTCAATTATGAAACGCTAGCGTTTCCAGGAATTTCAATCGCTAAAATCCATAGGATTGTCATCATAACCATGAGCATCTATGTGATTTTCAACTAATTCAGCAATGAGTTCTCGATATACATCAATGCCCATGATACCGCCGGCAAATAATCGTCTACAGATATCAGCTGCTTCATTAATTATCTCGACGGAGTTGTTTCCGGCTCGTTTTCCACCCATAAGTACTTCCAACCGTGATATATCACTGAGGATGTTACCAGGAAATGTCGCGGTTGCGTTGAAATCGAAAGGATTTCCAATCGAATATCCGCTAGCAGTAACTTTATTAGTTGTACTAGTTTCATCATACTCATCAACTCCATTTTTAAATTCTTTATATTCCAATGCTTTTTTATCTAAACGGCCAATAATCTCCTTATTCGTTTTATACAACCAATTAAACCATTCATCTCGGGTTATTTTACTGTTTTTATACTCGTCTTTTAAAAAGCCCTTTCTGGAATGAAAGCTTTGGGCGGCAAAATTACCAAAAATCTTATAATGTTCGGGTTTTATTAATTGAAATCGTTTGATTTGTGTTATAGCTCCTTCGGTGAAGTTGTCTATAAAGGGAACACCTCTTGGGGTGACATCAACAGGTTGTGGTTCAGGCGCAGAATCATCAATATCAGCTAATCGTTCATACTCGTGTTGGGTTTTTATATCACTGGATAGCTGTTGTATCCCTGCGCGCGTTTGTTTTGTCTCTGCTGCTATTTTTTCAAGCGTATCATGCAGCGGCGCCTTCGTTGCTCGTTCTTTTTCAGGAATATCTCCGTATATCGCTGCTTCAGTTAACTTTTTCACATCTTTGGTCGCACTTGTTATTGGAGTAAACAGTTGTTCACTTGACACAGAAAAGTCAGTTTGCATTTGTTGTCGTTGTTGAAGTTTCTCGCGAAGCCTGTCTCGAACCGGTATAAACTTTTTAATTGGTGCTAGCCGCTCTCGGGCTAATTTAGTTGTAAGCGATTCACCTACCATATATTGTTTGTGAACTGAGTTTTCAAATGTGAAACTATCACAATTAAAAGCTGAGTTATTAAATAATGTACCATCAAGCTAACGTATCCATCTCCGACAGGGTTAAACTGTACGACGCTATCCCCGAGTGTTTCAGAAATAACATCGCTGGGGATTTCAAAATTGTAATATCTGAGAACGGCGATGAACGATTTTTGTTAACGACGCGGCAACAACAACAACTACGTGAAAATGGAGGCGTCGCGGTGATTACTTGCTACCACGACCAGATCATCCAGTACGCATATAACTGCATGAGCAAGCCCAAACTGATGAGTATTCTTTCAGGAGAAAATCCTATGGGACAAGTGTAACAAAAAACGCTAAAAAAAAAAACTGAAAGCCTATTTTTTATAGTAACGCTCACGTGGTTAGGATACGGGTTTTTCCTCGTTTAATATTTTTCTAAGATCACAAACCTTAGAACTAATTTCAGCTCGTTTTTGATACTCTTGGCCGAGCTTTTGACCTATTGTTTCAACGGTGCTAAATAGCGTTATAAATACATTAATGTCGTTACCGTACAAACAAGCATTGATGGACTTTTGAATTCCTTTCACGAGCCTGTACATCTTAGGTAAAACATAACGACCCTTACTAAACTATACTCAATGTCTTCATATTCCGAGGCAATCCTGTCGCAGTCGAGATCTTCAGATAATACTATCCCTCGATTTTTCAAATTTGAAATTTAAACAATTATAGAATTTACATCTTTGATATCGATTATTTATATAATACATTTTATCTCTAATTATTAAAAAAATAACACTCATTTGGCAATCTCGCTGGCGCCCTATGACGTCAGAGAGACCCAGAGGTTACTTTATTAACTTATTTAAGGACAGCACAACACGCATCTTTGGAACTCCTTGGTTGCCTTCACATCCAAGCTAGCCCAAGGGGACCCGAAACATACATCTCCGGAAGGGAGGCCTAAGGTGACAAACATCATTTTAGACCGCCCAGAAGATATGCTTGGGGGACATCACTACATGTACTTAATTAAGTTAATTAAGGACAGCACATACATAAAAACCCCATTTGGCAATCTCGCTGGCGCCCTATGACGTCAGAGAGATCCAGAGGTTACATATACGACAAAACATCTTTGGAACACCTTGGTTGCCTTCACATCCACGTAAGCCCAAGGGAACCTGAAACATACATCTCCGGAAAGGAGGCCTAAGGTGACAAAAGTCATCTTAGACCGCCCAGAAGATATGCTTGGGGAAAATGTACTTAATTAAGTTAGTTAATTATGGATATTTACAATGAAACGATGATGTGGGACGGCACAATGCCATATATATCTCCACTCGAGTGTTGCGGCAGATTTTAGGCATAACATATACTTAATTAAGGATGGTATTATTCAATGAAACGATTGATGTGGGACGGCACAATTCCATATATACTTAATTAAGGATTGTATATTAATGAAACAATGATGGAATTTGTGATGTAATGATGTGGGACGGCACAAAGACAGCACAAACATGAAACGACGGGGAGGATTTTCTACGGCCAATCCAACCAATCAAAAGCAACCCAATTAAATTAACCCGGTTGCATGATTGACAAAAGACAACCACACGCCCGGGTTAATGGCGTTGGTTAGTTTTGATCGGTCGGATTTGGCTTTCGAAAGCCCCAAGCTTATTACGAGTCATAACATATATAAGGTGTCTAATACAGCAACGTTGATTCACGGGTGTGTTATTTTATTTCCATGAATTACTTATTAATGCTGTTTCACAACATTTAAATGAGACAAAATATTTAAATAAAACACTAAACAAAAGAATACAGTTGTTAGATAACAGCGTGTATTAGGTCACAAAGAGCTGTATACAGAGGAATTTTAACCACGCCCACTTACTTCAATGAATGGAAAACACTAGTGTTTTATTCTCGTTCAGGCTGAGCGAACATAGGTAACGCGTTGGATTATAAAGAACATCTGTACTAAAAGTGTATAAATAACTGAATGTAGATGGTCTAAGGGTTTAAATAAATACAAATGTTTACATGATGCAGTTTTAGCCAAGCGACAATAAAAAGTTTTAGAAATGTTAAAAGTTGATAAATACAACTCTACCGAAACTCATGTATTATACTCCATTACAGTCACGTGTGCGCGCTTATGTCAATTATAACTCTCTACATGTGTAGCAGACGACACAAAATACCTTTGACGGTCATAATACAAGGGAACTTAATGAGTAGAGTGTTATGAGTGGCGGCGGACTTATCCATAAAGGATTTATCTCCCTTGAATCGTTTCAGATGTATACGAATTTTATTTTATGGCCATTTTTCTTTGACAGAGTTAACTTAGTTATATTTTCTGCAACAAATCGTATTGAAGACCTACTAATATCAAAATATGTACTGGCTTCATTTATTGATTGAAATATTTTTTCTTCGTTATTATTTACCCGTCCAATCGGTTTTTTTATTCTGCAATTTTTAACAACACCATCACGGGATGCTTCATAATTAACAAGCACTGGGTGAGGTCTGAAATCTTGGCTCATTTGTATAATAATACTACTTGTCTAATTTATATCTGCTTTAATTATAAACCTCTTGATATAATCTTGAGGAGTTTTTATGATTTTGTCGCTGACGGAGTCATCGGTAGGATCAATGACTGCATTTTTTATTCGTTTGTCATAGTTGCGTTTTAGTTCTCTGTATCGTTTGCCGCCACAACTGAGACACAACTGCGATTTTCCACTTACCCCCACCCAACATGGGAGGCACGGTAGGGGGCCAAAGGAACCGTTGCGAACACTTTGTAAATGATACCCACAGAATTCGCTTCTGCATGATTTGTTACACGGGGTTGTTGATCCAATCATTAGCTACTTGCAGTGATTCATTATACTATATTTTTCTATTTAAATACTTGTTTTAATTATATGAATGATGAATTCGAGAGATTATCAGCAATTAAGCCTTTCAAAAACGTTAAATTCAATCTTGATAGAACCCTCAAAGATGTGCCAAAACGGGCAATAACGGATAGAGCCCTGATAAATAAAATACGCGATTGTATTAATGAATTCAAGCTCGACGGTGCATCTCATAGCTGATCAACATTTTGAATTGATGGTGTTGTTGATGCCACCATGAACGACAGCAACGCAGCGTTGATGTTATCACAACTTGTCAACAAAAAGTATTTTTTCAGAGTGAAATTCATTATCCGTGTAGAATCAGGCGGTTGGATTATACGAGACAAATTTGAACCGATTCTCAAAGACAAGAAAACAGTCGTTGTTAGCCGTGACTCTAAGCCGGGTATATTAACTGGAATTGACAAACCATACTATGAACGAGCATATCCTGAAACAGCAGTTGTGTATGGGATATATCCGTTAAATGAAAAACCTGATATAGGAAAACTAAAACCAATGAAACAGTCGTCGCCGGCGACTTCATCGCTGAATTGTGTAGCAGCACGAATAACAGAACATTTTACAAATGCACCCCGAGGAAACAAACTTACCGATCTACGGCGTAGCAAAATAGCTCAATGGGAGTTAACGGTGAAAGACCGCGGAGCGACTATTAGCGATATAGCAAAATTAGAAACGTCGCTGAGATTTCCAATAACTGTTACAACGATAACCCAAGCAGTTTTATGCGAATCAAAATATAAATAAAAGGGAGCCCCAATTAAAATTATTGATCATAACGAACACGCGTGGACGCCCGCGGTCACAATATTTCCACGAAACAGAACAATAAAGTATATACCCGAGGAATTCTTACGAGTAGAATTTTCCAGGGATGGTTTTCTCGTTGAAGAGAAACTATTCGATGCTATTGCGCATTTGAGTAAAAACGACCCCGTGTCGGTGTGGTTACTTCGCAGCACTGAAAACGACACTGATACCTTTGATCAGTTTGTAAGACCAAACGGTGAATTATACCGCACTGAAGCATTTCACAACAAAATGAAAAAAAACAGCTAGTGGGTTTTTAACGGCGTGTGGCGAAGCCACCGATGAAATCATCAACGATGATGAACAATTATTGACAAAATGTTTTACAATCCCGTCGGTTGGAGCTCATTTTGCAAGAATCAAAAACGCATGGAAACCAACACGCGTAGAATTCTTGCCAGACATTGAGGCTAGTTGTTTAGAATTTAATCATGGCGGTTTATGGAATAGCAAATACGACCATGATAATATCATTTCAGTTGATATGGTTGCTTGTTATCCAGCGAATTTTCTTGGTTATGGAGAGTGTACTGAGTATTTTAAACGATTTGGACACCCCGTACATGAAATGACTCGTGTTGCAATTAATGGGCCGCTGCCTGATTTTGATTTAACTGGATTCGCTCGTGTAGTATCATTTGAGTTTTCAGCAGGACTTCATCGCTGTTGTTATATTTGGATTGGTAGACACATGTCTGAAAAGTGTGGCTGCCAATAGCGCTATTCTTCTTCTTCTTTACGTCCTTCCGCGCAGTGGGGCGCATAGGGCAACAAGCTTCCTCCAGTCATGTCGATCGGCAGCCTTAACCTCCGCTGCGTCTAAGTTGATATTGACGGCTCGCAGATCTTCTATAAATGTCCGTCGCCATGTCTTTCTCGGTCGTCCAATGCCTCGTTTCCCACGTGCTGGCGTCCACCACATCGCCGTCTTTGCGTGGCGCGTCTCGGCCATTCTCAGAACATGTCCCGCGAAACGTAATCTTCTTTCTGCGACCACTTCTCCCAGGCTTCGGGTGTTTGATCTTCTGAGGATTTCCTCGTTAGTGATGTGGTCGTGGTAGGTGACATGAAGAATACGTCGCAGACATTGCTGTTGAATAGCGCTATTACGATTCATGATTGATACAAAAATGTTAATTTCACTGACGGTCAGTGAAGCAATTATATCATATCGGAAACAAATCAATGTCTGGTTACCAACACCGGAACGTCTTGATAGTATAATTGAGGAATCCAGAAAACATATTGATGCCGACGAAGAATATATCATTGAGTGGTCCAAACGGGTATTTAATCAACGAAACATCGAAGCAAAAGATCTCGGCAGAAGAATAATCGGAAAATTCACTCAGGGAGGAAAAAAATGCGACTATAAACGATATTGTTCACGGCTGATTATGGATAACACCGAATACAACTTTGTAATCGCGGATGCAGTATCCAAAAACATATATGTGGATCGTAAAGATGCTTTCTTGTCCGATGGAACAAAATTGGGTACAGTTGTTACTTATAGCGACGGTTACAGATCCCCGTATACACATTTGAGGTCGTCGATGCTGGGTTATGCTTGTATTAATTTATTTTCAATGATAAATAGATTTCCTGACACTGCGGTTAGAGTTGCCGTTGATTCATTTTACATTAATAGCAAGTACAGTTGCACAGTTGCTGAATTCACTAATTCGGATGAAAGCTGGGGATCATGGAGAATTAAAAAAGAAATGCTGCGCGAGTATTCTGAATCAGCAGACGTTGAAATTAAAAATAATTACTTACGCGGTGATAATTTATCAGAGCGTTCTAATGCACCATCGATATCATATCCAATTTGTAGATATAAAACAGTTTATTTAAACGGCTGTGGCGGGTCAGGAAAGACGACTCGCGCGATTGAGTTATTTCGTGGGAAAAATCCTACGGATTTCACAAACATGATTGTGCTAACACCAACACACAGACTTGCCAGAGAGATGAAACAACGAAACGTTGAAGCTTGTACTTATCACAGCTTTTTTGGATACAAGGGCGATGAATGGATCCCTGAAAGAATGGGTGAGAAATTCATCCCTGCGGTTATTTTTTGGTATGAGATATGCACGGGTTCGGTAGATGTATTAAAATGTTTCTTGATTGGTTGCTGCAAAAGAGTACAGCGGTAATAATGTGTGGAGATCATGGCCAACCACCACCATTTGTCGGCGCGGGTCCACATGATTGGCTAAAGATTTTTGTTGACTATTATGAAGAAATGGATACTGACTATAGGGAACCTGATGAACAATTACGTACACTTAAGAATTTAATTAGACTGCAACCCGATAAAGTTCAATGCAAAATAATCAGGGAAATAATTCCTGAAACTCACATGGAGGAATTTTGGGAAGCATGGAAACCAAACGATTTTGTAGTGGCAAGTAGAAAGATAGTCAGAGACATACTTCAAGAAAGGTAGTTTAAGCTTCACAAAGAAAAATTTCCAACGTGCCCAGTGCCGCTATGTTATAGACCCTGTGATACACGGCGACAAAATATTGAAGTTGAAATTCCAGGAAAAAACGAAAGACAAACACTAGTGTTAAATGATATTGTGCTGGTTGATATCAGTGTTGTCGAAGACGCATTGCGCGCTGATAAATCGCCATGGACACTGGGTTATGTAACGACGATACATTCCTCGCAGGGATTAACCATCACGGATACAATTGTTTGGATATTCGATAATCGCATTGAATGGTCAAATTTAGTCTATTTTGCAGTGTCTAGAGTACGGCGAATAAATCAACTTCGAAGAATTATTTTCGATGATGACACCACAATGGAATATATTGATGTTAGCATCATTAATAAAAAGAACTCTGTGGTTACAAACAACAAGACAAAAAAAAAACAAAGAGAATTTGACATTGATGCTGAATTAATAATCGCGTTGAAGAAACAACAGAATAATCACTGCGCGAGTTGCAATTGTATAATGCGTTGGCAGTATTCGGATAAAGATCCTCGCCAATTTACCGTAGACAGAAAAAATAACAGTCTCGGTCATGTCAGAAACAATGTGATGTTGACTTGTCTTGAGTGCAACAGACGCAACGGTGCTAGTTAAGACCATGCGGTGGCAATTGAGTATCATCAGGAATCACTTGTAGTTGTTCGCGTGTAAAACCCCGCTGAGGTGCAGTTGAATCCAATTTATAGATTGGAGGTCTATCAGTTGATCGTGTTATTGTAGATATGCTATGCGTAGTGACGCTCCAAATAGGATCAGTAGCCCTTTTTTACCACCTTCGAGTTCTCTTGGTTCATATAAATATCTCACGGTGACATTGCTTAGAATTGGCTGAGAAACGCTATCCCGCTGTGGTTGTGATATATACTTTTTTATTGCGTTGTTAGGTTTCATATTGATTGGTCTGGTAATCTCGTTATTTAGCGCTGCAACTACCCCTGGTAACCTTTTGACCCATTCACGGGATCGCTTTTCTTGGATGAATTCTTTTGCGTATTGATATCCAAATAACCACTCATCCAGAGTCCGATTAAATCGTTCTACAATTGCCTGATCGCGATGTAACGCAGTATGCCCTCGTCTGATGGTGACATTGTGATGTTTCATTGTAGATGCAACCACACCCGGAAATTCCTTGACAGGATCAACTTGTAACAGATTTGGCCAAAGTAGTGGGCGTCGTCGATAAATCCTTTCAAATGCAGAAGCTACTTCAGGTGATGATTTTGTTTTTAGCGGTTCTGCTTGTTTGTATCGACTCGCAACGTCAACTACGGTTAGCGCGTATTTGTAACCGTTGTCATGTGGTAAAAACAATAAATCAGCTTGATGAACTTCATTGGGCCCGGTAACATCAAAATGCGAGGAATTGATTTGTTTAGGACGCGGTAGATAAATTTGCCATATAGCCTGTTGTGTTGGATAACCAATTAGCCGCAGTGGCCTTTTTCACTTTTGCGGCGTTAGCGAGTTTATTGATTGCAGCATTACCCCTCCAGTATCCTCTCGGAAAATAATAAATAGATTCCATATTATTAATTACCAGCGCCCATAATCAATTTGCCTTTCATAGCTGATTTTACCAACCACGAAGCCAACTTTTCTTTGAAAGATTTATCAGGAATAGCATTTAACGCATGAATTAATTTCACATCCGCGAGATGTCTATGTTGCAGATTGCTGCTTTTATATGCAACATCATGAGCATGACACGCCTTATCAATGGCGTTTATTGGTTCTTCACCAAGTCTGATATCTAATCGTGTTCCGGGGCCACAGTAGCTATATCCTGGAAGGTGCTTTTCTCCTGGATACTTTGCCCACGGCGTTCCAGGGAGTTTTACTAACTTGGCTGCGATATCACCTCCTCGTTTTTTTTAAAAACATCTCCGGATTTCAAAGAAACAAATCTAAACTTTTTTATACCACATGTTGCACATCTACCAGTAAGTGCTGATCTGTTATTTTTAGTTGTAATCGTCGTCACATCATTTATGCCAGTACGCGTTTTACACTTCACACAATATAGATCCATAATTTATGTATAGAGATATGAATATAATTGATTTCTCAGCGACTAAAACAAGAGAACCAGTTAAGCATCATGCAGCGCTACCAAACTCTATCCGCGCAATTATAATCGGACCATCTGGATCCGGCAAGACGCAATTGTTGCTCAATTTAATAATAAGATGGATGAAGTGGGATAAGTTGTATTTAGTTGCTCCTAGCGTAGATGATCAACGATGCTATGAAGTGTTAAAGGATATTAACGATAATGCATCAGAAATTAAGGGTGAGAACGTCATTGAATTTATAACTGATATTGACGAGGCACCATCCGTGGATGATCTTGATGGGAGCATTAACAATTTAGTCGTATACGACGATGTGATGTTAGACAATCAAAGAAACCCAGCTAGAATATTTTCCCGAGGCAGGCATAAAAACACCGACGTGATATATGTCACTCAACGCTACACTCAGATTCCAAAAGTGATCAGAGATAACTGTAATATTCTTGCTGTGTTTAACGGCGTTGATACACATACGTTACGAAATATTTGGCAGACATGGTGTTCCGATATGGACTTCAATCAATTTAGAAATTTCTTTAGTCATGCTCAGTCAACCCCGCATGGATTTATAACAATAAATTTACATGATCCTCGGACACGATATCGTATCGGACTTGATCAAATATTCGGTTGAAATCGTAAAAACCCATAGCAGCAGGGAAGGGCGATGACATCACGACGAGACCGTATTTTGACTAAACGATGAAAACGGTCTTGGAGTATGATTTGCGAAAAACGTATGTTTCGAGCAAGTAATCCATTTTTTGGGGGTTGAAAAAGAAGGATTCGAATTAATTCTCTCGAGATGTTTGTTAGATTTAGAGCAAATGATGTCTGGAGCAAATGTCCGATTCGCCCCCCCCCCCCTCCCCCCGCTGCTTACCTCTATTCTGGACTGATAAAGCCAGCATGGATTTATTTCTGTTTCTGAGCACACTATATAAAATACTGCACTAGACAAGTAGGTTGAAATATATATGTATCTCTGTACATGTAACGAAATGTTTTTTCTGCCTTGATTTTCTTTCTTAGTTAAAAACCATAAATATCCTTCAACTAGTTAGATCTATTAAACAAATATATTACTTCACTGATATTAATTATCACACAGATGATTAATTAATTATAATGACAACACAAATTAAAATTTACGGAGAAACAAGTACTTCAGAATTGCCTCCCTTCCTTTAGGTCACTGACTTTAAGTAGTATGCAAATGGAACATGTTTCCATAATGAAGATCTCAGAGTAACATATTAATTATTGAACAATAACAAAAAATAGTTTGTAAATGTAACTGAGGTAACTACTTAATTACTTTACCGAAGATAACTTAGCTTGACAATTATTTCTAACAATAAGAAAATATCTTTTGTTTATATTTCTTCGAAACAGCCGATCTGGTTATATTTTCCGCAACATATGTTACCAAACTCTACTGAATATTAAAACATTTGGCAGCTGCGTTCATTGATCGAAATATTATTTCTTCGCCAGTCTCTGTATTTATAGATTTTAAAACCCTCTTTGTAACTGTTTTACTTTCCCGGTATTACCACATGCAGAGTTGTGACTGCGTGATAGCTCGTACATTAATCAACGACTTTGATACTGGGGATATGATCGATCACAAGACCTTTTTCGACAACTCTGTGGAAACATTCGCAAACGACTTTATGGGAGAAAAAAATGTGTATTTCCATTCGTATTAATTTGGAGTTAACCAGTATTACTAACAATACAAACTAGAACTTTTAGTAGGCAGTTTCTAATAATACCATCACGAAATACTTCATAATCTAATTTGATAATGAGATCTCCTACAATTCCATTTTTTTCATTTATATAATATAATTCGTCTCAATTATTAACATTAAAATATTTGTATTTAATCTTCTACACTTTTATAACTTTATCACTTTTTTTTCAATCATAAAATAGTTTTAGTACTCTTTTTTTTGCCACCATATTACACAAACAACCGCGTGTTTCCTCCAACTCTCACCATCGCATCGAAACATGGTTTTGGTCCTAGACTCAATCTTCGGACGCTTTGTAAATGCTATCCGCAGCAATTCATTTACACATGATTGTTACAAGGAGTAGAATAACCTAGCACTAACCACCTGCACTGATCTCTTTTTAGGAGTCATTGTATAATATTTGTTTTATTTAGATATTTGTTTAAATATAAAGAGTTTGAGAGATTATCCACAATCACGCCTTGGAAATCTTCATTACCTGAATCGCCTGAGGCGAGCTCTGGACGATCTGAAGAATAATCATCTGATTAATAGTATTCGGAGTGGTAATCTGATTAATAGTATTCGGAGTGGTAAGGAAGAAATTCGTGATGATGTGGCACGTCAGGTATGGCCCACATTCAAAATTGCATGCAACACCAAGGGTGTCGACAAAGCCATTGATGTAACAATGAATGATGAGCGAGCGATTATCTCAACGAACAAATAAATTTTGTTTAGAATAAAAGTTATTATGCAATTAGAAACAGATTATACTGTGAATTAATCGTGACAGGTGTGATCCAGTCTTTCATAACAAACAATTAAGTGAAAATTCCAGACCAGTAATATTGAATGATACTGATCAACCAACGAAAGAGCGTATCCCGTAACCGGGGTTATTTATGTCATTTATTCGTTAAATGATTAACCTAGTATGATAATAAACCTAATAATTATCTTGCACCAATGAAAATTTTAACTTTAAAATGTACAGCGGAATGAGTAATGGTACATGTTATAGAGGCAAATAGTGGAAATGGATTAACCGATCTAAGACGTAATAAAATAAACGAGTGGGCTGAATTAGTCAAAAATACCGGAGTTAAGTTGGAAAAAAGCTTATATTTCCAATAATAGTAAAAACGAAAACACAAGAAATTTTACACGATTCGAAATATAAATCGAGAGGAACATATATTGAAATTATTGAGCATAATACACACACGTATCGACTAGTGCAGTAACAATATTTCCACGAGATCGAACCGTAAGATTTTGTCAGGGAAATATGTCTGATTTTATTCACGAAATAAGTAGAAACGATCATGTATCAGTATGGTTATTAGATGATGGAAAATATGACCAATTCGTACGGCCTAACGGCGAAATATATCGTAAAGAAACTCCCCACGAAGAAATGAAAAATCTTGCGCAGAAATGTTCAGCTGACAATATTTCACCGTTCCGTCAGTTTCAGCTCACTTTGGAAGAGAGAAAAATGGTCGCTTATTATGCGGGAAGTGTTCTTGGTTACTGAGAATGTTCTGGAAGATTGGGACATCCACACACGACATGACCAGATTATTTACCTGATTTTGATCAAACTGGATTCGCTCGCATTGTATCATTCAAGTTTACTAAGAGTCTCCATCCAGTCTATTATGTTTGGTGTGTTAGGCACTTTTCAGAAAAATGTTGGGCCCCAAAGTAATAAGCAAGGGTTAGGCAAGACAACATTAAAATACATGTACAGAACAAGACACGTGATGCGATGTCACACAAGGCAACGGTATGTTAAGCAAGGCCAGTCATTAGGCAAGGGCAATGCAAGGTGAGACATAACAAATAAAATAACAGGTTATAAGGCAAGGCAGCCAAATGTCACAACATGAGGCAATGTAAGGCCAGGCAAACGAAATAGGCAAAGATTATGCAAGGCAAACAAATACAAAAAAGACACGGGGTCATATCGACGCGATTTTAAAGCACGGACAATGCTGTGGTATGTTAAGACGGGAAGATATTTGGCAAGGGCTATGCAACGTGACGCATCGCAAACAATGATAAAAGACAAGGCAGCTAAATTACGCTATGCAAGGCTAGGCAAATTGAAAAATGAAGCAAATGGGCAAGGGTTATGCAAGGGCACATACTGTTAGGATATGCTAAGCAAGGCAAGACGTTAGGCAAAAGATATGCAAGGTGAGGCATGGCAAAGAAAGATCTCGATAAAAGACTAGGTAGCCAAATGACACGTCATGATGCTAAGCAAATCTAGACAAAAGATAAATGCAAAGAAATTGGCAAGGGTTATGCAAGGCAAATTGAAAATACAAACATAAGACACGGGGTCATAGCGACACAATACAGAGCACACAATGTTAGTGTAAGCTAAGCAAAGTATGACATTAAGCAAGGACTAATGGTAAGGCGTAGCAGCCAAATGACACAAGATGAGGCCATGCAAAGCTAGGCAAAACACAAACGCATGTGATGGGGCATGGATTATGCAAGACAACATGAAAATACAAAACAAAGCAGAGAGAATGTCATTAAATACTTTCAGAAGAGTAGTTTCAGTACTGTGACAAGGGCGATATGCAGACCGTGCATTGCTAAAAAGACTATTAATTCAAATGAGATACAAATTGAGTCTAATATTTTTTGTATATGAATGGGAATTTACAAACTGGGCGTTAGTTTTTTAAATCGTTATGGCCAAATGTTGATATCTTCAGCAGAGGCTTTACGATGGCAGTTTTGAAAAATGATGGGAATTCCCGCGATGAGAGAGATATATTAATAACATCAGCTAGTGAAGGCAATATTGGATCTACGAACTCAAGCTGCAGTGATGTTGTAATTGGATCAAGTTCACATGACTTGGGTGCACTCTTCATCACGATTTTCAGTACTAAATCCATAAAGACAAGTTCAAATGCTCCTGATGGTTGTCGCTGAAATTCTGTATCGTAACTGTATGGTGACAAAAAGTCAATTGAAATTGTTTTGTCAAGCGTATCTCTAACGGTTTGTACTTTGTCACGTACGAAATTTGCAAAAAAGGTCCGAAAAGTTTACTGGAGAGAAGGTAGTTGTAAGTGGGGTACATTTATACCTTGATATTAGTTTTTAAGTTATCTCGAAGAGATATTTGTAGCTGGAACTCTCCGTGATCGTAGTACTGTAGTGGGATAATTTGGCTATATGGACTATGTTTGTGACGTTCTTCCTAGCGTCATATATTTATTAACATAGTAGGATCTTTACTTTCATAATAAATGAACATAATCTCTTTAGAAATGCCGCAGACATATAGCATCATATCCCACCTATTTACATGATCGTGAAACCAGCCCGTCCAGTCCTTACGCTAACCTCTTAGTGCTGAGCGTCTAGTAAGACAGCTGTTTGTGCCATTTTTATTAGCCTTTGGTATGACTCGTCCAGGGTTCGAACCAGCGACTTACCGCATCAAAAGCGTACGCCCTAACACCTAGGCCACTGGAGCTGTCATTCTAGAAATGAGACGCTTATAGATCCTACTTAATAAATTAATACGTTTCCACGGTATAAATCATTTTCAAACATGTAAATACGGGGAGGAAATGAAAAACATGAATCAATTGAATTTCAGCACTGTTTAATACACATGCAATAGCATCCTTTCTATCCTTATATAAAACATTTTAAACTGACAAAAGATACAACAACAAAGACAGGCAGATAGCCAAAAACTGATGCATCCTATAGACGTTGCCCCTCCCCTCTCCACTACACCTGAAAACAATTGAAATGGCGTCCCAGCAAGATAGTCTATACATGGTGGCCAGTATAAATCGTGGCGGAAGAACCGGAAAAACCCGGAAAGAACCAACAACACACGAAAAGCTACTAGCAAGCTTTCTCACATACCCACATTGACCGAATTCTGGACTGGAACCCAGGCAGACAGAGCTGAGACGGCAGTGTACCGTAACGGTGGAGCGCTTTAGACCACTCGAGTCGCTCAGGGATCTGTTAAAGCTGGTAGCCTACTTTCATGAAACTAGTTGCAAAGCTCTATTCTGGATTGTGACAAACGAGAATATATACTGAAGAAAATTATCTAATCAAACTAAGCATGTGTTTAACCACAAACATTTTTATTTCGATTAAATGTGCAATTATTGTCAAGGTTGACATTATCAGATAAGGATTAATAACGCATTAAAAATTGCAACGTTAAACTTTTGAAGGTCTTTGTAAACGATACTTTTGACAAGAAAATCATTATAATTATTTCCGTCATCACGATAATATTGTCTACTCTCCTCTAAAATTATTTGGGACTTAAATCTGTTTCTGGGCTAAGATTAATGACTTGTCGATTACATGAACGCAAGCAACATAATGGTCTGTTTATCATTCAATGACATGCTGTCAGAGTCTGTTAAACCAAAAGGGTAAGAAAACATGAAAAAATTAGTATGCCTCAAATTACCACCAGCTACACCAAGTCTGAATATATCCGACAGCAAAAGAAGACTTTCTATATAGGAGAGAGAGAGAGAAAGTGAGTGGTTGCTGTCGACCGGCAACTTTTTCATTCGTTACTTTTTTTCTTTTACTGCTTTGTATAAAATATATTTTCTTAACTAAAACGAATTGGTGGATGTAATCTCGAATCCTAACTTGTATGGTTCCCATGTACAAAATCTTGAGCATTCTTACAGCTATGTAAATGTACACACGTTAGCAATGATAAATGTGAAATGCGTTCATACTGGTTTTAAGGCATCATGGGTAAGAAAACATATTCAGACATATTACTGAAACAACTAAACCTCTTCTTCCTCAACTTGAATAGATATGTAGTCCTGGCATGGCATATACATATAGTCCTGGCATGGCATGCACATGTAGTCCTGGCATGTACATATAGTCCTGGCATGGCATATACATGTAGTATTGGCATGGCATGTACATGTAGTTCTGGCATGGCATGTACGTATAGTCTTGGCATGGCATGTACATGTAGTCCTGGCATGGCATATATGGTCCTGGCACGGCATGTACATATAGTCCTGGCATGGCATGTACATATAGTCCTGACATGGCATGTACATATAGTCCTGCCATGGCAAGGCATGTATAGTTCTGGCATGGCATGTACATGTAGTCCTGGCATGGCATGTACATATAGTCCTGCCATGGCATGTACATGTAGTTCTGGCATGGCATGTACATGTAGCCCTGTCATGGCATGTAATATAGTCCTGGTATGGCATGTACATATAGTCCTGGCATGGCATATACATGTAGTCCTGGCATGGCATGTACATATAGTCCTAGCAAGGCATACACATGTAGTCTTGGCATGGCATGTACATAGTCCTGGCATGGCATCTGCATGTAGACCTGGCATGGCATGTACATGCAGTCCTGGCATGGCATGTACATGTAGTCTTAGCATGGCATGTACATATAGTCCTGGCATAGCATGTACATATAGTCATGGCATTGCATGTACATACAGTCCTGGCATGGCATGTATGTGTAGTCCTTGCATGGCATGTACATGTAGTCCTGGCATGGCATGTGCATGTAGACCTGGCATGGCATCCACATATAGTCCTAGCATGTACATATAGTCATGGCATGGCATGTACATGTAATCCCGATATGACATGCACATGTAGTCCTAGCATGGCATGTATATGAAGTTCTTACATGGCATGTACATTTAGTCCTGGCATGTACATGTAGTCCTGGCATGGCATGTACATATAGTCCTGGCATGTACATGAAGTCTTGGAATGGCATGTACATGTAGTCCTGACATGACACGTACATGTAGTCCTGACATGGCATGTACATATAGTCCTAGCATATACATGTAGTCCTGGCATGGCATGTACATATAATCCTGGCATGACATATACATGTAGTCCTGGCATGGCATGTACATATAGTCCTAGCAAGGCATATACATGTAGTCCTGGCATGGCATGTACATAGTCCTGGCATGGCATCTGCATGTAGTCCTGACATGGCATGTGTATGTAGTGCTGGCATGGCATGTGCATACAGTCTTGGCATGGCATGTACATGTAGTCCTGGCATGGCATGTACATATAGTCCTGGCATGGCATGTACATGTAGTCCTGGCATGGTATGTACACATAGTCCTGGCATGGCATGTACATGTAGTCCTGACATGGCGTGTACATAGTCCTGGCATGGCATGTACATGTAGTCCTGGCATGGCATGTACATACAGTCCTGGCATGGTAAGTCCACATAGTCCTGGCATGGCATGTACATGTAGTCCTGACATGGCGTGTACATAGTCCTGGCATGGTATGTACATGTAGTGCTGGCATGGCATGTACATAGTCATAGCATGGCATGTACATGTAGTCCTGGCATGGCATGTACATGTAGTCCTGGCATGGCATGTATATGTAGTCCTGGCATGGCATGTACATCTGGTCCTGGCATGGCATGTACATGTAGTCCTAGCATGGTTTGTACATATAGTCCTGGCATGGCATATACATATAGTCCTGGCATGGCATGTACAGATAGTCCTGGCATGGCATGTACATAGTCCTAGCATGGCATGTATAGTTCTGGCATGGCATGTACATAGTCATGGCATGGGATGTACATACAGTTCTGTACATGTAGCACCAGTTTAATCTCCTTTTTTCAATCCTTCATATGCAAATTTAATTATGTACTGAAACTTTTTTATGGCTGTTAACAGTTAAATGGACTTTATAAATGGGTAGTTTAAATGGACTTATAAATGGGTAGTTTAAATGGACTTATAAATGGGTAGTTTAAATGGACTTATAAATGGGTAGTTTAAATGGACTTATAAATGGGTAGTTTAAATGGACTTTATAAATGGGTAGTTTAAATGGACTTATAAATGGGTAGTTTAAATGGACTTATAAATGGGTAGTTTAAATGGACTTATAAATGGGTAGTTTAAATGGACTTATAAATGGGTAGTTTAAATGGACTTATAAATGGGTAGTTTAAATGGACTTATAAATGGGTAGTTTAAATGGACTTATAAATGGGTAGTTTAAATGGACTTATAAATGGGTAGTTTAAATGGACTTATAAATGGGTAGTTTAAATGGACTTATAAATGGGTAGTTTAAATGGACTTATAAATGGGTAGTTTAAATGGACTTATAAATGGGTAGTTTAAATGGACTTATAAATGGGTAGTTTGTTCCAGAAGGGCTTACAATCTCATGGCTGCCACATAGCACACAATATCTTTTCACTCCTATCAATTCCATTGTTCATACATCTTCTGATTGCCAAAAACTGCATCCACCAACAAGAAAAGAAATACAGTCAAATCCGGTTATCTCGATTACGTCGGGGGTGTAAAGAAATCGTCGATATAACCGGGTCCCGTGATATCCGGGTTCATAAAAACCGGTAATTTTAAAAATGTCCTTGAGCATTACTCCTGTCTCTTGCTGGCGTTTACTGGAATCCCCTCCCACTGCATGTTACAATAAAATAAACAAAACGCTTAATTGATAATAAAATGAAATGAACTAACCTGGTGTTATCATTTATTCATTTTTTATCATCATAAGTAATTTATTAAAGAAAAAATATATCTATGAACTCCTTATATCACATGTAGCGTATGCATCCATTACTGTAGTGTGCATCACTTATGTCAGATAACACACGAGGCATTTTTATAATTGATGTGAATATTGAAAAACAAATCATGTTTGGTTGTACCCAGAGGTTTGAATATGTTATCAGATTGAAAAATGGATCAAAGAAAATCACAAACGAGAGAGTGAGAGAGAAACATCCACCGATTGCTTTCAGGCACCCGCCATTCACGCATAACGCGGTGTTAGGTGCAAATAACCAAGATTGTATTATATCCAGGTTAATATATGATAGTATCTCGCAGATAAAGATCAATAAATGTTTTCGAAAATACATGTACATGTACATTGACTGTGAGTGCAAATGACACTCCTTTCGCTAGCATGGGTTACAAAGAGTATTTATTAAAGCAAGTTAATGTTGAGTAGACTACTTACCCAGCAGGCATCAATGCGAGTTTGTATCAATTATGATTTCAGATGGCAAATAAATAGATGCACGGGTGGTGAATAAACACATCGAGCAGTAAACTAATTCTTTGAACTTACCGACAGGATATTAAATACAAAGGTTATTTTATTGCAAAGCAAACCGACCCTGGAAACTGACTTTTGATTCTTTCAAGTGTGCCGATTCTTATTTTCTTTTCTTTTTTTTTCTTTTTTTTGCCGACTTGGGTTCCCCTTTACTGGTATTCACAGGAATTTTGAAAATAAATTAAAACAATGGAAGACAATTTTTCTGCCAGACCTAAATAAGATATATTACAAATAAGAAAACAAAACAAAATTAAGAAGACCTCAAGCATGAAAACTAAATTATGGGGCCTCGACTGCCATTGTATAGAAGCCAAGTGCCTGAGATTATCCATTCGCATGTAGCTGACATCTAAGATTCTGCGTTTTCGTAAAATAAAGTTACATTGTAATTTGTGCACACTCTTCTCTTTGTGAATCCTTGAATATTTTATGTAGTGAACATGGTATATTCTTAATAAACTAATCGATTAAGCTACTCTTACGAACCAAAAATAGAAAGAATATGAAATAAACATGTGACTACTGCCGTAACGGACCAAAATTGTGCCTGAATATCGATCGCTTTTGCTGACTATTTCTTGTACAATTTCTGTGAGATTGACGTTAAAAAGTTGCATTTCGTCGAATTAAGCGGGTCCACATGTTACTTCGGACCGAAACTTATGCCCGACATAACCGGGTTATCGACTTTACAGAGGTCGAGATAAGCGGGTAAAAAATAGCATAACAAAGAAGAATTTTTTCGGGACCGGACCAAAACGCTCGACATAAGCGGGTTGTCGAGATAACCGAGGTCGAGATAAGTGGGTTTGACTGTAGTTTAAGTTATTCTGGTACTAGAATGGCACTGAATTATAAGGTAAACTCCTAATGATATGTGTGGATGCATGTAAAATGTAATAGCATGTCTAAAAATTATTTTGGAAAATTCTGTTGAAATTTCTGACCCCTTAAAGATGACCATTTTAGGGGAAAAAATCCCTTTAATACTGGAGTACTAAATCAAAAAGCTCCAAGATATATTGGTCTAAGTTTTGAATCTTAAACAATCTGTTTAGCTATCTACTACTGTTTTTAAATGGGGCCCCTGATTGGCCGAGTGGTCTAAAGCGCTCAGCATTACAGATGACTGCCATCTCACCTCTGTCTGCATGGATTCGAGTCTCATACTCAGCTAATGTAGGTATGTGAGAAAACTTGCTGGTAGCTTCTCGTGGGTCGGTGGTTCTTTCTGGGGTTTTCTTGAGTTCTTCCTCCACCAATAATACTGGCCGCCATGTATAGCCTCTTGTGCTGAAAAATGGTGTAAAGCCCTACAACAACAACAACTTTTTAAATAGACAGGTATAAAATGGTATCTGACAATAAACAAAGGAAAGACAATGAAGAAAAAATAAAATGAACAAGTTAGGTTAGGCCTATAAAAAGATGTATTGCAAAGAAAATTGCACTGCCTACTTTATTCCAAAAACCTAACAACATTATCAAGGCCTGGACAAAGGTAAGAAAAAAGAATGGTAAGAAACAAAAACATGAGACCACAAAATGAAATCACTTGTAATGTTTCATGAATGTATAAACCACAGTATATAAGAGATGAAGATATACCTTAATACAAAAGTTTAATATACTTACTGGTGTGTTATGCTATGTCGGGGCCCGAGTGGCTGAGTGGTCTAAAGCGCTTTCCGTTATGGATCTCTGCTGTCTCACCTCTGTCTGTGTGGGTTCGAGTCTAAGATTCGGCTAATGTAGTTATGTGAGAAAGCTTGCCAGTAGCTTCTCGTGTGTCAGTGGTTCTTTCCGGGGATTTTCCCGGGTTCTTCCTCCACCAATAATACTGGCCGCCATGTATAGCCTATCGTGTGCTGAAAAATGGCATTAAACCCTAAAACAACAACAACAAATCTATGTCACTTTGATCTACATTTTGCTGACAGTGAAGTGTGCATCATGTTTGATGACTGTAACAGTAAAAATGTTTGAGGAATGGAGCTGAAATTTGGTAAATTTAGTTTTTAAGCCAAACCCAAATGGACATTTTTCTAGGCATGTCTGAGACATACAAGCCATGTAACTAATTATCAAGTAATACAGCTTCAGGCTTCTATTTGAATCCTACAGCCAGTAAAAGTATCAAATGACCATTATCAAAGTACTGAGAATACTGAAATGATCACAAACCTACATAATATCATCTGGAAGAGAAAAATAGTGCCGTGATTTCTTTGCAAAAAATATTTATTTTCTACCTTGGTTTCTGGATGGATCAGCATCCAACTATCAGATCATTTACCTCGATCTGAGTTACTGTTCTTGACATATAAAAATTGATCTTAAAATATCATTAAATCTATACTTTACTACTAAATTTATTATCACCATAAAGTTTGTAACCAGTAACTATTATTAGTAATAGAAAAGAAATTTGGCACTATGCCATAAGCATAGAGAGACTGATATACCAACAGGTCTAACACAAAATCTTAACATGGTTGATTCCACTTCTTCTACTGCCATTGCATCCAAAAGGAAATAACTGTCCTATACAGAACCAGAAAGGTTGACTTCTTGAATAGCATCAGGTGTAGCCAATGACACATTTCTGACCTGACTGACATGGATAGGGATAGTGTAGCAATTTGTTTTGGACATAAATTATTCCACCAGCATTTTGTTTAATACATAAACAAACACTTAAGAGAATATAAGTATGTAGCATACTCAACACTAATAAATAGTTGTCTAAAATGAGATTTGTCATTTGTGACCCTTCTCTTCCTGCCATCCCTCACTATGTCCAGTCTACAAAAAATGGGTTCAGCACTTGGATGGGCATTAGGGATGGCAAAAACCAAAATACAGTGCATGTCACTGTGATTACCTCATTTTTCAGTTTCTATCTCACCCAAACATTCAAATATTTTGCTTTTGAGATTTTCAGGCAATTCGGTTTATGCTATTCTTGGATGTGCTAGTGTACATTTTTCCAGAATTCTTAAACTTTTTAAAAATTTTGCCTGATATTTCATTTATTAAAAAAAACAAGCACTTTGGAGAAATTGATGAATTTTGAAGGTCCATTTACTCACCACAAGTAACATCATGTTTAAGTCAAGCACTGTTCATTCAAGATTCATATATACTGCTGGCAACTCTCAAACCAGAATATATTCAACTTATTATGTAAAAATGTTTGGGATGCTAAATATGCCTGACTACAAAGCCACCTGGTTAATTGATAGTCCGTCTCATTGGTCAAATTTAGTACAAAACCTATGCAAATTGGAAGTCTTATAACTTCATTATCTTCTCTTAATTTTCATAATGTTTTTGCCATGAACTAGAAGTGTCAAAATGTCCCCCCCCCCAATATTTAATTTTAAAGAAAATATTGCGTAAAGTAGTTGATGTGGATCTAAACTGCAGATTAATCAATTAACACACAGGTGCTAAGCCCAACTGAAGAGAATAAGGATCAGATATGATTGCCTGTCATGTGAGGTTAACCTTACAAGAGTAATGTAGTGTTGATACTAGCCACTACATCAATTTATCCAAAGTAAGCATATAGCACATCCATGTATACACAGTAAGCATGTGGTTGTACTATTACACATCAATTTATCCACAGTAAGCATGTGGTTGTACTTGCCACACATAACTGTATCCACAGTAAGCTTGTGTTTGTACTCGAAATGCATCAATTTATCAACAGTAAGCATGTGGTTGTACTTCCTAGACAATTTATCAACGGTAAGCATGTGGTGGTACTTGCTACACATCAATTTATCCACAGTAAGCATGTGGTTATACTATTACATCAATTTATCCAAATTAAGCACGTGGCTGTATTTGATAGACAGTTTATCCACAGTTTGCACACTTTGTCCACAGTAAGCTTGTGGTTGTACTTGCTACACATCAGTGTATCCACAGTAAGCATGTGTCTATCCTTGTTACACATCAATTTATCCAAAGTAAGCTTGTGGTTGTACTTGCTACACATCAATTTGTCCAGAATAAGCATGTGATCACATTAGATGCAAATAAGAATCTAACAATAAAGAAGAAATATGAATTTGAAATTTTAAAAAATTTGTTTTTACATGTACTTGTATATGAATTCTTGCAAATATCAGTATTTTTTTTTATCATGTTTTGTAATTTAAAAACTTTTTAAATGTTTCACTCAAGGGTAATAAGCATTGTAAGCAAACTAAGTCAAAAGTTTGAAATCTTAAAACATTTTATTGTACATTTCATAAATTTCTTGTACAAGACAACATTTATTTAAAGTATTGCACATAAATATTCAAGATAAAGCATATTAAAAATGATACTTAAAAACATTAGCAAATCTGTTTTCATTTTTTTTCTCTGATAGATATCACAATAAATATAAAATAGTGTTACAGTAGTATAGAGTTACATGCTGAGGGAGGAAATACACATACCTAGAACATCTCCTTCATTACCTACAGCAAACACAACATGTGTGTCATCTGCAGACAAATATACATAAATTATCAATCTACTTTGATTGTAATCAAAACCATAAGAAAGAATCATCACTTTCCAAAGGTGAAGTTTATTTTACTTACCGTACATTTTTTCATGTTTCACAACCAATTTATCAAAACAAAATTTAAATAAGTGAGCTTTGGCATGTGCTTTCTATTGACAATTATCTTTTTAAAGTTTGTGTGCCATTCATTTGTAAATTTTGAAAGCTTTGCTTTTACTCGATACCATACAGCCATTTGTGTGCTGAGGCACTGTTAAACTCTAATGCATACAAACATTATTTTAATTCTCAAGCAACTGAAGAATCTACCCAACTCTTCTTAAATCACATATATTTGTAAACGCTTGTAAAACATTTGCTAAAAATTATAAAAGGTAGTGTCGAACTTGTAATAAAACATTGAGAAGCCATAAAGCTGTCTCTACATACAGGTGGTTGCTTTAAAGAAGTCTATGTGACTTAAAGATTCTGGATGGGTGAAAAGCTAGTGATTAAATACATGTGACATTTATAGCAGTCTTGACTGTATAAGCATTTTTAATATGACAGTTCTACTGATATGTATACCTGTATATCAATTGCTATAATCAAATCTTGCAGAAGTCACAACTAATTATGAGTAAACATTTTAATGCCCAATATTTTTAAAGAGATCATTTATCCAAGCCAGTTTTTTAACTGTACTGCATCAATCAGTTTCCTTGGTAACGGTAGGTTCTCTGCCTTTCTACGAATCTCCTTCCTTAGAATTTTTCTGATTTGGAAGATTGCAGATCGAAAAAGTGATGGAGGATTTCTGGCAGTCACCCGTAACCATGCTAAAATTTCTGGCTCATTGAGAAGAGTCAGTGGTATTCCAGAAGCTGTATCTTCTCTAAGGTATTCAATTCTGTTTGGAAAATATCCACACTCTACAAGAAGCATAACAAACTCAATACAGCCACTCTCTATGGCCAATTCAACTGGATCTCGAAACATATCCTCTGCTCCTCGATTAATACGGCCTTTGCAATAAATGTTGGCGCCCCAGTCCAAGAGAATCTTTGCTGTTTCTGTGTCTTGCTTGTTTGCACTAATCAGAAGTGGGGTTACCAATGAATGGACTATAATAATAATAATAATAATAATAGCAATATAATAATAATAACAATGATAATAATAATAATAATAATAATAATAATAGTAATAATAATAATATAATAATAATGAAAATAATAATAATATAATAATGATAATAATAATAATAGTAATAATAATATAATAATAATGATAATAATAATAATGATGATGATAATAGTAATAATAAATATAATAATAATAATAATAAATATAATGATAAAATTATTAATAATAATAATAATAATAATAATAATGATCATAATGATAATATAATAGCAGCAGCAGTTGTAGTAGTAGCAATATTAAAATGTGTGAATGAATGTATTAATGAAGGAAGGAAGAAAGGAATGTGTTATCTATTCCCAATTTGTACAATGTTGCCTTCTTTATAACTATATGTTAGGTATATCTATATTGTGTGACTGACCTTGGTCATTAATTAAGTAAAGGGCCTACCTGACTAGTGGCATTTGTTTAGTAAAGATCCTACTACATAGCTAATATTTTTATATGATTACAGATTTAATATTTCAGACCATTATTAATCGATTCACATTAACACTGGAATTCATTTAGAACTCTACAAATTTGAACTTGAGATGGAAATATTAGGACCATTTATGTTTTAATTCACAATACTGTAAGTTCTTTTTAAATTTTCATTTGGGTGTAAGTTCTTTGAGCATTCACCTTGGATATGGGAGGTTGCAGGCTCAAACCCCAGCCAATTCATACCAAAAACTTGCAAAAATAGTACTAGCAGCTATCAGCTATTTAGTGTCAGGATAATGTGACTGGGTGGGACATGTCTATGACACGATACCCCAGTGCTAGATAAAACTATAAACTGCCACACACAGACATCATAGCAATATTACTGAATGTTTTATTAAAACTACAATAAATATCCAAGCCCCCCATACACAAATTTTCACTTTGTATTCAAGGGAAATAAATTATTTCTGAATCTGACAAAACGTGATGGTTTTCACTCTTTTACGTTACTTAGTTTAAGAGCATAGAGTCTGAATGAATGAATGAATGAATGAATGAATGAATGAATGAATGAATGAATGAATGAATGAATGAATGAATCAATCAATCAATCAAAAAATAAATCATGTATGGATTGTGGATGAATAAGTAAATAAAAATTTATCAATGAATCAATGTCAAAGAGAGTCCTCATTACCGGTACTTATCAAACCATGAATCAAAGGCCTAGCTTCTGTACAATTTACTGGCAGCATTGAAGGGTTATCTTTAAATTTAAAGAACAGACTTAAATTGCCAGTGGAATGGATAGATGATTATCAAAATCAATGAACATACATTTCATCCCCATAGTTTGTACGGGTGGCCTGCATCTCAGTAGGGTTGACAAAGAGACAGTCATAATAATATGTGAATGAACAAAGCTTACAATCTGCATACAGTGAAGTCTATGTAAGCAAATCAAATTTAAGAATGCCTGAATGAACATAGCTTACAATCTGCATACAGTGAAGTCTATGTAAGCAAATCAAATTTAAGAATGCCTGAATGAACACAGCTTACAATCTGCATACATTGAGATCTACAGAGGCCACTCAAAAGTCAAGGCTGAATAGTATCAAACTCTGAACCAGAGTTTTAATATCAGCCAATCACAAACCCTTTAAATATAATGTTGCTAATGATTGGTTAAAAATAAAATCTTGATGCTGAAACTCATACTTTGGAGATTTCCAGGTCAGGTCTCTTATGATTAAGTCTGCAAACTTCGGAATGAAAAGAATACATGAGACCTCAAATGATGTCCTTTGTAGCTAATGTCCTGTTTGTTAGAGTATCCCATAATAGCAGGTTAAACTGATTGCATCACCAAATATGCTATGATATGACTGATGCAATTAGAATAGTAGACATATGGATAGTAGCTTATTAGAAGACAGAGAACTGTTGATGTTTATTTTCTCTTTAGATTTTGTGTGTGCAATCTAAACATGGTAAATATTCAAAATGAGCAGTTGGAAACTGAAACAAGCTCATATGACCACCAGTTTTATCCCTGAACATTTAATAAAAAGGAAAGGACATTTTAATTCTAAATATCTGTAAGTACAGGACATGAAAATTGAAATACCAGTTTTTGCAAGTAAATCAAGTTATTTTTCAATGGAGATGCATCCAAGAATTATAAAAATTCAGTCTTAACTGTCTCTGTGATGCAGCGTGGCGTACTTTTGTGACAAGAAAAAAATGAGGGGGGGGGGGACAATTCTCAAAATGCAATTTTGTAAATTTTTAGAAAAACATGGTCCTACTTAATTTCATGAAATTGAACAGAGTCTACAACTCTTGATTGTGCCAGAAAACATTTTTATAGCTTCAGTTTTAATTAGGACAAACAACAAACGCTATACCAAATCACACGTGTTGTCAGCTTGCTGAGGAATGTGTGTACCCTTTTCCCAAACCCATATTTATTTTCCTGAAATGTAACACAACTGTTGGACATTCGTGACAACTGTTTCGTGTTTGTATAAATTATTTCAACAGAATATTGCTATGTTTAATAAATACTAAAAAATTGAAAATTTGTGAAACAATCCTATATCATTATTTACATCATTCTTTGTGATTATTTTGAATAGAGCTTTACAAGACTAAATTCATACAGATATAATCTTGCCATGACACTGTTCATTTAAACAAGTTTGATACATAATTAGACGAGAAGACATAACCACTATTTTTGCTTATCTGAATGAAAATCAATATAGATATAAATATGAAATAACTTCTAGAAGTTATTAAATCGAGTTTTGTACACTAACACCAATGACCGACAAAGGGGTCAATGGGCAAAATATTTGAGGGATAATTTGGCCTATGCACCGGTCATTGCAGATATGGCTGAAATGACCAGATAGGACTCCTGAATTGAGACTTCGTACGGTAAACAGAGGTTACGCAGAAATATGAAATATACATAGATATATTCCAAATTATTGGAAGCTTAAGACCTACCGTATTTATTAGTATTACCTCCTCTTAATGTATGAAAATTAAACTTTTAAACTTTTCAACGCTTCACAAAATTACTTATTTGTTCTTCCATGGGCCGCTTAATACCATAAACAAGTATCCGGATATGTATTCTGTTGGGTTCCAATGATTTTACATTCAAACGATCCAAATTTATCTCAAAATATGCAGTAACAGCAGACCACTGTTCTGGAACCAAAGTGGCATCAGAAAATGGTAAGCCAGAAATACTTATTTCCCCTGTCAGTCCTATACCTAATATCTGACTGGAAATTCATGTGTGTGTGTGCTGGTGATTCCTCCTGTAAGTCACTTATTTAGGCATCCAGTGTAGATCAGTGTGGCACACTATACCCTGGTTAGGTTTCCAATAATGCTGAAATATTTTAATCACATTTAGAACTTGATTTGACCATTAAAAAAGTAAGAGAACGAATAAAAAGTAGCTTGCTTTGACCTACTTTACCAGACACAAATGAAATAAGAACATATACTCTGACCAAATTCTATTCAGACACAAAACTGGAACTAATATGATAGACTAGTATACATAGCCCTGTAAACAAGGATGTAATAAAAGCAGACCTCTGTGACCTACTTGACTCGTACAAAGGGTTAGATTAGAAGGTCAGCCGTGAAAGCGAGAGGTCTTGGGTTCGATCCCCAGCTGAGTCATACCAAAGACCTACAAAAATGGTACTAACAGCTGCCTTGCTTGGCGCTCAGCATTGAGAGGTTAGTGTTAGGACTGGTCGGCCTAGTGTCAGGATCATGTGACTGGGTGGGACATCATGCTGCATGTTTGCGGTATGATGCTCCAGTGCTAGACATCACTATAAACTGCCTCACTACAGACATTGTAGTGATATGACTGAAAAATTGTTAAAGCTACATTAAAAATCCTAATCAAACAAACAAACAAAACAACAAAGGGTTAAGCTCACAGTGGATGACACCAATTAAATGTTTACAAGAGGACTACCCTGATCGTACTGGTAATCTGAATGACCTGAGGATACAGCATCCGCTACAGATTAGATAAAAAGGAAAAATGTTACCAATATCAAATCACATGGCTATATTACTGTACCAAAAAATGGTAAACCATTGTTTGTTATTCTTAATACTTTTGTGTGTTCATTATTTTGGTGTTACAGATTCAGTACAGTGATGTTCAATGTTCATTTACATGTTCTGTTGTACATATGGTGAGTGAGTATTATACGAGTTGCACTTCCCTAACATGCAATTGCTGAAGGCATTAACAATTTGCCTATTCCATATGTTGTTCACTCCTCCAAGGATTCTCCATGAGTCAGCTTCAACATTTCTGGGTGCAATATATTATCAATTCTTATCAAAGAAAATAACCATTGTATATCAGAATAATACACAGCACAGTAAGGCTTTTAGTATTTACATTGTTTTATAATAATTCTGTGTCATATCATTTTGTGAATTGTGCATGCATGATAGATTCATTTACTTTTAGTTTTTTAAATATATTTCATTTGTATAGGCTGTAGGTCTTCTTTTTCTTCTTGATTCATAGCCATCATCAAGTCTGATTAAAGTACAAGATCCCACCGAGACGTAAACTCTGTTATTTCTCCCATATTACAAGTATGTCACAGATACTAATGAAATAGATAATTCATTGCCTTGAACTGCATGTACCAATGATGGGCATTCAATTATCTTATTTTCCAGACACAAGATAGCAAGACTGAACAAATTGCATTCTGGGAGATTTCATCAATATATGTACAAAGATAAAATATAATAGCTGTACTCTATATTATTTGTATCTGTTCGCAGCATGTCCTTAGGGTTATAGCTGATTGGCTTTTAAACAATGCTCATTAATGGAATGCACAGGCAACATCAACAGGAAAAATATGGACACACTTCCAAATATGGACACACTTCCAAATATGGACACACTTCCAAATATGGACATCTTACTTAAGGTGAATCATTACACCATGTATTTTTCCCAGATGACTTTACATCAACTGAGTAAAGCAGAATCTATTCATTGTATTGAATTCTAACTGAATGATGTACATATATTACATTAATGTAACTGCAGCAAGAGACAAGTTAATCTGCTGCCATAAGAAAAAGAAATATGTCTTTTTTCGTTTTCAAAAACTTCACCAAAAATTGACAACGTTCAAAAGATTTGTATTGAATTTGAATGAATCTTTTATACATACCGGTATACATTTAAAGTTGAGTTTACTCATCCATAACAACAGTTTAGTTTACATAACATCAATGACTACTAAAGCATGAATACTGTGGTGTAGAACCGCTCCGATGGCCTTGTGGTTAGAGCATCTGCCGCAGAAGCGGGAGGTCATGGGTTTGATCCCCGGCTGAGTCATACCAAAGACTTACAAAAAATGGTACTAACAGCTGCCTCACTTGGTGCTCATCATTAAGAGGTTAGTGTTAGGACTGGTCAGCCTATTGTCAGGATAATGTGAATGGGTGGGACATTATGCTACATGTCTGCACAACTGGAAATATTTAGTCCATAACAAGTTATACAGTGTAGGAAGTTTTCCCCAGTGTCTGCCAAGCAAACATGTTTACTATTGTTAATACATGCGGTAATTCACCCTTATCTCTGAAACCTAGACCTCTATTATTTCATACAATACTCTAATAGGTATTAAGTAAAGGAGTGCACTGCTGTGGCAAGGAGTAAGAGAGGAAGAGATGCACATCCCAAGTAATGGTTTCCTCAGGTACTGGTGTTGCCTAGTAATGGCTTCCCCAAGTAATGGTTTCCTCTAGTAATGGCTTCCCCAAGTAATGGTTTCCTCTAGTAATGGCTTCTCCAAGTAATGGTTTCCTCTAGTAATGGTTTCCTTTAGTAATGGCTTCCTATGACCTCAAGTAATGGTTTCCTCTAGTAATGGCTTCCCCAAATAATGGTTTCCTCTAGTAATGGCTTCCCCAAATAATGGTTTCCTCTAGTAATGGCTTCCCCAAATAATGGTTTCCTCTAGTAATGGTTTCCTTTAGTAATGGCTTCCTATGATCTCAAGTAATGGTTTCCTCTAGTAATGGCTTCCCCAAATAATGGTTTCCTCTAGTAATGGCTTCCCCAAATAATGGTTTCCTCTAGTAATGGCTTTGCCAAGTAAAAAATGGCTTCTGCAAGTAATGGCTTCCCCTAGTAATGGATTTATGGTTCAAGCAAATCAAAGAATTTAATTTATCTTATTAAATCTCAGGAAAGAGACTAACGAAAAAGGGTTATAAAGCAAACATGAAAGCTACAGTCTAAAGTATATACCTGAAACACCAATTCTGTTTAAAAATATGAATATGCATAACTCTGTTTTTTTTTGATAATGAACAAATTGTTACAAAAATACTAAAATAATAATGAAAAAGCACTACATACGATACCATTACTTGTGTAAAATATGAAGCCAAGATATTGACCTTGCCTCATCTTATACTCCGAATCGACTTTTATATGGAAGAAGGATGGAAAATAAGTTGTATTTGTGAATTCGACTTATACTCCGCATCAACTTGTAGGCCAGAAAATATGATATACACTAAGCCATCACAACTACAGACATTCTTCAAAGTTCAATGCATATTATACACTAAACCATCCCAACTCCTGTAAGAACATCAAAGTTCAATGCAAATTATACACTTAGCCATCACAACTCCAGTATGGTCTTGAAATGCAAATTATATGATTAACAAAAATGCTTACACTTTGGGTTAGGGTCAGCTCCATGTTCAAGAAAGTATCTGACAAGCATCCAAGCCTTGAGGAATGCCGACACTATCAGGGGGTTACTGTACTCCATGACAGTCACATTCAGATCACTGCCTGCCTGTGTCAGCAACTCGATACATGCCATTACGTTTGGATCAATCACACTCTGATCATCCCTAATGCGAACATTTTCCCAGATGATGTTGGTTAGTGGTGTGCGCCATGTTTTATCCATTATATTGGGATCAGCGCCAGCCTTAAGCAACAACTCCACAGTTTTTGGATTCTTTCTAATGGCAGCATACTAAAAATAGAACAAACAAACCTTAGTAAATAATTCTGATAGAATCTGTTTCACAATACAAGGTGAGAAAAAGATGTTAAATTATTATCAGCTGCATGATGTTTAGAGAACACCAGATAGATTTCAACTGACCAAAAGGGATTAAATGTTGAACGTTACTTGTCCGAGCATTCTCTCCAATCTTGCTGGAATGTTTTATCTTGAACAAATAGTCTGGATAAACCTCTCGCATTACCAACAACTTGCATGCACACACATCCATACAAAATCCACACACATCCATACAAAATTACTACACATCCATACAAAATTACCACACACATCCATACAAAATTACCACACACATCCATACAAAATTACCACACACATACATACAAAATTACCACACACATCCATACAAAATCCACACACATCCATACAAAATTACCACACATCCATACAAAATTACCACACACATCCATACAAAATCCACACACATCCATACAAAATTACCATACACATCCATACAAAATTACCACACATCCATACAAAATTACCACACACATCCATACAAAATTACCAAACATCCATATAAAATCACAATTGTAGCCATAGCAGCAGTGGTAATAGCAATTAATAACAGAAGTACAATATCTGTAGTAGCTAGAAATTTTAAGTGTGAAAATGTTAGTATACTAGAGCCAGTACCATCTTACATGCAAGCCGGTGCGATGGGCTCCATCTTTCATATCCACCTCAGCCCCAGCATCGAGAAGAATTTTCAAAACATCTGCTGCATTGTCCAGCTCTCTATTATCACAAAGAAACATCATAGCAGTGATGCCATCCTGAGTTCTACAATTAACGTCGGCATCATATCTCAGCAACAAATTGACTGATTCCTTACAACCCGTCTCAACAGCTTTATGCAGTGCTGTTTTACCATACCTGTCAACATCATCAACTGTTGATGGCTCTTGCTGCAGGATAATTTCCCCTATCTCATAGTGGTGTGTCATCATGCAACACATCAGTGGTGTGTGACCCCATGGGTCGCGGAAGCGTGGATTAGCATTGTGTTCCAACAAAACCTAAAATTAGATTAAATCTAAAAAGGGTCAGAATAAGTGAAAATATAAAAAAAAATTCAAACAAATTTCAGTACATGGAGGATACTTTTTGTTCCTAGACTAATACATGATATATTTCATCGTGTGGTATCAAAAACACGATATATTAATGTGCGGCCAAGAGTTAAAATATATAATTTTTGGTACCACAAAATGAAATACACCTGGTATTAGTGTGTTTTTACGAATAAAAGTTTAGAAGAGTTAACACACTCTTTGGCACAACACGGTAACCCCCTTTCATTATTCACCTCACTTTCATACCTGATCATATTCAGATACAGTGTGACCCGGCTATAGCATGCTCCATTATACATGTAACACGAATTTATACATAACACACTCATGGTGTGGCTCCCAAACTTTCATATACATGTATTTTCTCGTACACAAAAACAATCTTTCTTAAAACAAAACATAAAAAGTTTATTTTTATTTCGGGGAAGAGATTGCATATGAATAGTACAAGATGATCGTGGTGTGGCTCTTGAAATTTATCTATATTTTTCGGTGCTAGAACAAAATGTCCGTGGACAAAATGGCACGGACAATATGGCACGGTCAAAATGTCATGTGGACAAAATGTCAGTGGACATAATGACACGGACAAAATGTCATGCGGACAAAATGTCCGCAGTCCAAAAATTTGCGGAAAACAATATAAGATGGAAAAAGCAATGAAAAAATTCACTACTCTATTTATTCAAATTTAGTTGATAAAAAAGCATAGTATTATTAGGTTATTTTAAAAACGCTTCTAAAAATAAATTATCGAGTCTTTTATCAATGAAAAAAAATAATGAAGTTAAACAACATTAATGTTTAAAACACGTGCAATGTCTCCTAAATATGTGATTGGATCTCGGTTGTTGTAGTCGGTCACCATAGTGTGCAATGCCTCGTTGACGCGGATGCATATTTTCTTTTTCTTCCCAGCCGTTGCTCCCAGTTCCAATTGACGACGAAGAAGTTGAGTGCTGTGTTGTTCCTGTTGTAGTTTCCGTGCAAGTTTGGTCGTGGTCGGATGCGCAAAACTGACAACATTGTTGAATGCATTGTGTCAACCCTCGATTGCGTTGTTGCTGCGAGGCAGGTTGTCGATTACATAATTCAATCTGGATTCAGACCTGCTTTCAATATCAGAATTTCCTGAAACAGATGTTGATATGCTTCTTCTGTTCTTGAAGACAGTAGTGCATATACTACCGGGAAAACTTCGCCATTAATAAAACTATAAATCGTGTAGAGTTGGTCATATCCATTTGGACTCACTCGAAATGTTCCATCTGCAAACCAGTGCTGACATCTGGAAAGGAATTCCAAATCATCCTCAGCTGCGAAGATGATCATGTCATCTCTCCTAATACGGATGAAAGGTCTGTTGCTCTGCATCAAAGAATATCTCATGATGTCATCTTGATCGTTTGGTCCCACCTTCTGACGATGTCGTCGTACATCTCGTGCCAATGTTGTTCATTTTGGAAGTAGATGCGCTACTGAAACTGGAACATTCATCAATTCATTCTGAACAATTGATCGCGTTGTTTCTTCAGTTGTTTCACCTCTTCTTTTTATGCTGGCTCGAGCTCTTTCGACCTCTACTTGACCATGAGTTACTGTGTGGTTGTGAGTTGCAACTTCATGGACAATTTCATCATCTTTTGTGTGCACTCGCGCTGTGCACGTTCTTTTTTCACAGCGCCAAATGCTTCGTAAAAAAAGTAACCTTGAACGATAAGCTTACGATTTCCTTTCTGTGATGTAACGAATTCTAACATTGTGGTCAGCTTTATTTAATTTATTTATAAATTCTAGTTTCTGGAAGTGTTTATATATAGTGTAACGATATTCATGGGGCAAGCCCAAAATTTGAAATCCAGCTCATGCTCCAATTACAGCTCTAGCAATTAATTTATTACGGCGACACAAATAGTCATCTGGTAAAGTTCATTTTAATTTGCATAGCTGTTTTTTTAATTTGAGGCCAATACGTACTCAACGGGCTGAAACCAAACTTGCTTTGGCACATAACACTGACCGCGCCGCGACGAGATAGGTAATTAAAATGAGAGGAAATGATGGCGCTCATATAAAGTAGCGTAAATAACGATGAAGAAGAAAAAGAGACAAAACTAATATTGGTTTCATTAATACTGTTTTCAATGGTTAGTTCCCCTTGACTATTCATGGAAGAATGTTTTTTCCGGAATTTTTTTCTCCGTGCCATTATGTCCACTGACATTTTGTCCACATGACCTTTTGTCCCTGCTATTTTGTCTGTGCCATTTTGTCCGTGCCATTATGGCCGTGACATTTTGTCCGCGGACATTTTGTCCACATGACATTTTGTCCGTGCCATTTTGTCTGCGGACATTTTGTCCGGCCACCATATTTTTCTTGTACACGAAAAAGAAAAAATATGTCTTTAAAGCATGACACATAACATGTAAAAAGTTTATTCAGGGATCATGTAGGACTTTGCCAAGATGACAAATTACTATTTTTTTCCCTTATTGGAGGCAAAATGTACCATCTAGTGATTTTGTTTGTTAACAACATTTTTAGCTGCTTAAACTTGTATAATATACAATCATTGGTTTGGAGTGGAGAATTTCAGAAACCTCATGAAAGGAAGCTGCAATAATTTATATAAAATGCACTGAAATTTATCTGTTGTTACATAAACAAATTCTTTGACCATATTGACCAACCATCTTAGTAGTGCATTGTTATATCATAATCCACCTATGCTGACATCTAGCATGAGTAATGTATACTGTAAGATATCTGAGGGTAAGAGTGACATTTGTGGTAGAGGAGAGCAACCGGACAAGGAATTATCTCATAAACTATCTTTTCAAGGATAATTGGCCACTTGCTAGTAATTAATTAATATATATATATATATATATATATATATATATATATATATATATATATATATATATATATATATATATATACACACACACAGATTGATATTTTGTATGTGCATGGTATGTAAAATTCCTCTTCTTTTCACTAAAATTAAATCCTTCAGAACACTCACATTTTCTGTAGTAATCCATAACAGACCAGAACACCTGCATGGAAGCAACACTCCACTACCCAAAATGTATATAAAAAAAAACATTCCCCCAAACTCAAGATCTTACTTATTGGTCTGTTCAATAAGTAGGGAGAAACAGTGATATCTACAATCAATTGTTTTATTTTTACAAATGTACCCAGATAAAACAGCTTGCTGGAATTTCAAATAAAACAGATTACCTTTGAAGCACCATTTGTTATGAAAATTTACTAAGCAAAGGGAACAAAAATCAGTCTCAATAATGCAATACAATTATTTGATAATGCCACCACAATAAAAAAGAAAAGAAAATCATTTCACCAATAAGTCTCTATTTTTTCAAACTTAAGTATATAATGAAAAAAGACACTATAATCTTAAGCATAATTCATTATCACCTGTCTTCATTATCACCTGTCTGCATTTGCATTAATTATTTTGTAATTATAGTGTGTGTGTATGTGATTTGGATTTTTAATGTAGCTTTAACAATTTGAGTCATATTGCAGTGATGTCTGCAGTTTGGCAGTTAATAATAATATCTAGCAATGGGGCATCATGTCCCAGATATATGACATTATGTCCCACCCAGTCACATTATCCTAACACAAGGCCAATCAGTCCCACCACTAACCTCTTAATGGTGAGTACCAAATGAGACAGTTGTTAGTACCATTTTTATAGGCCTTTGGTATGACTCAGCCAGGATTTAATTATGAAATTTCTTGAAGAAGAAACTTGAACCACTTAGACCACCAAATCAGTGTAACTATCATAACTAACAGAGGTCACCAAAGCAGTATAACTATCATAACTAACAGAGGTTAACAAATCGGTGTAACTATCATGACTAACAGAGGTTAACAAATCAGTGTAACTATCATGACTAACAGAGGTTAACAAATCAGTGTAGCTATCATGACTAACAGAGGTTAACAAATCAGTATAACTATCATGACTAACAGGTTAACAAATCAGTGTAACTATCATGACTAACAGAGGTTAACAAATCAGTGTAACTATCATGATTAACAGAGGTTAACAAATCAGTGTAACTATCATGACTAACAGAGGTTAACAAATCAGTGTAACTATCATGATTAACAGAGGTTAACAAATCAGTGTAACTATCATGACTAACAGAGGTTAACAAATCAGTGTAACTATCATGACTAACAGAGGTTAACAAATCAGTGTAACTATCATGACTAACAGAGGTTAACAAAGCAGTGTAACTATCATGACTAACAGAGGTTAACAAAGCAGTGTAACTATCATGACTAACAGAGGTTAACAAAGCAGTGTAACTATCATGACTAACAGAGGTTAACAAAGCAGTGTAACTATCATGACTAACAGAGGTTAACAAAGCAGTGTAACTATCATGACTAACAGAGGTTAACAAAGCAGTGTAACTATCATGACTAACAGAGGTTAACAAATCAGGTTAATGACACTATTTAGTATGTTACTTGCTATATCATGATGAGGAAATGGATGGAAGCTATATCCCAGACAAACACTGAAGAAGCTGACCTGTGATTGGTCTTGCAGTTCTTGAAAATGTTAGTCTGAAAAACTACCAACCATGCTGCCAAAGCTCTGAACAGATCAGCATGAATATACATGTATGTATATGGTCTAACTGCACATGAACACAATCCTAGCTATACAGTGTCAAAAATGTTTAGCTATCCTCCAAAAAAGACAACAGAAAACAAAGCCATATACAAACAGTTGATTATAAAGATAAGTGGATCAGATGATCTGGACAATGTGAAAGGTTTTGTACATGAACAGTGAAATAAAAACTTATATATATTTCTGGTATTGATCATATATAAACAATGTTCCCATCATAAAAAAATTATATTTCTGTTAATTATGATGAACAAAATATGGCAAGTTCTGACACAAACTGGTCCCTTGTTATGTCCTACTCCTGAACGCTTGGCATCACATGGTCAACAAGTATGATTTTTCCTCCTAATTTCTGGATTTCTGTCCAAAGCTTGGGGCATTGTTACTCAAGCTTTTTCACTAATGTTAACCTATATGCAAATCATTTTAACATTTCATTTAATTTTATGTAAATGTAATGCCTTATCCAGAGATGACAGTAGGGATATGCAGAACTTTAAATAATAACATTGAAATTTAGCAGCACTGCTTGTTTGAAATTAAAGGTCTTATTTCTTAATTTGTCTACAGTCAAACTGTCTCACCTTAGCACACTCCTCTCGTCCCTTTTCACAGCAGATGTGCAGTATCGATTTTGAGCTGATCTTTGTCAAGTCCTCATAAAATTGATCCGGGTCAGCCCCAGCTTCCAGCAATGTTTTTAATCGCTCTGGTTCATTGTTAGACACCGCATGAAAAAGCTCATACTGGAAATCCATGTCTGCTTTGCCTGAAATACAAAAAGAACAGCTAGTAAGGTACCCATAAACCATGAATTACTGGGGAACCAACAATTATGATTCTAAAATGGACTTAAAAACAGGAATCAATGCATATATTACAAACACTTAAATATGCAATTAATTCATTTCTTCACTTTGTTGAGATTGAATAAATCAGAAATATTGTTATTGTGTGAGTGCACAACTAATCTTTAATTTTCATCTTTGGTAAAAGAAAGGTTTTTTTATCTCACTCATCAGAAATATACAATGACCAAAAAACTAAAGATACACAATTATTATTGTTCATTCTAGACTGAATGAATCAAGTGCACTCCAAGCTGTCTTCCTAAAAAGCCTCAGCTCCTTTCCAAAGAAGTATAAGATGGTTCATGACAATGAATGAATTTAATGTTTTATTCATTCTGATTAGCTTGTGCACAAATCAATTATAAATTGTCAATTTTCATGGATAGAGATTGTAAAAAGATGAAATGTTATGCAAAAGCACTGATTGCATTTATTTTCAATGCAGAATACAGGGAAACAGAGGAAAAATAAAATAACTCAAATGTACAAAATCAATTCATAAGGGGGATGGTTTCTTAAGCAGTAGAGAAGGTCTATATATAGCAGGGAAGGCTAATAATGAAATTACCAGTACAGAAGGCCTATGACAGGGAAGTCTGATAATGAAATTACCAGTATGGAAGGCCTATGACAGGGAAGGCTGATAATTAAATTACCAGAATAGATGGGCTATGGCAGGGAAGGCTAATAATGAAATTACCAGTACAGAAGGGCTATGGCAGGGAAGGCTAATAATGAAATTACCAGTATGGGAAGGTCTATAGCAGGGAAGGTTGATAATGAAATTACCAGTACAGAAGGGCTATGGCAGGGAAGGCTAATAATGAAATTAGAAGTATAGAAGGCCAATGGGAAGGAGGGCTGGTACTGAAATTCCTAGCATAGAAGGTCTAAAGCAGCGAAGGCTGATAACAAAATTCCTGGTACAGAAGACCAATGGCTAGAGAAACTGATAATGAAATATTTTTCACTTTTATTTAATAAACATGAAACAGGTAAGGTTATTGTGACTCTTGTTTTCTGTGCATTTTAGTGGGTTTGTTTTTTATGCCCTTATGATGTAAGATGGTTTCCATTTCTGGCATGAACACTGCCAGGTTCATGACAGGGAGATTCTACTTTAGATTTCATACTACTGTTTTCAGATAATAAGGAACAGATAATGAATAATCTCAATACATACAACTAATATTACAGAATATCCTATGGATCCAACATCCTAATGATCATCATTTCCTTGTCAACAATTTAACAGCTTAATCATATAATCATGACTATATGTTCCTAATATTAAAATCTGCAGCTACGGAATAAGGTATGCTTTTATTTTTATAAGTTGTGAAGGGAATAAATAATTCAGACCAACTTTAGTGAATTGGGAGCCCAGTTAAGCTTATCATTTACACAGGAGTTTTACTAACCTTTGTGTTTTGCATGCAACTTAAAAGAAGTAGTCTCCCTTTAAACACAATCCTTTATGGACTTTCATAATCGATTATCTTCTCTATTTTGCTGATGATCGATAATAATCGATAATCGGAACAACACAACATAGTATCTGATTTGTCTTCTGCATCATAGGAGGATAAAATGATAAATTGTGAGAGGAACATCTCAGGTTTCATATTAGAAGGATCATGAATGCTGAACAATAAATAACAGTTGTCCAATGAAAACACATATCTCTTTTTATTCATTAAACTTAAAAAAAATACTAAAGAATATTTTAATGTCATTTCATAGCTTTCATTTTCTATCTCTAAAAAATACATACATGTATACTGAATGTGATTATTTGATCATGCTATTTCTCATATGTCTTAGATATGCACTCAATAAATGATTATGTATGGTCTTAGATATCAAATCTATAAATTATTATGTATGGTCTTAGATATCAAATCTATAAATTATTATGCATGGTCTTAAGATATTAAATCTATAAATTATTATGCATGGTCTTAGATATTAAATCTATAAATTATTAGGCATGGTCTTAGATATTAAATCTATAAATTATTAGGCATGGTCTTAGATCTCCACTCTATAATCCAATGTGCCTGGTCTTTGACATCCCTTTCTAAATTATTATACCTGGTCTTGGATATCAACTCTATAATCTATGATGAATAGTCTTAGATATCTAATCTTTAAACTATTATGCCTGGTCTTCAATATCCACTCAATAAATTATTATGCATGGTCTTCAACCTCCCTTTCCAATTACTATGCCTGGTCTTTGATATCCACTCAGTAAATTATTATGAATGGTCTTAGATAGCCACTCTATAATCTAATGTGCCTGGTCTTCGACATTCCTTTCTAAATTATTAAACATGATCTTAAAATGTCCACTCTAATAACTACTGTGTCTAGTCTTTGATACCCACTCTATAGCTACTGTGTCTGATCTTAGATATCCACTCAATAACTAATATGTCTGGTCTTAGATATCCACTCAATAACTAATATGTCTGGTCTTAGATATCCACTCAATAACTAATATGTCTGGTCTTAGATATCCACTCAATAACTACCGGTAATATGTCTGGTCTTAGATATCCACTCTGTAACTAATATGTCTGGTCTTAGATATCCACTCAATAACTAATATGTCTGGTCTATGATATCCACTCAATAACTACTGTCTGGTCTTAGATATCCACTCAATAACTAATATGTCTGATCTTAGATATCCACTCAATAACTAATATGTCTGGTCTTAGATATCCACTCAATAACTAATATGTCTGGTCTTAGATATCCACTCAATAACTAATATGTCTGGTCTTAGATATCCACTCTGTAACTATTATGTCTGGTCTATGATATCCACTCTATAACTACTGTCTGGTCTTAGATATCTACTCTGCAAGGTACTGTGTCTGGTCTTAGATATCCACTATATAAATTATTGTGCCTGATCTTTGATTGTCTGGTCTTAGATATCCACTCTATATTTTATTATGCCTGGTCTTAAATATCAAACTGCAATATGTTAATCTAGTTCTTCATTTATGGTCTCTAACAACCTATTAATTACACAAATTATAAGTTGAAATCAATAGTGATGATATTCATAACCTTTTATTATTAGATATCTTGCAGATTGTAAAACAACTTTTTTGAAATATAAAAAAACATCAAGTACATATAAAAATGACACAACATGACAACATCATAGATTTTAAATATTCAGTCAGTTCCTACAGCCAAGAGGGAGTGGGGTAAGGTAAATGAAACAAAATAAATAAAAGCAAAAGCAACGTGGAAAACAACGATACTGCTTACGTAAACCGACTTATGGGTTAATATTGTCTCAGAATTTTTCTTCATTTGTTATAAATTAAAAAGAATCAGATATCGAATCAACGACCATTATCCTATTAAAAATACGTGTTTTCACCTAAGCTTATAGTGTTTACATCTTTCTTCTAATTATAAACTGGGTACGATCAGACACCCTCCCACATGTAAACACCGTGCACCTGTACTTTATATCCAATATTTGCGTAGGTGTACTTCACAACTCCATCATCACGAATGTGTTTACCTTTTTATATATGTTACATGACTATGTTCTTTGCCACAACAGTTCATGCTAAAACATCCTAAACAAGAAGGGACAACACATACCACTATGAAAAGGATATTACGGCAAACGCTGCACGGACATGAATGCTCACACACCTTCTTCAAGTTTCGAAAGTTTCCTATTCTGCTTTGTTTCCAGTTGTTGATGCTGAGATTTGTGTGCGACCTCTGGCGAGATGATGTTCCAATGGGTTATTTCCCTTACCTCCCAAAGCTAGTATAATCTCTTCCGGAGATTTATAGATTTTTTAATTGGTTTCTGATGCATTGTTTTTCCTTTTATCTGTGTTGTAATCCTATGCGTGTAGAATGTTCTTTGCCTTGAAGAATCAGCATCGTCGAAAGAAACAAAAGGAAGAATAAAACATGAAAAGGAAAAACAATACACGTTTCCACAGGAATAGGTTTTAAAAAATCGCTCACAGGCCTCCTATGTTCAAAAGAAATTTAAGCAAAAAAAATATGTCTTAAGTTTGATACTCTGTACAACTTTTTCGAATAATAACTCACAAAACTGTGATGATTAATTAACTTGCGTTTTGTTCTTGCATGTTAATGCATTCAGACGCAAGTTTAATATGAGAAGATTACTCTAAACCTATGAATTGAACTTGGACTTTCATTTTGTTCTTAACATTTTCAGAAAAGACGGGCCTTAGATTTTCACACATGTTATCTATCTATCTATCTATCTATCTATCTATCTATCTATCTATCTATCTATCTATCTATATATATATATATATATATATATATATATATATATATATATATATATATATATATATATATATATATATATATAATTATATATATTATATGCATGACCGTTGTCCGTTAGCGAGGGAAGACCAACATAACTACTCCCATGTTTTGTCTAGTTTGTAAGTTATCAATAAACTTTTTACTGGAGTTCGAATTCTAGACCTAGCCTTGATTAGGACCTCAGAACTTTCTTGAAACGAACCTGTTTACAGTTTGGGATAATTTTCCATTATGACGATTGAGGAGGAGGGGGGTGGGTCTAGGGGGGTCTTTCGTATGCTCTTTTTCGACATAAGGTCATTTGGGGATATATCTGAGGTCCAGATCAGCAATCGTTCCCTCGTTAAGTTCAGTTCTAAATTCGTCACTGTATTATTCAGATATAATTCGAGAGGAATCATCTATTTAAATTATTTATTGGAATTACAATGTGCGTATTGACATTTTGGACTAAATCACTATTTGGGAGATATTGTGAATTCATTCAAAGACATCGGGTGTATATGACTGTGATACAGAAAGACTGTTGGTACATTCAGGACTATTGGTATATCAGTACATTCAAGATTGGAGTTCATTCGTAACACTCTATACTTTATTTACTTGAAATTAAACGTTTAAGATTATTTGGCATTTAATTCTCAATATTGTAAACTCCTCTTAAATTTTTATCTGATACGTTTGATAATTAATATATTTGTTGAATTTCATCGAACTTGTTGGTTTTACATTTTATGTTACTGAATTTAAGACAAGAGAGTCATAACACACTTCATACCCAAATGGTTAATGGTTTAATAATAACTGCTTTTAAATAAGTCCTGGGTTTAACAAGAAGAAGGAGGAGGAGGAGGAAGAGGAGGAAAATAAAGAAAGAGCAACAAAAAAAGTGATGTTTGCAAAAATAACCTTTGTCAACATTAAAAATAGTAAAGGTTAAGTTCTGTTCGAGAACTGTAATATCAGGTCATATACCGCTAGAAATGGAATATTAAGTTATATGTACGATAGCTATACATATTCAATTGATACTCCCCCAACAGCATCCAACTAATAGTTAGTCTCTGCATATTCAGATTCAAACAATCAATAGGAAGGTATATAATCTAGTCTAGTGTTTGCAAATACCCCACCCACCGCCACATAATGGGCGGGGGGGGTACCCCACCTACCGCCACATAATCTGGGGGGAGGGGGCGCGGGCGGGATTAATTCCAAGGGATTCTAAAAGTACAACCAGTAACATGTAAGTGTTAAGAAGGGGTTCTCGTACTCGAAAAGGTTAGAAGCCACTGATTTTGATGGGGCAAATTTCTGGCGATCAATCAAGAATACATTAGTTGCGACCAGAGAACCATTAAATTTATGGAGACAAGTACATGTCATAAGGTGTTCTGGCGAGTATAGTGATGTTTCTTAATAGTGGGACTGTTGTTACTAATTAGAACCTTTGTTTATGCATCAGCCAGACTGACTGCTTGAGATACGGTAAAGTTCAATTTTCATGGAAAAGTTGTCAAACTTGAGAAACCGCAGAAATTCTACGTGTTCAGAGGGTATCTTGAGACGGATGGTAGAAAGTATCCTAGGGCCAAAAGTCTGAACAGCGACAGAAAAACGGAGACTGTGAACTATCAGGTTATGAAATCTTACAAGGCGTTGACTACGATTGTGCCACTCGATCCTATGATGATTTAAAGCTATCATTAACAGATCGGCTAATTTATTTAAATCTATTTTGAGTTTTATTGTAATTCGGTGAAAGTTTTATTTCTAAAGCAGAGTGTATTCCTAATGAAAGGAAGTTTCACAATTGTTTATGTACTTGATTCAATTGTTTGTTTATCTTTAGGGGGGGCTCGTATTTGTTTGTTCAATATACCATACTCGAACCGGGGTAATTATATTGAGGGCGGTCAACCCCGTGATAAGTGGAGCTATTATATATAATAATTAATAAATAATCCATTATCATCACCACCGGACCCAGACCCGCCAGCATGTAACACTGATCTAGAGTTTTCTCCCTTACTATTAGTATGTGAACAAAGCACCAGCAAGAAACATAACTTATAAATATAATAAAAATAATGTTAATACATAATGCATACAGTTCAGCGATGCAAATATTTTTTTTTAGAAACCAGAAGAGACAGAATGAGACAGATTGTAAGTAAGGTTGTAGTGATACAATTTTCACTCCAATAGGGGAGGGGGGCTCCGGGTGGCCTAATGCACTTTCCGTTACAGATCACTGCCTCTCACCTCTGTCTGCGTGGGTTCGAGTCTAAGAAGATTCGGTTAATGTAGTTACGTGAGAAAACTTGCCAGTAGCTTCTCGTGGGTCAGTGGTTCTTTCAGGGGGGTTTTCCGGGTTCTTCCTCCACTATTAATACTGGCCGCCATGTATAGCCTATTGTGTGCTGAAAAATGGCCTTAAACCCTAAAAGTAAAACAAATACTTCAACCAGCAAATCTATCAGTGTAACACGTGAATTTCTGCATATGAATTAAGACATATTCATTATAGTCTGTCGAGGCAAGTCTGTGTTCGTTGATTCGGGAAGAAGAAATACATTGAATAGACTGGAAAATTCTTGCTCTGACTAAATTATATATAAGATATTCCATATTTTTGTAACAAAATTTTTGCATTTTCAAACCATTTGCATGTTAGTATTTGCAACATTGACTGGACACAAATCGGAGTTGAGAACTATTTTGATACCTCATTTTGACCAATATAAAATTTGGTTCACTCTCTCCCACATCACGGTAAATTGGTGTTCTCTCAATCTTCTGTTTTACTCTACACACTTTATCGTCATGAATTGACCTCACAGATTATTCCATGCCTGAAGATAACTATCATATCTAATTTATATCTTTCAGAAAATGGGCAAATTTCATAATTAGCGTAATTTAGGTAGAAATAAACGAGAAAAATGTTATTCAAACACTACATGTCAGTCACAGTAACTGTATTGTGGTAACTGCGAAGGAAATTTATCTTTCTTTGTATAATTAAATTTCTTATGCTATTATATTTAATCTTATCAAGATATTTACCACTTTTTTAAAGTCAGTTTTGACTTGTAGTTTAATGCGTTTCAAGTTTGTATATGATGGGGTATTACAGTTATCAAATATAACTAAATCTTAAATATCTTTAACGTTGAAAAGACTTTTGTTTCAAAATCACATTTCTGTATGGCTGTTTCTTTCTTCTTCTTCACCTGTTAAACCAAAAACTCACTATGCTACAATGAGAGAGAGAGAGAGAGAGAGAGAGAGAGAGAGAGAGAGAGAGAGAGAGAGAGAGAGAGAGAGAGAGAGAGAGAAAGAGAGAGAGAGAGATTTTATTGTGTTTAATTTAATTAATAAACAGGAATTATTAATATTTTTCTAGTGAATTTATTATTTTATTATTGATTTACTACTGACCTAGATTATATAGAAACTGCAGAAGCCAAAATCATATGCAAATTTATATACCATGTACGAATCACAATTTGATACCAACAGTATCAGGCAGTGAGACGACGTCAAATGATTCTTTAAAAAATATATAATTATAATTTTATTATTGAAATCAATGGACATAACATTTCATGTCTTGTTTCCAAGTTTAATAATAATATAACATTCAATTTTTAAAGCTAAGTCAGTGACAAGACTCTGGTCACTTATTCCCTAACATCCTCCAAGGGTATTAAATGGGGAAAATATAGTATACATTCCATTTGTAATTTCCTATACCTTTCAGATGAGAGGAAAATGAAAATTATGTATAGTGTTTTAATAATGTTGTGAGAATGTTATTTTCCCATGATAAGAAATCACAACCTTACAGCAATGTTATAAAAATCTTATGTGTTAGTTGGGTATAATTTGACAGTATTCCCAAAATGAAAGATTGGACACGATCACCTTCACCAGTCCTAGTTTAGTTCTTTCTAAACTTTTTAATCCATCACAAATACGTCTTGGCAAGTTGGCTCTTTGATGATAATTTGAGTGATGTCCCTTTACATTGGCTCTTTGATGTTTTGTGTCAACTTTCCTTTAGTAGATAAAAGCCATGCAGGAAAGATATTAGAAAACAAGAAGATAAAGACACCTGGTGACCATTTTGATCCAAGGACTAATTACATGTGCTGTGTCACCTTGTTTTAATTCTTTGTTATAAGCCCTTACACAATGTTTTAAACACATTTTTTAATCATATATAACATTAAAAAAAATAATGCCAATATTTTGACTTATTTTCTTTGTCAGAGGCAAATGAACTCCCATGATAATCATCATAAATTGGTTGCATCCATTGCAAATGCAGCACTACTAGCATAAATGTTGACTAAGTACTGAATTGACTGTATTTGACGAAAATTATAATTTAACAAGTACTTAAAAGCTAAGCCATAATTTGTATGGATAAACATTAAATTCCCTAATCAAATTAAATGAGGTATATTAATGTTAAATTTCTTCTCTAACCTTCATCCCCTCCCCCATCTCAATATAGAACAGTACCAGATCCTTTAACCTGATTCTATAATGATAACATGCCTATCAAGTTAACAGCATAAATGTATAATTAAAAAGATTTAAACACGTAATAAACTTTGAATGGGGGTTAGGGTATAACTATGTCCTGTCTATAATGGGGTTAGGGTATAACTATGTCCTGTCTATAATGGGGTTAGGGTAAAGCTATGTCCTGTCTATAATGGGGTTAGGGTATAACTATGTCCTGTCTATAATGGGGGTTAGGGTATAACTATGTCCTGTCTATAATGGGGGTGTATAACTATCTCCTGTCTATAATGGGGATAGGGTATAACTATGTCCTGTCTATAATGGGGTTAGGGTAAAGCTATGTCCTGTCTCTAATGGGGTTAGGGTTTAACTATGTCCTGTCTATAATGGGGGTTAGGGTATAACTATGTCCTGTCTATAATGGGGTTAGGGTATAACTATGTCCTGTCTATAATGGGGGTTAGGGTATAACTATGCCCTGTCTATAATGGGGTTAGGGTATAACTATGTCCTGTCTATTATGGGACGTATAACTATCTCCTGTCTATAATGGGGATAGGTTATAACTATGTCCTGTCTATAATGGGGGTGTATAACTATCTCCTGTCTATAATGGGGATAGGGTATAACTATGTCCTGTCTATAATGGGGTTAGGGTAAAGCTATGTCCTGTCTATAATGGGGATAGGGTATAACTATGTCCTGTCTATAATGGGGATGTATAACTATGTCCTGTCTATAATGGGGTTAGGATATAACTATGTCCTGCCTATAATGGGGGTGTATAACTATGTCCTGTCTATTATGGGGATAGGGTAATGCTATGTCCTGTCTATAATGGGGTTAGGGTATAACTATGTCCTGTCTATAATGGGGGTGTATAACTATGTCCTGTCTATAATGGGTGTGTATAACTATCTCCTGTCTATAATGGGGGTGTATAACTATCTCCTGTCTATAATGGGGTTAGAGTATAACTATGTCCTGTCTATAATGGGGTTAGGGTATAACTATGTCCTGTCTATAATGGGGGTGTATAACTATGTCATGTCTATAATGGGGGTGTATAACTATCTCCTGTCTATAATGGGGGTGTATAACTATCTCCTGTCTATAATGGGGTTAGGGTATAACTATGTCCTGTCTATAATGGGGTTAGGGTATAACTATGTCCTGTCTATAATGGGGGTGTATAACTATGTCCTGTCTATAATGGGGGTGTATAACTATCTCATGTCTATAATGGGGTTACGGTATAGCTATGTCCTGTCTATAATGGGGGTGTATAACTATGTCCTGTCTATAATGGGGGTGTATAACTATCTCCTGTCTATAATGGGGTTAGGGTATAGCTATGTCCTGTCTATAATGGGGGTGTATAACTATGTCCTGTCTATAATGGGGTTAGGGTAAAAATATGTCCTGTCTATAATGGGGTTAGGGTAAAGCTATGTCCTATCTATAATGGAGTTAGGGTATAGCTATGTCCTGTCTATAATGGGGTTAGGGTATAACTATGTCCTGTCTATAATGGGGTTAGGGTAAAGCTATGTCCTGTCTATAATGGGGTTAGGGTATACCTATGTCCTGTCTTTAATGGGGTTAGTGTATAACTATGTCCTGTCTATAATGGGGTTAGGGTAAAGCTATGTCCTGTCTATAATGGGGTTAGGGTATAATTATGTCCTGTCTTTAATGGGGTTAGGGTAAAGCTATGTCCTGTCTATAATGGGGATAGGGTATAACTATGTCCTGTCTCTAATGGGGATAGGGTATAACTATGTCCTGTCTATAATGGGGATAGGGTAAAGCTATGTCCTGTCTATAATGGGGTTAGGTTATAACTATGTCCTGTCTATAATGGGGTTAGGGTATAACTATGTCCTGTCTATAATGGGGGTTTATAACTATGTCCTGTCTATAATGGGGTTAGGGTAAAGCTATGTCCTGTCTATAATGGGGTTAGGGTAAAGCTATGTCCTGTCTATAATGGGGTTAGGGTATATCTATGTCCTGTCTATAATGGGGGTGTATAACTATGTCCTGTCTATAATGGGGTTAGGGTATAACTATGTCCTGTCTATAATTGGGGATAGGGTATAACTATGTCCTGTCTATAATGGGGATAGGGTAAAGCTATGTCCTGTCTATAATGGGGTTAGGGTATAGATATGTCCTGTCTATAATGGGGTTAGAGTATAACTATGTCCTGTCTATAATGGGGTTAGGGTATAACTATGTCCTGTCTATAATGGGGTTAGGGTATAACCATGTCCCGTCTATAATGGGGATAGGGTATAACTATGTCCTGTCTATAATGGGGATTGGGTATAACTATGTCCTGTCTATAATGGGGTTAGGGTATAACTATGTCCTGTCTATAATGGGGTTAGGGTAAAGCTATGTCCTGTCTATAATGGGGATAGGGGTATAACTATGTCCTGTCTATAATGGGGTTAGGGTAAAGCTATATCCTGTCTATACTGGGGTTAGGGTATAACTATGTCCTGTCTATAATGGGGTTAGGGTATAACTATGTCCTATCTATAATGGGGGTGTATAACTATGTCCTGTCTATAATGGGTTTAGGGTATAACTATGTCCTGTCTATAATGGGGATAGGGTATAACTATGTCCTGTCTATAATGGGGATAGGGTAAAGCTATGTCCTGTCTATAATGGGGTTAGGGTATAACTATGTCCTGTCTATAATGGGGTTAGGGTATAGCTATGTCCTGTCTATAATGGGGTTATGGTATAACTATGTCCTGTCTATAATGGGGTTAGGGTATAACTATGTCATGTCTATAATGGGGTTAGGGTATAACTATGTCCTGTCTATAATGGGGATAGTGTATAACTATGTCCTGTCTATAATGGGGATAGGGTATAACTAAGTCCTGTCTATAATGGGGTTAGGGTATAACTATGTCCTGTCTATAATGGGGTTAGGGTAAAGCTATGTCCTGTCTCTAATGGGGTTAGGGTATAACTATGTCCCGTCTATAATGGGGATAGGGTATAACTATGTCCTGACTATAATGGGGTTAGGGTAAAGCTATGTCCTGTCTATAATGGGGTTAGGGTATAACTATGTCCTGTCTATAATGGGGTTAGGGTATAACTATGTCCTGTCTATAATGGGGTTAGGGTAAAGCTATGTCCTGTCTATAATGGGGTTAGGGTATAACTATGTCCTGTCTATAATGGGGATAGGGTAAAGCTATGTCCTATCTATAATGGGGTTAGGGTATAACTATGTCCTGTCTATAATGGGGGTGTATAACTATGTCCTGTCTATAATGGGGTTAGGATATAACTATGTCCTGTCTATAATGGGTGTGTATAACTATCTCCTGTCTATAATGGGGGTGTATAACTATCTCCTGTCTATAATGGGGTTAGGGTATAACTATGTCCTGTCTATAATGGGGTTAGGGTATAACTATGTCCTGTCTATAATGGGGGTGTATAACTATGTCCTGTCTATAATGGGGGTGTATAACTATCTCCTGTCTATAATGGGGGTGTATAACTATCTCCTGTCTATAATGGGGTTAGGGTATAACTATGTCCTGTCTATAATGGGGATAGGGTATAACTATGTCCTGTCTATAATGGGGGTGTATAACTATGTCCTGTCTTTCATTTTGCTAAGATGATTTTGTCTTAGGGCAATTTAGTCCCGAGGTATTTTGTCCAAAGCCCATTTTGACGGAACTGTGCTATGGTGTAAATAACTGGTACATGATCATTAAAGCCATGAACATGTATTCTTGTGACTATAGCATTTGTATTTATAGCAATGATGTTGCTGCTGGAAAGATATTACACACATCTGACTCTTAGCACGTCTCACTTTTTTATTGTCTAACATACATTTAAAAGAGGTATGGAGGAACATAATTATGCATCTCAAATCCATATATATTCAAACACAGTTTTGTTTGATAAGATATTCCAGACTCTCAAACTGTGACAACTGTTAAGTGCCTGTAATAATGAAACAAAATTATGAAGGGAAATTCCATAAACCTTTATTGCACTTCCAAATGAACAAAAATATATTTTGTGTACACATCTTTAAATTCAATAAGATTCAAATATAACAAAGAAATATAACTTCTTGTGTTGAATATTACAGTTTCTTGAGCAACAATAACAACTCCAGTACCAGATTATAACCAATACTATAAAGTGGTTCCCTGCATTAACCACCCCCCACCCCCACTGCCGGACACAGAGGCCCTCACTTTTTATGACCAGAATCCCATGACACAGATATTTTGCTTTCAAAAGACCCTCTCAAGAAAGGCCAACCTCTAATGTAACCAGCAGACAGTATATTAGTGGAAAATGTAAAATTTCTTTGTTAGCGTGTCCACCTCAGATGCAGGAGGTTGCAAGATCAAACACTGGTCGAGTCATACCAAAGACTAACAGTTGCCTTGCTAGGCACTCAGCATTAAGAGGTTAGTGTAAGGACTGGTCAGCTTGGTGTCAGGATAATGTGACTGGGTATGCAATGATTCTAAATGTTTGTGGCATGATGCCCCTGTGCTAGACAGCAGTATAAACTATCACACTGCAGATACTGTGGCTAAATGACTCAAAATTTAACTCAAAATATTCTAACCAATCAAATGACTGCATTTGTCAATCTGTGAGCACTATTTCCAAGTCTGGAGCTATATTTTGTCATTCAAAATCTTCAGTCAAGTCTTTGACAGAAGAGCCCAAAAACTTCCAAAAGAGTAATACTAATGTAATACTAATGTAATACTAATGTAATACTAATCAATTCACATCCAATCATTTGTACTAAATCACTACCATTACATATACGTTTTATTTATGACTAATTTCTAACAATACAAACAAGATATCGATAATAATTATGGCTTGAAGTGTTCGGGATACCTACTGAATTGTGATAATCATGTACATTTTTATTATTATAAGGAAAATAATGATACCTCTCTAAAATCATGTCATCAGAATTAAAACAGTTTATGGTCTTGTTTGTTAGCTTTTTGATTTTTTAAAATTCTATTACATGCTTATTGCAAGGCAACTTTGTTTACTAGATTTGACAATTTCCAGAAATTCAGTTCTTTTTCACCTGACCTTTTTTAAAACTATAAACACTGTATCTAGTTTCTGACTTTGATTCAGAACCAGTGACGTTTAGTAAACAACTTTATTATATTTTTTTTTAAAAATTCATTCTCAGAGTAAGAATTTTGTTAATCATGGCCATATCTGGATGATGTGATATTTGTCAAGTAACAAATTTTCATTTCTAGAAGGTTGACTCGTATCCGGGAATCTGTTTTGCGTCTTAAGTTAGCCTTGTACCTAATGTTTTGTACAGAAGTAATCAGTAGGCTTTAAATGGTTGACATGTGTTGTTGTGACCAGGTTGGGCTGAGATTTTGTTTCTTCAAATTACAATGTATTGGATTTCAGGTGATTATTTTCTCTGGAAATACTAGTGCTCCAAATTATTTCTTGGACAAGGACACTTATCAAACTATGTAGCATTCAAAAAGTGGAATAATATTTTCTGTGATTCAACAAGAGACACTGCAGCACTTTGCTGACTATTAATGATGTTATCATATTCATTTTGGATATCATCAGGATTCAAACTCGGTTTCATTCGGGACCTTTTTATTACTAGAACTTCTATTTTTTAATTCTTGGATTACTTTTGGATTTGATTCATAGAACTAAGTTCTTTTTTCTCATTTTTCACTTAATATTATAGAGAAATAAATTATTTGTTAAATTTTACAAAGCTTGTTGTCTTTACTTTTGTTCTGGTAATTTTTGTAAGAGTGTAGACTCATAATATGTCTTGTCATTACTCCTTTGGATTATAATTTGAGTGATGTCCCTTTACATTGCCAACATCTCTTTTTCAAAGCCAAATGATCAAAGGTGCTAAATATAGAAAAGTGCATTTTATTAGAACTTCAAACTATTGATCAACTGAAGGCAGACATAATGCCAGTTACATGAAATAAATAAATCTATCCAAGTCAAAAAATGTATAACTACAAGACATGTCCACAGATAATTAAAAACAAAAAAAAAGTAAATATTTGATTCCGTTCACATCTCATTTTTAGATACCTCATTTATTACATATATTTCACTTTCATGATTCTGTGATTCAAAATTATTATCAATTCAATCATTTTTGTGAGCATGAATTATCTTGGTTTTGCTAAAATAAACATTTTTATCGATAGAAATACTTGTGGATATGGGAAATGTATTCAGCAATGGTTCATAATGGTCCTCAAACCATTGGTTTGCAGTGATCAAATAAGTTACCATATTGTATTTCGCCAGTGAAAATATATATGCTAAGTTTATTACCAATAAAATGGCATATGAAAGTCTTTATATGGTTTTAAAATGGCAATTCCATATTGCTTAGCTACAACCAAGTTTGAATTTTATTATGAAAGGATTGACAAATTAATGAACTAGTCTGTGATACTGCAAAAAGACAATTATGTTAATGTAAACCCCCACGGAGATGCTCAAGCACTGTTTTAGTTGCATTGCCTTGTTTGTACTCATTTTGATGGATGTCTTGTAGATTACTAAACTATATGAACAAAATTCTCACAGAAACACAATAGGATCAGCTAATCTCTAATGTAATTAAAAAAGCAGTAGAAGGCACAAGACAAACTTGTATTATATTTCAAAATATATTTCCTGGATTCATTTCATATCTTTTATCCAAGCCAATTCTTCAATTGCACTGACTCAATTAGTTTTCTTGGTAATGGCAGCTTCTCAGCTTTTCTACGGATGTCTTTCTTTAAACTGCTTCTTATTCGGAAGATTACAGTTTTGAAAAGAGAAAGTGGATTTCTGGCATTCACTTGCAACCAAAGCAAAATTTCTGGCTCATCTTGAAGAGCCTGGGGTATTACAGGAACCACATTTTTCCTGAGATATTCAATCCGATTTAAAAAGTATCCACACCCAACCAGAAGCATTACAAACTCAATACAGCCACTCTCAAGAGACAATTCGACAGGGTCTCGAAACATATCCTTGGCACCTTGATTGGTATGACCTTTGGCATAGAGGTTGACATCCCAATCCAACAGAACCTTGGCTGTTTTGGTGTCTTCCTTTTTGGCACTTATCAGAAGTGGTGTCACTAATGAATGGACTGCAAAGATAATAATAACAATTATAAAAACAAAAGCAAGAGACCCAAATGTACTCATCTGACATCAAACAGCCAAATGCAAAAGCAATTAGACAAGAAATCTGGGTCAGTCGGATACTTTCTTTTAATGAAGTTGATTGCATATGTCATGAAAACAATTGTTTTATTTTTTCGCTAATTTCTGTGTCTTCAGCCATAGTTGATAGCATATTAGTGGCAATTATTCAATACTGAAAGACTGCATTGCCAGGAAGTTTTGTGGGGAAAGTAGGTAAAAAGTCTTTTCAGTGATTTTTTTGTTATGTAAATGTTTTTCTACTGCTAGTAACAGCAGACATATTTTATGGAGGAGTGTGTGATTTAGAGTTTGAACGAGGCTTTAAATATTTTTCAGTCATTGTATGATGTATGCAGTGTGACAGTTTATAATGATGTCTAGCACTGAGGCATCATACCACATACATGAAGCATTATGTCCCACCCTGTCACTTTATCCTGACACTAGGCCAACCAGTCCTAACACTAACCTCTTAATGCTGAGCACCTAGCAAGGCAGCTGTGAGTACCATTTTATATGTCTTTGGTATGACTTGACGAGGGATCAAACCCACCACCTTCTGCATCCGAGTTGATGATCTGACCACTCAGCCAGGGTTTAAACCCACAACCTTCTACATCTGAGCGGTCATTTGATGATGGGACAACCTTCTACATCTGAGCAGTCATTTGATGATGGGACAGCCTTCTACATCTGAGCGGTCATTTGATGATGGGACAACATTTGTTGTTGTTGTTTGTATGAATCTTACAGAATTCAAGCAAGAACACATATTGTCAAATTTGATCAAAGACAGTCAAGCAGTTATCAAAGATTCCTAAATTTTGAGTAATATCATCCATATTTGACAGTCAAGCAGTTATCAAAGATTTCTAAATTCTGAGTAATATCATCCATATTTGACAGTCAAGCAGTTATCAAAGATTCCTAAATTTTGAGTAATATCATCCATATTTGACAGTCAAGCAGTTATCAAAGATTCCTAAATTTTGAGTAATATCATCCATATTTGACAGTCAAGCAGTTATCAAAGATTTCTAAATTTTGAGTAATATCATCCATATTTGATTGCAGATTGGCACTGTTTGTTCAAGATTAATGTCCTTTATGCTAGAATACTTTGCAAAATTTGATCGAAGTCTATCAAGTGAGTTTTTTTTTTAAATAACATTGAATGGATTTTCTAGTTATAGTAGTTGCTACCATGTTGGATGGTGGAACTGCACATTTGTACAAGGTTAGAAGAGTTTATCATGCCAGGGTGCTTTCTGTCAAGCTTTGTAGAAGCCGATTCAGCCATTTTAGTGATAAAGTTGCATGATTGGCATAGATCATACTGATATGACCTGTATGCTTGGGATGGCTCATACTGATATGACCTGCATGATTGGAATGGCTCATACTGATATGACCTGTGTGCTTGGGATGGCTCATACTGATATGACCTGCATGATTGGAATGGCTCATACTGATATGACCTGTATGCTTGGGATGGCTCATACTGATATGACCTGTATGCTTGGAATGGCTCATACTGATATGACCTGTGTGCTTGGGATGGCTCATACTGATATGACCTGCATGCTTGACATAGCTCATACTGATATGACCTGTAAGCTTGGGATGGCTTGTACTGATATGACCTGCATGCTTGGGATGGCCTGTACTGATATGACCTGCATTATTGGGATGGCATGTACTGATATGATCTGCATGATTGGGATGGCTCATACTGATATGACCTGTATGCTAGGGATGGCTTGTACTGATATGACCTGCACGCTTGACATAGATCATACTGATAAGACCTGTATGCTTGGGATGGCTCATACTGATATGTCCTGCATGCTTGACATAGCTCATAATGATATGACCTGTATGCTTGGGATGTCTCATACTGATATGAACTGCATATTCGACATAGCTCATACTGATATGACCTGCATGCTTGGGATGTCTCATACTGATATGACCTGTATGCTTGACAAAGCTCATACTGATATGACCTGCATGCTTGGGGTAGCATCTACTGATATGACCTGCATGATTGGGTCAGCTCATACTGATATGACCTGCATATTTGACAAAGCTCATACTGATATGACCTGTATGCTTGGGGTGGCTTATACTGATATGATCTGCATGCTTGCATCTACTGATATGACCTGCATGATTGGGTCAGCTCATACTGATATGACTTGCATGTTTGACATAGTTCATACTGATATGACCTGCATGCTTGGGATGGCTCATACTGATATGACCTACATTCTTCACAAAGCTCATACGGATATGATCTGCATACTTGGGATGGCTCATACTGATATGACCAGCATGCTTGGGATGGCTTGTACTGATATGACCTGCATGATTGCGATGGCTTGTACTCATATGACCTGCATGATTGGGATGGCTCATACCGATATGACCTGTATGCTTGGGATGGCTCATACTGATATGACCTGCATGCTTGGGATGGCCTGTACTGATATGACCTACATGATTGGGATGGCTCATACTGATTTGACCTGCATTCTTGAGATGGCTTGAATTGATATGACCTGCATGATTGGGATGGCTTATACTCATAAGACCTGTATACTTGGGATGGCTTGTACTGAGATGACCTGCATGCTTTGGATGACTCATACTGATATGACCTGCATGTCTGACATAGCTCATACTGATATGACCTGCATGATTGGGATGGCTCATACTGATATAACCTGTATGCTTGGGGTGGCTTGTACTCATAAGACCTGTATACTTGGGATGGCTTGTACTGAGATGACCTGCATGCTTTGGATGACTCATACTGATATGACCTGCATGTCTGACATAGCTCATACTGATATGACCCACATGATTGGGATGGCTCATGCTGACATGACCTGCATGATTGGCAGAGGTCATACGGATATGACCTGCATGCTTGGGGTGGCTTATACTGATGTGACCAGCATGATCGGAATGGCACATATTGATGCTCCAGGTGGCTCATATTGATATGACCTGCAATCTTGGGATGGCTCATATTGTGCTTACACTTTGGGTTAGGGTCAGCTCCATGTTCAAGAAAGTATCTGGCAAGCATCCAAGCCTTGAGGAATGCCGACACTATCAGGGGGTTACTGTACTCCATGACAGTCACATTCAGATCACTGCCTGCCTGTGTCAGCAACTTGATACATGCCATTACATTTGGATCAATCACACTCTGACCATCCATAATACGAATATTTTCCCAGATGATGTTGGTTAGTGGTGTGCGTCCTGTCTTGTCCATTACATTAGGATCAGCTCCAGCCCTAAGTAATAGCTCCACTATTGTTGGGTTCTTCCTAATAGCTGCGTACTAGAATTAATAGGAAATAATATACAGAACACTATTTTGCATATGAAGAACGTTTTAAACACATTTAGCAAATATTACAATTCTGATCAAAATAGTACCTATAATACATTACAGCTAGCAAGAGAAAACAGAGCCATCAGTTTGTTTTCCTGGTTTAATCTACTCATAACTGTTTCACTAAATAACACTGTTTTAATAAATAAAATCAAAGAAACCAAAGTAATATAACATCCCATTCATATTATTTACTATGCTTCTTCAAGCAAATAAAAAAACAACTACCTTTACATGCAGTTTGTAAAGTTTAAGAAATTGTAGTGAATTCCTAAATAATTTTCTCTTCTGATATAAATAAAACCTATTTCTGACGTATGATTTGGTTTCATACAGACTGATGTAGCCATGTTATCTGCATGCTGTAATATTTTCATCTGAAGCAATTCTTATTTTGTGCACAGTTAAATGTCAATTTCTACCTTTTTGGAACTAACATATCTAAATAATAAATTAAAGAACTAAAATGTCTGAAATAGAGTATACAATCTCTGTAATGTCAAGAAATTTATATGCAATATTGTAAGGAAACATTATAATTAGTAGAAGAAAGTAATATTAGTCAGGCTACTGTTGAGTGTGGAACGCTGACTACAGTAAGCTACACTGGCATACCGGTACTACAAATAGTATCACCGTACATGTAATGCAGTGTGGAACACTGACTACAGTAAGCTACACTGGCATAATACAAATAGTATCATTGTACATGTAATGCAGTGTGGAACACTGACTACAGTAAGCTACACTGGCATACTACAAATAGTATCACCGTACATGTAATGCAGTGTGGAACACTGACTACAGTAAGCTACACTGGCATAATACAAATAGTATCATTGTACATGTAATGCAGTGTGGAACACTGACTACAGTAAGCTACACTGGCATACTACAAATAGTATCACCGTACATGTAATGCAGTGTGGAAAGCTGACAACAGTAAGCTACACTGGCATACTACAAATAATATCACCGTACATGTAATGCAGTGTGGAACGCTGACAACAGTAAGCTACACTGGCATACTACAAATAGTATCACTGTACATGTAATGCAGTGTGGAACGCTGACTACAGTAAGCTACACTGGTATACTACAAATAGTGTCATCTTACATGTAATGCAGTGCGAAGAGATTGATCTTTAATGTCCACCTCTGCGGCATCATCTAAAAGAAGTTTTAATACATCTGCAACATTGTCGAGGTCAGTACTGTCACAAAGAAACATCATTGCTGTAACTCCACCATGGGTCCTATGATTAACATTAGCATTGTATCTCAACAAAAGCTTGACAGACTCCTCACAGCCCGTCTCCACAGCTTTATGTAATGCTGTTTTGCCATATCTGTCTTCATCATCAACAGTTGCTGGTTCTTGCTGAAGAATAATTTCTCCTATCTCATAGTGCTGTGTTGTCATGCAGTACATCAGTGGTGTTTGAGACCATCTGTCATTAATGCGAGGATTTGCATTGTGTGCAAGCAGAACCTGAAGCAGATATTAGAAATGGTTTTTGAGTAAAGGTTAAAAAAAAAGAGCAAAGCATTTTATAAAAAACACTCAAATGCAGTGTTGTGATTAGTTTTAGCAGTTTATGGGGTATTTACTATGATGTTATTTATTTAGAACAACCACATAATGATATTTGAGTCATTATTGAGGGAACACAAGGCAGCTAAAGTTGCTGACCCCTGTACTTACATTATGAAAACACTACAAGTGATAAACCTACTAAATATATTTGCTTATATGTCAAATCCCACTACAAAGACCCACATCTAACAGTAGATTATGCACCAGTAGGTCCGGGACAACGAAGTATGTTAGGAGTAATCGGTAGGTCTGGGACAATGAAGTATGTTAGGAGTAATCGGTAGGTCTGGGATAACGAAGTATGTTAGGAGTAATCGGTAGGTCCGGGACAATGAAGTATGTTAGGAGTAATTGGTAGGTCTGGGACAATGAAGTATGTTAGGAGTAATCGGTAGGTCTGGGACAATGAAGTATGTTAGGAGTAATCAGTAGGTCTGGGACAATGAAGTATGTTAGGAGTAACCAGAAGGTCTGGGACAATGAAGTATGTTAGGAGTAATCAGAATGTCTGGGACAATGAAGTATGTTAGGAGTAATCGGTAGGTCTGGGACAATGAAGTATGTTAGGAGTAATCGGTAGGTCTGGGACAATGAAGTATGTTAGGAGTAATCGGTAGGTCTGGGACAATGAAGTATGTTAGGAGTAATCGGTAGGTCTGGGACAATGAAGTTAGGAGTAATCGGTAGGTCTGGGACAATGAAGTATGTTAGGAGTAATCAGAAGAATAAGCAACATAGACCCCGATCTACCAGTGCATTATATCATAGCGAATCAGGGTATATGTTGCTTGCAGCTGGACTTGATGTATATATTGTAATCAATCACCACTTATGTGTATAACTGGTTGCACAAAGAATGAAACCTTTCTATTATCTATTATTTTACATGAAGGTAATTTTCTACATGCTATCACTGTTCATCCAGTCAATATATAAGGTCTGAATTATTTTTTGTCCTCACTTTTTAGCACAATGAAATTTTTCATTGGTATTTAAGAAAAGTGCATAATTTATATTATTTTTTTGTCCTCACTTTTTAGCACAATGAAATTTTTCATTGGTATTTAAGAAAAGTGCATAATTTATATTATTTTTTTGTCCTCACTTTTTAGCACAATGAAATTTTTCATTGGTATTTAAGAAAAGTGCATAATTTATATTATTTTTTTGTCCTCACTTTTTAGCACAATGAAATTTTTCATTGGTATTTAAGAAAAGTGCATAATTTATATTTTTTTTTTGTCCTCACTTTTTAGCACAATGAAATTTTTCATTGGCATTTAAGAAAAGTGCATAATTTATATTATTTTTTCCTATAACTGGCTAAATACTTAAAACAAAAAGTATGCAAAATTATAGACAATCAACTGAATAGGACACATCTTTAGAAATATTATATTTATTATAATTATCTGTGTATACAGCTCTTTCATCACTAGATAGATATTTATGCAGTTTTTAAAATAAATGTATTATTAACAGGTGACACATGCAGGTGTCTCTTCCACCTTCACCTTCTTTCACCCAAATAAGAGATTTGACTGCCTGCACATTAGGTGTGCATTGGTATAAAAGGCCTCCAAATTTACAAGAGACATAAGTGGGCATGTGATGAGTCATCTGGCAGACACTTGCCAGATTCTGTTCAAAAGAGGTGTTTATTTCATGTGAGAGATCAAAATTGATCCATAACATTTTGCAAAGTTAAAAGAAATAAGGGACATTTCTGGAAACCCTTGATCCAAACCAGATAATCAGTAGAATTGATATTAATACATTTGTGCTAGATTCAGATTCCGTGTCATAATACAGTATTTCAATAATGTTGTATTGGATATGTTCAATTAAGTGGTAACTTTTTAGACTCAAAATTCTTGCCACAGTCTTGTCCTTTTTAAGTTCTCTGTCTCTAAAGTGTTCATTCGCAAAAGTCATAATTACACCTTCTTTACTGCATTTGTATCAGATAATGAGGCAGTCTTAGCTGTGGACATATGTTGGTGTAGTTTAATTTAGTATGGGAACATTTAAAAACTTGTTCCATTCAAAAGCAGATCATAGTGTCTCAGTTTGTACTGTCATCCAAATGTTTTAGTCCCACTCAGACAAGAACGTTGCTCATTTTACAACTTAGAGCATTTATAAAAGAAAACATTGATTTATCTTTAAATATCTAGTGTAAACTGACCTGCAGTATTGGTCAATGAATCAAGATCATACAAAGTAACTATCCAAATGTTGTGTGATGACAACCTGATTTTGTTATTTAATTAGTTATCCAAATTATCTGTGATGACTTCAATTTGGTCTTTGAGAGATCATTTCTGTTATGTTCTGGAATTATTGACTTAGAAGCAGTGTGAGGGTATGTCAAACACAACTTTACTCTGGGAAGTAGGAATCATCTGTGTGATGAAAATGCAGAAGAAATGTGAGCATTTATACTTTGCACAAACTGCAATCACCTCACCAACATTAGTCTTATACTTTGCACAAACTGCAATCACCTCACCAACATGAGTCTGGAGCATATAACATGCACTGACACCAGCCTGCATTGAGATAGATGCAAAAAGATCTTGCTGAGAAACATTTAACAAGGGGCAAGTTACAAGCTTAATGAGATTACAATTACGAATAGCAAAAGACACTTGTATCAATTTCCAGTTCCAATTATTGACATTAGCAAAGTCAGCAACATGAAGTCATTGCTGCATTCCATAGTCCATGGATTTTAAAGACAGAAAGTATTATTAGGTACTATTATAATTTAACGTCTCTGTGAGTTTAATTATAGGTATGTGCATGTATGTGTATGTAATGATATGTAATGATGCAAACTCAATCAGATACTAATTTATCTGTAAGTGTATTATTACTTCAAAGAAAATATTTTCTTTTCTTTAACTTAAGTTTGATTTTTTGGTCATTTTCTACTGGCATTATAAGATGACTTTTAATTCATGAATTTAAATATCAATATATTGATTTATTAAAATGACATGCTTTATTCATTCAAAACCATGGGTATGCACAACAGAAAAACACCAAACAGGCTGTTCCTTTGTAAACAGAAACAGAAGACTGGTTAACCACATCACAAACACAGACTGATGCATCACGTCTTTACTGCTTAGATGAACATCTGAACATGAATATTTTGTTGCAAATATAAAAAAAGAAAATTGATATTGAATGTTCCTTTCTTTTCTATTGAGTCTTGCAGCATTTTGTAACAGAAATAAACAGGACAAAATTTAAACAAGCAGCAGTGTTAAATTAGTATACAAGGAAACTAATTAACACCTGCCCACATTCTCTAGTCTATTTACTGTCATTCTAGAACTCTTGAAGAGAAGATGACACAATCTGAGATTATATCAAAGTCAACAATGCCTTTATGTGGCAATGCATAAATAATTAATTTAATCAAATCATCCACATGATTATGTAATATTTTGAACAAATCAATTCCAAAAGAATTTATTTTAGAGATTATCCCCACATTCAAATGAACAACTGATGAAAAGCTACTATCTTTGTTTACCTAGTCACTCAGGAGTGTCAAACTACAAAGGAAATATTGTTTTTGATCAGAATGTGTTTGAAGATTAACTGGAAAAGAACATTAACATTTATTTGACTTTACGCCCTAACTTTTTGCCTGAAATGGTGGGGCAGGAAACACATTTTTAGGGTTGCTTCTGAATACAGCTAAATATATCTGCTTCTGATATATTATTGTTTAGCTGGATACCTAGGTGTACAAAAATGATATTTTGTATTGTCCTACTTAGCTCATACATCTGCAGAATGTAAATATTTTACTTTTTAGCTTGTTATAATGCATAATTTTGTATCCTGACCATCTTGTTCTCCAAATATTCAAACTTACCCTACCTTATGCAAATGTTCACTTGTATGTGTGCAGTTCAGACCAGTCTATGTTTGATCATAGGACAAGAAGTCTAAAATCTCGACATAAAGTTTGATTCTGAATATTTTTGGCCTAAAAAAGTCAGGTATGTTTTTTCTGCTGTATTTCATAATATAAAGTAGAAACTGTCCCACCATAACACATTCCTCTTGTCCCTTTTCACAGGCCATATGCAGTATTAGTTTGTCTCACTAAATATTATCCCCCCTGAACAATAATGATCCCACCTTAGTACACTCCTCTTGCCCCTTCTCACAGGCCATATGCCATAGTGATCACACCTTAGGATACACTTCTTGCCACTTCTCACAGGCCATATTCCATAATAATCACACCTAAGGATACTCCTCTCGTCCCTTCTCAGAGGCCATATGCCATAATGATCACACCTTAGCACACTCCTCTTGCCCCTTCTCAGATGTCATATGCCATAATGATCACACCTTAGCACACTCCTCTTGCCCCTTCTCAGATGTCATATGCCATAATGATCACACCTTAGCACACTCCTCTTGCCCCTTCTCACAGGCTGTATTTCATAATGATCACACCTTAGCACACTCCTCTTGCCCCTTCTCACAGGCCATGTGCCATAATGATCACACCTTAGCACACTCCTCTCACCCCATCTCACAGGCCATATGCCATAATGATCACACCTTAGCACACTCCTCATGTCCATTTGCACAGGCCATATGCCATAATGATCACACCTTAGCACACTCCTCATGTCCATTTGCACAGGCCATATGCCATAATGATCACACCTTAGCTCACTCCTCATGCCCCTTCTCACAGGCCATGTGCCATAATGATCACACCTTAGCACACTCCTCATGCCCCTTCTCACAGGCCATATGCCATAATGATCACACCTTAGCACACTCCTCATGTTCTTCTCACAGGCCATATGCCACAATGATCACACCTTAGCACACTCCTCATGCCCCTTCTCACAGGCCATATGCCATAATGATCACACCTTAGCACACTCCTCATGCCCCTTTGCACAGGCCATATGCCATAATGATCACACCTTAGCACACTCCTCATGCCCCTTTGCACAGGCCATATGCCATAATTATCACACCTTAGCTCACTCCTCATGCCCCTTCTCACAGGCCATATGCCATAATGATCACACCTTAGCACACTCCTCATGCCCCTTCTCACAGGCCATATGCCATAATGATCACACCTTAGCACACTCCTCATACCCCTTCTCACAGGCCATATGCCATAATGATCACACCTTAGCACACTCCTCTTGCCCCTTCTCACAGGCCATATGCCATAATGATCACACCTTAGCACACTCCTCATGCCCCTTTGCACAGGCCATATGCCATGATGATCACACCTTAGCATACTCCTCATGCCCCTTTGCACAGGCCATATGCCATAATGATCACACCTTAGCACACTCCTCATGCCCCTTTGCACAGGCCATATGCCATAATGATCACACCTTAACACACTCCTCATGCCCCTTTGCACAGGCCATATGTAGGACTGCTTTAGAGCTGATCCTTGTAATGTCCTCATAAAAATGATCCGGATCAGCTCCAGCTTCCAAGATCTCCTTTAGTTTTTCTGGCTCATTGTTGGACACTGCATGAAAGAGTTCATGTTCAAAATCCTTGGCCATTTCATTTGAATAATCTGAAGAAAAAAATGTAAACCTTGAAAAAATGCTTTGGTTAGTCCAAATGCTAAAGAATATGCCTGATGACCCTTCATTGTAACAAAAGGTCACCTGAACCAATATTACAAGTGGAATGACATTCTAATAAAATGTATACTGGCATAGGATATAAATTCCTCAAAACTAGAATAGCTTTATATAGGCAGTCCATCTAATTATCTATCTATCGATCGATCGATCGATCGATCGATCCATCCATCCATCCATCCATCTATCTACATAATCAAATCTAATCTATCTATTTGGTATGAGATCCTGAAATTTAACTGATCATGTCAGATATTTATTTCCTCAAAACTATTGTGGTACCAGATATTTTATGAAAAAGTTTGGTTGGTTGTGATGGGTTTATTGTCATGTTGCATCACATAATAGAACATATATGACAGCCAGTATATCTATTCGAGAAAATAACCTGGAAAACCCCAGGAAAAACTATTGGCAAGCTTTCCCACACACCAATATCAGCCAAGCCCAAGAATTGAACCCGTGTGGACAGAGGTGAGATTTCATTGATCTGTAAAGTGCCTGAGATCACTTGGCCACACAGGGCCCCCAAAAGAATTCATAATGGTATAATGAGTTGTAACAAAATAGAACATTTTCATATAGGTAGGCATGCCTATTTAAATTTAACAAAATAACAAATAGTGAGTACATGACATCAAGAATAGAAGTTTGTAAGAAGGTATTTTCCTTAAAGTGCCAAAAATGAGGGGATTAGAGTAGATGGGTAAAAGTATGGCATAGGTATCAAATTTATTTGCTATGGTAGCAGTTTAGACAGGGGTGTCAAATTTATTTGCTATGGTAGCAGTTTAGACAGGGGTGTCAAATTTATTTGCTATGGTAGCAGTTTAACAGGGGTGTCAAATTTATTTGCTATGGTAGCAGTTTAGACTGGGGTGTCAAATTTATTTGCTATGGTAGCAGTTTAGACAGGGGTGTCAAATTTATTTGCTATGGTAGCAGTTTAGACAGGGGTGTCAAATTTATTTGCTATGGTAGCAGTTTAGACAGTGGTGTCAAATTTATTTGCTATGGTAGCAGTTTAGACAGGGGTATCAAATTCATTTGCTATGGTAGCAGTTTAACAGGGGTGTCAAATTTATTTGCTATGGTAGCAGTTTAGACAGGGGTATCAAATTTATTGTCTATGGCAAGTGAGATTTGATATAAATGTACTTCCCTCAAGCCTTATGTATTATGAACTCTGGTAAGCACACAAACTTGACTAACACAATACATGGTTTGTAAGATGGATTAATAAGTATGTTTGACACCCGTGATCTAGCGATTATATTTCATGTGATGTCATTGACACCCGTGATCTAGCGATTATATTTCATGTGATGTCATTGACACCCGTGATCTAGCAATTATATTTCATGTGATGTCATTGACACCCGTGATCTAGCGATTATATTTCATGTGATGTCATTGATACCCGTGATCTAGCGATTATATTTCACGTGATGTCATTGACACCCGTGATCTAGCGATTATATTTCATGTGATGTCATTGACACCCGTGATCTAGCGATTATATTTCATGTGATGTCATTGACACCCGTGATCTAGCGATTATATTTCATGTGATGTCAACAGCCTAGGGCAGTGTATCAGTACTTTTTACCTAAATGCCTATTACACACAGCTGCATGAGACCTTATCATGGAGCTAAACAAAGTGATATTAAAATATCTCAAAAACTGACAATAAAATTAGTCAACATCAGTAAATGGCTAAACTTAATTCTGAAGCAACGTGCAGAAGTCCCATAGAAATTAGAGTGTGCCTAGGCATGGGATAAAAACAATAAGACAGATAGTCCGCTGATTTGCAATTTGAAGAAAATTAGTATGTTTATTCTTGGTGACTTGAAAACACCATTTAACACTACAACAGCCATACAACATTTTTTCCATAAATAAGCAACAAGGATTGCATTCTGTAGGATTTAAAACAGAAGTCATTGACTAAATATATTACCATTTGAAGTCATTACTAAATATATTACCATTTGAAGTAATACTAAATATATTACCATTTAAAGTCATTACTAAATATATTACCATTTGAAGTCATCAATAAATATATTACCATTTGAAGTCATTACTAAATATATTACCATTTGAAGTTATTAATAAATATATTACCATTTGAAGTCATCACTAAATATATTACCATTTGAAGTCATTACTAAATATATTAACATTTGAAGTCATTACTAAATATATAACCATTTGAAGTCATTACTAAATATATAACCATTTGAAGTCATTACTAAATATATTACCATTTGATGTCATTACTAAATATATTACCATTTGAAGTCATTACTAAATGTATTACCATTTGAAGTCATTACTAAATATATAACCATTTGAAGTCATGACTAAATCCATTACCATCTGAAGTCATTACTTAAGAAAGCCAGCAATGTTTCCCTTTACCTTCATTTGTGCTTCAGAGACCCCCAAATTTTTAATTTGACACCCAGTTTTGATACCGAGGTTTGGTTTTAACTCAGTCTGACCCCCAGTTTTGACACCAAGGAGACTTTTGACTCTCAGTCTTGGATACCTAGGGGATACACTTGCTAATGAGAAGATTTTTCTTGAGTGTCTAGGCAAAAATGACAGAAAAGAGTTATGTGTTATCTGTTATGCTTTAGGGCAGCATAGACTACAAGGAGTTCAGTTGAAGAACTATTACATTCTTTGAAAATTCCACTGTCTATGGCCTGCTGCTGAAAAATCTTGGTTGCATGTCTGTAGATGTTTCCAGCTCATAATGATCCCACCCATGCTTCTTCTGACAAGATGAATTCAACGGAAAATGGAACCCCCCACCCCTGAAATGACCCTCACAAAGTCTCAACTTATACAAACTTTGTAATCAACGTTCCCTCTAAGCGAATGGTAGATGTGCACGCAATGCTCGCTGCACTGTGCAAGCATTACGGAGAAGAGCAAATTTAACGTTGGATTCAGCAAAAATTGACAATTCAGATGCGCAGAGATGCCTGAGCAGGCTTAGAGGGACTGTTGTCTGTAATATGTAGAGAGCTTTTGAATATTTGAGTTCACAGGAGAATAAGTGACACTCATTTCATAGGGACTGTTGTCTGTAATATGTAGAGAGCTTTTGAATATTTGAGTTCACAGGAGAATAAGTGACACTCATTTCATAGGTGATTTAATAGCTGTGGTCAAGGAAATCTGGATTGACATTCACCATCACATTATATTCAGAACCTATGTTTGAGTTTTCCAAGAAAATGACAGACAGACAGACAGACAGACAGACAGACAGACAGATAGATAGATAGATAGATAGATAGATAGATAGATAGATAGATAGATAAAAGCAGATTTGTGCGGCAAGGGGAATGTAACTAATACTTAACTTTTGTGTAAGTAAATGTCTTTGCATTTTTTTTTAATGTCATGCTATTCTTAAACACTACACTCAAGAGAACTTTACAACTATCTTAGGATGGATGGATGGATGGATGGATGGATGGATGGGGATGGATGCATAGATGGATAGATATACTGATAGAGTTGAAAGAGACAAAAAAAATGGAAGGAGACAATTATGTGCTTCAAATTTATAAGTTTCTCAACAAACAAAAAATGACTGAATCAACTACACAATTGACTAGTCATCAAGAACCAATCTGTATACCATGCTATACAGCTTCAATAAATACAAAATTGCATCCCCACCCCCCATTTTGAACTAAACACAACATTGTTTTCACAATACACTATTCTGACATGGTGGCACAACTTTCTGGAGTTCTCAAGAAAACGCATTTCATGATGTCATGAACACATCTTGACAACACCAAGTCAAAGTACAGATTCACAGCATGGTTGCTTTAATATTTCAAAATTAAATCAACATTTTACATTTTTTAAAATTTATATCCAGGTATTAGGATTTTCTATCTTAATGACAAGCAATTCTATATTGACATTAAATTTTCAATCATCTTGTAGAGAATGTTGATATTTAACTTATTTTGACCAATATCATTTCACTGTGTTTATTAATTTTACAAATACAAGGGTTTTCCACAAAACAGGAGGGGGTTTTATATTTATTTTTTACTTCAAAAATATTAATTGATTTGCTGAATACTGGTGGGTACTAGCAGAAAATGTTAAATCCCAAGACTCTGGCACCTAATGACATCACTGATAATTTTGTTAACATGTCAAAATGGTAACATTATTGAATTTGTTGTATCGCACACTTATAAGATGACCCTTAACTCTGCTTGAATAAAATTTTCAGTAAGTAAAAATTACATCTTGCATGTTTTATAAAAGTTTTTTTCTTAACTTGCATGTGATGATTAACTTGTATATAACTTGTATGATATGAATTACAATAAATTAAAATAAAAAACAATTGACTGTACCTTCAAGTCCTTTGTGATTAGTTATTTGCCCTCACAGAGAAATGAATAATGAAGGATGCAAGACAGTTTTTAAGGACAAAAAGGTACAATTAATGATTGTTATTTTGCATGTACACATTGCCGATTATGTTTTTAAAAACAGGACATAAGCTAAACCTAATTTTCATTACTTACAAATAAAGAATTTATTATAATACCTTCATGATTTCTTCCCAGTTTGGATTTTTACACAAAACGTCTGATAAATATAAGAAAAGCAAAAGGAATGATAAATTATTTTTCCTTTGTCATTCTTCCCCCCATATAGGCTATGTACAGGTGTTAAGGACCTTAATGAACACACCAAACTCATGTGGTTAAGGGGTGTTAAGGGCAGGTGCACTCCTATGGCGTGCGTCAACAACGTGACTTAATAGTTTTCGAAATTGGGCGTCTGAATGAAATCATTCGTAAAAGAGTATTGATAAATATATGTCTTTACGCATACCTTGCAAAACCAACTAACGTTCCAAACGAAATGAGGCATCAGTTTAACAGGGTTGTATATTTTTTAAAGGTGACAAAGTACCACAGGAGTCTGACGTTTAATCAATAAAGTACGGCGAAATGTCTGACAACATGAATTACCCTTATCAATAATATAGTGTTTATGTTTATATATATATATATATATATATATATATATATAAGTACTAAGTGGGTCAGAACCCAAATATCTTAGATTTCGTTTTTACCACAAATTCATTAGCTTCTAACAGTCTAATACCTGTATTCACTACCAAAATATAAAATGCTGCATTGAATTGGAAATTACTGCAACCAATGCAAGACCATGGTTGTCCGTAAACACCGTAACTTTGGCAAGTTATATCTGGATTCAAAACTAATTTTAACATCAGATGCTGAGTCTTTATGCGTCATCTGGCGAGAAGATATCTTAAAGAGTTATTTCCCTTAGCACACGAAGTATGTACGGACATTTATATGCTAGTCCATTTAAAAAGAAAAAAATTATGAAGAAATAATAATTAAAAAAACCTAGCTGGGTTGTACGTCAGAGTCGGAACTGGGGTGTAAGTGTTTATAAAAAAATACTGAAAGTCAAAACTATTGCCGCCGAATTTTTGTACAAGTGTTGATTCTTGTACATTTCGGACTAATTTCAAAATTAAGTTGTTGGAGGTATCAAAGATAAGCACAACGTCTAACCATTTCACTGAAAACAATAGTATTCTTTCTGTACAATGGTATTCTGAGTTTGTTCTTGAATTTTCTAATCATCTTTCTGTACAATGGTATTCTGAGTTTGTTCTTGAATTTTCTAATCATCTTTCTGTACAATGGTATTCTGAGTTTGTTCTTGAATTTTCTAATCATCTTTCTGTACAATGGTATTCTGAGTTTGTTCTTGAATTTTCTAATCATCTTTCTGTACAATGGTATTCTGAGTTTGTTCTTGAATTTTCTAATCATCTTTCTGTACAATGGTATTCTGAGTTTGTTCTTGAATTTTCTAATCATCTTTCTGTACAATGGTATTATGAGTTTGCTCTTGAATTTTCTAATCATCTTTCTGTTTAATCCCGAAACTCCATATGTTATGTTCTTGTCCCCCCCCCCCCCCCCCCGGGCCGAACCTTTCAATAAAATGCTTGTATCACTAAATCAGTGGTTGATAGTAGGATGTCCAAGTTTGATCTCAATAGTAAAATCATTACATTAACACAATACGTTTACGATATGAAAGCCATGTGTATTTTATTACAATAAGTTAATAAAAGATCAAACTTTTTTTCATATTTCGCAAATTGCGTAATATTTCTTCAGATTTTGTCGCGGTGGGTGCGTCAGATGTTGTTGATGATGGTTTCCAGCAAACGCATAGTTTTTGCTGATATTTACTTATTACTTTGCTATGTTGCTAAAATACATAAACAATTTCCATTCCCTTTTAATGGATGCTATTTTGAACAAACAGTTTATTAGACATGTCTCAAATGCACTCCATTTGCATTGTATTATGCACTCCATTTGCACTGTATTATGCACTCCATTTGCACTGTATTATGCAATTGTGTGAGCGCAGATACAATTTGTATATATATTGTTTTATTTGTAGATTTTTTTCTTATTTATGTGGATGCGATGGCTTTAACATAAAACAGATTCCATTATTCATGGAATGCTGAAAATGGCATACTAACTAAAACATATATAGACACGCACGGAATTTCCTCTCCACACTGTTAGCTCATTGATATTTTAGCAACTGTGATAGCAAGCATGCATATAAATAAAATGATAAACAAAATATGGTTATAGGGATAAATTCATTTGATTGCGAGAGATGCTAGTTAGCTGCACAATCTACATTCTAATTGCTTCTCATTAGCAATATTTTAATTAATGTGTTAATTTGACCTTTCTATTGTTCTAAGGTTAGTGAGAATGGATGGTTTTTCGCGAGTGTACGGACGAAAGAACATACGATGTAAGTCTTGTGATATTGCAATGCTGAGTGAATATTCAACGATATTCGGGCCAACATAATTAAATGAGGACTTATAACAATCCCAATTAGAGCCATTAAATTAATTTTTTGTTAATTTTCGGTAGGTAGTGTAATAACGCCCACGCCTTTATTTAATGTAATGACCTGAGTCAGTTTTTACGTGTAATTTTCTTGTTTTGCAAGTCTTACAATCGAAAAATAAAATCTTCGTATCGTTTTTTAAAATTTTAAACATGATTCAGACAAACAGTTATTATATTCTGGACGCATGAGGTACATGAATGCATACAAGTACTTCGAGGAACCAAATTACAATCAATTTAATTTCTTTGTAGGCATTAGCGGAATCTTAAGAATACAATTATCACAAGCACAGACATCCAGACACATTGTGTATGCTGTAAGAAATATCGAACAATTATTGATATATTAAATGCTTATTACAGTTTATGACTATATTATTAAATGTATATACGCTTTTGATGCATATTCGTCATTTGGGGAGGGCGGGAGGGCATGCATTGCCCCCCCCCCCCCTCCCCGAATTTGCATATACTGTAAACTTGATGTAGCCTATATACGAAAATTAACAAGCCTGTCAAGTTTTGCACTCAGTTTAAAAAAATTGAAATGGCGTGCCTGTTTTAATTAAGTTATATATGATGGAGTTAATTAGATCGCCGCAATTCACCGCATTTTATTACATGAACAGTCGTAACATTAAAGGGAGGTAAGGAAGTACTAAATGTATAACACATACGACGTGTTATGCAAATTTCATGTGGTTGAAGTGATGCTATGACGGCCATATGTGGTCTTGAGAACACACACACACACACACACACACACACACACGGTTTTTAGGTTTTGAAAGCGATCTTATAAACAAGCTCGTTCTCGGAAAGCATCCTTCTTAATCTTAAGTAATCGTAGTAACAGATGGATGAATTCAAAGTTTAAAATTACTTTACAAATTGTCTCACCCACAAAAGGATCTGAGTTTTAATGAAGTTATCTAATAAATCATGAAATACACTCATAGTAATTTTGTAGTGAATTTATATCTTAGATATCAGCAGAGAATGACGTGTCTACATATTCATCACGTGCCTAAGTATATTCCATTTCGGCGGTATAACGTTGACAACATATTTATCGCTGTAGAAATCGAGTAGGATTCGCGTATGTTCAACATATTGATGTTTTAAGTTCTCATTCGAATGCATTTCAATGCAAATCACGTTTTTCTATGACAAGTGAAACAGCTGTAGCTCCGACGTAACAGAACCGATAGTGCGTATTGATTTAAGGGGTGGGTATTGATTTAAGGGGTTGCTCAAAAGGGGGAGAACAAACTGAACTATAATTAAGATTGTCATGGGGAAAAAAAAACTTTAAAAAACACAAAAACAACTGCTATGACAATTTATTATCCGTTCTGCGGATCAATTATTTGCCTAAAAATGAGAATATTCATAAATAGACCTTCATTACAAGTAGAAACATTATTGTTGTTTTAATTCATTGACTTTTTTGGTACTTATTTACTTCCTGTCGCCCCTTTTCGATGCCACGTTCAGCCACATAGCTTTGAAAGAAGAAGCATCAAGTTTTGTGCACACGAAAACCGTCTTCTTGCACTTAAATTAAATTATCCGTGTACAAATAATGCAGAGGAAGAAATACAGAGATTATGCAGATAGTATTGAGAAAGGACACCAATTTGGCATGGTACCTGTAAACCAGATGAGAAAGTTAACTGCAAAAAAGTTGATAAAATATACTGTACTAGCCGTGATCGCTTATGTCATATATTCAGCATGGGACAAAATGCGAGAGGTAAGAATTATGTTGTAATCTTATCTATCTATCTACTCGTCTTTCTCTCTCTGTCATATTTGTCTTTCTGTAATGACGTTTCATAAATAGTTAGCTTAGAAGCTATACCAAGCAATCAAGCCAGGATGGATTTTATTTGTTTAGTTTTAACGGCAAATTATTGTATAAGCTACATCATACCAATCAAATGGGAGTGTCAAGTGTCAAGTGTCTTTCCAACAGATACACAGAGGCAGCCCAGGCGGGTATCGAACCCGCCATCCTTGATTACGATTCAGACCCTTTAACTGCTGAGGTAACTTGACTACGTAGCAAAGTAGGAATATATAAAAATGGAAATTTAGATATATAAATACTGGTGGATATTTTGTATAGTCGATACAGTTGGTACAGAGAGAGAGAGAGAGAGAGAGAGAGAGAGAGAGAGAGAGAGAGAGAGAGAGAGAGAGAGAGAGAGAGAGAGAGAGAGAGAGAGAGAGACAGAGAGCGAGTGTCAGTTAAACTTCAAGACACAGTTTCGGAGATACATATGAAACTCGAGTAAACAAGATATATATATATTGTTACGTGCTTAGGCTCGAATAAGCAGCAACACAGAAAGAGTGAAAACTAACAAGCTTGTATAACTTGAACAAAGAATTTATTAAATACAATTTTTTTCATAAAGTAAAAAAAAAACTTACGGTTTTAGAGAATCAAATCCAACATTAATCCTATATAGAATTCACAAAAATAATCCACTAATGGAATTGCAAGAGTCCTGATAAATAAATGTTCTAATAGTTCCAGGTTAGAATCTTGACGATGTAATCCAAAATGGCTGACAATGTCACGTGATGCAGTTCTTGTTTTATTATCATCCAAATGAAATTATGAACACATGTTTTCTCTTCCAATTAGATAAATAAGTCCTCTTGCTTCAATGAATTGACACAATGTCCAGTACAAGGTAATTAAAACTAACACTCAAACATAAAAACACAACTATTAACTTTATAAAAGCCCAGATTCTACCGAATCTCTCTTCCAGTACACTGATTTAAATACCCGTTTTTAATATGTAAACAAGGGATCACGTGATTTTCTAGAAATTGATAGAAAGTCAGAGGAAGAGTCTACCTTCACTAAATCACGTACTCAAAAAAAGATCTAGATTTTTCCTACCTTCAAGAACTAAAAATAAAAGTTGTCCTTGAAATTAACCAATAGTTTTAGAAGCTTGTTGACAATGTCTAAAGCAGGGTCAGTAATTAGGTCAACAAGCCAAGGTCAACCTGTTTACAGCTAGAGTCTAGGTCAGCCTGAATTTTCCAGAAAAATCTCCTAATTAATGAATATTAAACCCTAAATGAGAAATTTGGATTTAACAAAAAAAAAAAAAAAAAAAATAATTTAAATCCAATAGAGGTAACAATATATATATATATATATATATATATATATATATATATATATATATATATATATATATATATATATATATATATATATATATATATATATATATATATATGTATTGTTTGAAAATATAAATATTGAAGAGTACGTAATTTTAAACGAGCAATTCATGAATACCGTTATCATTTAATATACGTAACTAGCAAGATGTTATAAAGTCAGTGCGTCTTAATTTAGCACTGAGTGTTTGTTTAATGGGTTACTATGCAATACTGTCATTTTCATGTGCGATTGGGGGCGGGATGAAAGGAAAGAGATTGCGAAATCGTATGGTTGAACTTAACTTTAAAAAATATTCAGTTCGAGAGCGGGTTTTTTAAGCCAATCATAAGAGATCAAATCCGTTACGTCAATTTCAGTATATAGGAACAACAGCGTTCCTACAATATGTCATTGAGACACAGTTTGAGTACCTTGCCTATGGCTGCAGCAACGAAGACAACATTTTTGGATGTGCCTGCTGCGGTTTCCTCGTATACTCGGAGTGATAGTACGATGAATTCGGTTATAAATGAAGCTGTAACGAGTATACTAGAGAATAGGATGGCTTCGATTAACCTTGGCTGACTTTCTGTCGTCACCGTAATATTGTTTGCATGCGAGGATAGTGCTACATTTTCCATCTTTATCACGGTTGGATGATTACAGAATGAGACAAAAGGAAGAACTGGATATTTATTAGCAAAAGCAGAACAAAAAGAAGTATCGATTTAGCAACACCAATAAAAGGAAAAAAGAATACGAAAAGAAGTGGAAAACGTATGAAGGATAGAAGTGAAAAATAAAAGGCAGTTTTTGCTATTTCCTTATCTAAACCCAAAGGAAAGATACCTCCACATAATACACCTTCCATTTTAACCCCGACTAATATGCCCCGACTAATATGCCAGCAACATCATGTACCACAATAACTACCAAATCATCAACAGCAAAAGAAAGAGGAGGAGAAGGACCGTGAAAGGGATTGGTACATTTAAAGCTGTTGATGACAAGTCCCAACGGAATTTTTAATTTTTATATAATAAAAAAAAACCAACACCAACTGTCCCCTTCAGGGTGACCTGTATCTCTTAAAAGAGAGGTCCTACTCAAAGATTGCCAGAAGAGTAAAACTTAAATCCCTTTCCCTTGACGTGCGTGTTTTTTCATATCTTATCCAAATTTTTAAAAAAAATCAAAGCAAAGAAACACTTACAATTTTCTGGTATATTCTCTTTTGAATTAGAATTATAATGAAAATATCAAGTCGGGCTAACACATTAACTGCACAGAGAGAGAGAGAGAGAGAGAGAGAGAGAGAGAGAGAGAGAGAGAGAGAGAGAGAGAGAGAGAGAGAGAGAGATGGGTAGCTTAGCGTCCAGAATATGCATTCATTAGGAAAAGGATGAATTTATTGCTCGACTTGAAAATGAATTTTGGTCAGCCCAACCTTTCAGAACAACATCGCAAACAACATGTTCACGGCAAACGCATGCATGCGAATTAATTATTGAGATTCTGCTCCACTTGTGGACATCTTGTTCGAACCAATAACTCAACGGCACACGTTTGTCCAGGAATGAAATGATGCCGTTTTGTGGCTAAATCGTGGACTGCGAACATCAATGTTACATTTAAAATATATGAGAATGACCTGGAGATAGACTTCAGGTAAGATTCGAGGAGGACGTGAACAAATTTTGCTGCAGAATGGATTTAAAACGCTACCAATGACAAGTGGATCTAAGTGGACATCCAGTTCTACAAGCTATGATTTTCTTAGGATTCGATGGACATTTTATTTTGAAAATATTTTTCAGAACAAGGCATCGAATGTCCACCACTAATTGAACTAAACTCCAGTTGAAGAAAGTGGGACAAGTACAGTTTAAAGATTCCACGAGCTATTTAGCTTTAGAGAAGAATGCATGAAAGATTTAGAGTGACAGTCGAAGGTTATTTTCCACTATTTTAATACTGAAGCTATTCAAGACGTTGTGTTTCCGCGTATTCCTGACGTTCGCCATTACGAACATGGTGGTATTACATCCGTGACGGTATGCACACAGTACAACGAGACGTTTTCTACACATGATACCAAACTTACTCTTCAAACCCGTTTGACTTTTAAGAAAAAATGTTGAAATGTAACGATCCGGTTTCACATTTGACGCCGTTGCTTTGGAACATTTCGACTGTGGTTTAGTATACCGAAAGTAATTGGTGTATGAGAACAAGCTACATAGAATAATTCCTCAATCGTACCATGCACGAAACGGTGGAGAAAAAGAAATTCGACATCTTTATGTGAATGATTTGGAATTAGATCGTGTATGAATTGAAGGGATGCTTATTTCACGGATGTCAACGGGTTTCCCTACAATAAAACCTGGAAAGTCCTTTCTGAGAGTTCACCATGAAAACGTTGTACATTAAAACATACCAGCGACTCCTGAGGTTAGAAAGACAAGGATACCAAGCGATACAAATATAAGAGTACAAGAACGATTGACGTTTCAGAACCGATCCAGAATTTAGAAGAGAACATCGTAATTTGCCTCCCGAGTTACGAGATCTTTTTTTTGCAAAGAGCCTGCACGGAATTCAAGTGAAACGCAAAGAAAACTACATCCTTCACAAAATCGATGTTTTCGCCAGTGGTACTTGAGCACTATAAGAGGATGGATTGTTTTGAAAGCGTACAAATGGTTGAACATTGATAAATGGCTTAAATCGTAGAAAAATGTCTATCCTGCGACTTCTGCTTCGATTTTCGGAAAACACACTTATTGGATTACATTTCAAAAAAGTATCCTCTCAAATAAATAGTTCTTCAGAGCGTTTAGTGTGAGTTAGTGACGGCTCTGTTTCCGAATAATTTGACACCTAATATCGTTTGGCAAAAGTATGACTATTTCCTGATAAATGAAAGACATTTATGTAAATGGCTAGTTTATACAGAATCAACCTTTGGAATCGCCAGAACGCATCTACTGAAGAGTTTATCAAGTGAAGCGCAAACTCAAAAATGTATTCGAATTTAAAACTAACGAATTTAAAACTATTTTTTGTGATTTTTGGCAGAGATCTCCTACAGTCCAGTGCTAGGTGTGATATAATGTCTTTATGCTTATATTTTCTGGTGAGGATCTTATGTATGTATGTATGTATGTATGTATGTATGTATGTATGTATGTATGTATGTATGTATGTATGTATGTGTGCGCGCGCGTGCATGCATGTATGTATGTGTATGTATGTATAACCGCTCCGATAGCCTAGTGGTTATAGCGTCCGCCGCGGAAGCGGGAGGTCGTGGGTTCGATACCCGGCCGAGTCATATCAAAAAGACTTACAAAAATGGTACTAACAGCTGCCTCGCTTGGCGCTCAGCATTAAGAGGTTAGTATTAGGACTGGTCGGCCTGGTGTCAGCATAATGTGACTTGGTGGGACATCATGCTACATGTCTGCGGCATGATGCCCCAGTGCTAGACATCACTATAAACTGCATCACTTCAAACACCGTAGCTATATGACTTATAAATTATTAAAGCTACGTTAAAAATCCTAATCAAACAAACAAACAACAGACTACGTGTAATTGCTCGCGTAAATTAAAATCTCCATTCTCTTTTTCGGCTTCACCCACTTATATTTTCTTGTTATCATTCTGGGTTCCGTTATACGTATCTTTCTTCTCGAATTAAATGAAGCCGACACAATTTGGTCATTTTATTGAATGTTATTTTTTATTGGGCTCTTTTAATTTATTTATTAGTTTCTTGTATGATGGCAAATTAGTTTTAAAAGAAAGGCCAACCAATAAAACAAAAAGTAAAACAATTGTAGTGTGAATCCCTGTCCCCGTTTCTATAGCTTTATGCCACTATAGTTAAACTTAATGTTATTTCAGTGGGTTTCGCTTTTTTGTAGATATAAGTAAAACCATTTTCTTTCTCTGCCCTCCGTAAAACCTGTAGAGCTACTGACATGTGAGAGAATTTCATCCAGCCCACACAATGGCGGGAAGACCCTTTCACGTGTAAGCTAGTGAGCATCCATGTGAACGTGTTACATTTGATCCTGTCTGTGCTACACTAAATCTAGGCATCACTAATTTGAGAATTAAAGGTGTAGTACAAAGTGGCCGAGAGAGTTAAGGCGCTAATCTCACTCCGCGTGGGTTCGAGACTTGGAACAACCAGTGTGGCATGTGCGAGAGATTGACAGTCGCTATGATCGTCGGGCGTTGGATCTTCCTGAGTTGTTCCTTGGCCAAATATACTGGTCGGCATAGGCCTATATAGTCTATCATGTTCCAAAACTGGCGCTAAATTCCAAACTTTTTAAATCACTAATTGTATCTGTCATTTATGAAACATTTAACTTGTACTCAGACCTGGCTTTGCACTTTGCATTGAAGTCTTCATTGTTGATTTTTTGTTCTTTTATTTTTAACAAAAAACAATTTTTTAAGATATATTTCATTACAAAATTATTAGATAGGCAAAGAAATTTAAAGATAAAATCAACATATAATAATAATATATAGATCTTTTAAGTAAAGATAAATCAACGTATAATTTGAATAAATAGATCTTTTAAGTTAAGAAAAATCAACATATAATTTGAATAAAATAGATCTTTTAAGTTAGAAAATTTCATTATATAGTTTACTACTAATTGTTAGATAAATATATAATGAAATTGTATAACTTAAATAAATTTTAATAAATAACTACTAACTGTTAGATAAATATATAACGAGATTTTCAAATTTAAATAAACTTTAATAAATAACTACTAATTATTAGATTTATAAAATGGCTGGAAAACCCGTTCAAAATTTATCATAACGTTTTGCAAATTGCTATCTTCAGCATATTACTCTTTACTATTCCTGTGTGTATGGTATATCGGAAACTGCACCTTTTAACTCTCAAAGGAAAGTTCACATTTACTATTTCAGACATTTTCTACTCTCCGAGATGAACTTTGTTCTGTTTCTTATTTTCACTAGACTTTGTTTCATGCCACATGATTAATCTGCTTTTATTCTTTTTAGACTTTTTGCATACATTAGATTCTGTGTGACGCTTCAAGTATGCTAGCTATAAAATGTAATCGTTTCGTACATTTGATTCCGTTTCATGAACGATTTAAACAGAATGTAAGATGCTGTTTTGCAGTAGTGAATAAAGACAGTGTTAAAAAAAAATTGTTGCATAGAATTTAACTAAGCGAATTATATTAAATATATATCATTGATGTGTCATCATCATGTAACAGAGGTAGAACATACGGGGGTTCCCTATCGACTTTCTCTTGTATGCAGTATATCTAAGTTTACATCATCATGTAACAGAGGCAGAACATACGGGGGGTCCCTATCGACTTTCTATTGTATGTAGTATATCAAGAGATCATGATGTGGTCCAGTACAAGAATGTGTGATAAGTACCTAATAAATATGAGTGGTCCAGCAATGAAATAACACTAATGTACATGAAATCGCGGGCACTTATTTTAAAACTGTTTGGTCCAGAAATTATTCTCGAAAAAGATGCGAGATAGTAGTTCATAACTTTTCTTGTATTCCGAATACTAGACTTAATTAAATATTAAAACTTAAAGTGGTCCAGAACTGTTTTCCTATAATGAGTTTAAAATGTTAAATTTATTTTATATAAAAATTGTCCATACAGGTTCTTATCTAGAAATAGGGAACTTTTAATATTTTACATAAAACATGGTCTAAAACTGTCAATAGTGAAATACTCACGTTGGAAAAAGTATAAGCATTTGTCATTATTTTTAAGAAAATACAATGCTTCATTTTATGTCACCCAGTGTCTCTAAAACAATTTTCAGGTAAGCTCACGGCCTTCATCAAAGCCACAAGAAGATCTGCCAGGAGATACATGGAAGGAAGTGATTGGTGATAACAAAGCGGAAGCAGAACAAAAATTGCGAGATCAGGCCAGACAAATTTTTGACGAGTTTAACAAAAAGAAAGAAGCAGACAAGCAGAAGATATATCAGAAAAAAGAAGACCAAGTTGCTATGGATGACACATGGCTCCCAGACGATGTAAATGGTGACGATGGTGAAGGTGATGACGGCAAAGATGTACCAATTAAAGATGAAATAGATATACCGGCAAAAGATGACCAAGTAGTGGATGAGTTGAAATCGCCAGATGAGAAGAAGGATTCTAAGGAAATCGAGAAGGAAATTGAAGAACAAATTGCAGAAGCTTTTAAAGAAGCAGTTGATGTAGCTTTTGACAAAACAGTCGATAATGATGCAAATAAAATTGCAGACGATAGCATTAAGTCTGTTGATCAGAAAGCACAGGGTGACCTTAAAAGCAGTGACAATATTGACGACGGAACATTGCAACACGAGGACAGCGAAAAGAGAGAGTTCAATGAAGCCGTGAAAAAAATAGCAAAAAGACTGAATCCTTTGCAACTGGAGCAACAACATATTCTCACAAACCGAAAGACGGGAGTAGATGACGATGACCATGAATTGCCACCCATTATTACTGCAGTCAGGCAGACAACTATGGAGATGGTGATGCAACTGATTTCATCTATACAAAACTATCTTCCGGGAAGGAAGGTGTACGTGTACGACCTTGACCTAAATAAGTTTCAAAAAAAGCAGGTATGAAATTTTCATATTACTTGATTATATCAAAGCATTATTTCCAATATTTCAAATATTGAAACAGTCAAAAACATCAGGCGTTTCCATCAACATGCCAATTGTAAGTTCTCCCAAAAATATCATAATTCGAACTGCAATGTCAAGAAATGAAGCTTTCAGCGTCAAAACTTGAATTCATCGCATACTTGAAATTAAAATTGTATTTGTTACTTTGTTTAATCGTAAGCAGGTTCCTCTCAAGGGCAATATAAACAGAGAAAAAATTGCAACATTTAATGTCAGGCTTTGGTTTTTACTTTTTAACGTATACTGCATTCCTGTCACTGTCGGGTAGGAACGATGCAGGAAACGGCCACAACCTACGGGCAAACAAGAGCAGTTTTTGTTGTTTAGACTTCATGGCGTTCTCTGAGACAAATGAATGTATACATTGATAATTGTATATAAATATTTGTTAATTGAAACAAGTGCAAAGATATCTAAATTATGTTAATCATGGTAGTTGTTCATCTCGTATAATGTTCTCAAGGATTTAGGGATGAAATGGTAATTGCATCTTTATTATTTCCTGATGACTTATAAGAGAAAACTTGCTTCATTAGTTTGTTTCAAAATTGAGAATTATCTTACTTGATACAGATGGTGTTTCTAAAGTATTGAAAATTACATTTTTTAAAGTTCTAAACGATCATTTTTAAATTGCAGTTGATAGCCATTTGTGGTGTAAAAGTCCGACTGTTCATGAAGGATTTGTTTCCTAATTATATAATGAACTACGATGACTATCACTGGAGACCTTTAGTCATTCAAGTAAGTAAGGCAACAAATTTCACCGCAAAATTAATGGATTATATAATTAGATACTAAGTCTACATGGGATACGATTTAACACGAAAGGAAACGTGAGGCATCAACTCATATGAGCAAAACACAGGGCATGGTAAAATAGTATTTTGAATATTTTGTAAAATGTTAACTATCTTTATTATTCAAGAAAGAAGTTGGTGATGTTGATCTAAATTCATTCATTAGTGATTTTTGTTTAGATCTGGCTCGCTTTCATAAACGGCTTGTGATTGGGTTAGGTGTACTTTCGATGACAGGGTTATGTTTGGGATGGAAGTATTTGTGATGACAGGGTTATGTTTGGGATGGAAGTATTTGTGATGACAGGGTTATGTTTGGGATGGAAGTATTTGTGATGACAGGGTTATGATTGGGATGGGAGTATTTGTGATGACAGGGTTATGTTTGGGATGGGAATATTTGTGATGACAGGGCTATGTTTGGGATGGGAATATTTGTGATGACAGGGTTATGTTTGGGATGGGAGTATTTGTGATGACAGGGTTATGTTTGGGATGGGAGTATTTGTGATGACAGGGTTATGTTTGGGATGGAAGTATTTGTGATGACAGGGTCATGTTTGGGATGGAAGTATTTGTGATGACAGGGTTATGTTTGGGATGGAAGTATTTGTGATGACAGGGTTATGTTTGGGATGGGAGTATTTGTGATGACAGGGTTATGTTTGGGATGGAAGTATTTGTGATGACAGGGTTATGTTTGGGATGGAAGTATTTGTGATGACAGGGTTATGTTTGGGATGGGATTATTTGTGATGACAGGGTTATGTTTGGGATGGGAGTATTTGTGATGACAGGGTTATGTTTGGGATGGGAGTATTTGTGATGACATGGTTATGTTTGGGATGGGAATATTTGTGATGACAGGGTTATGTTTGGGATGGGAGTATTTGTGATGACAGGGTTATGTTTGGGATGGGAGTATTTGTGATGACAGGGTTATGTTTGGGATGGGAGTATTTGTGATGACAGGGTTATGTTTGGGATGGGAGTATTTGTGATGACATGGTTATGTTTGGGATGGGAGTATTTGTGATGACAGGGTTATGTTAGGGTTAGGTGTACTTTCGATGACAGGGTTATGTTTGGGATGGGAGTATTTGTGATGACAGGGCTATGTTTAGAATAGGAGTAAATTTGATGACATTAGTATGTTTGGAATATGAGTACCTTCAATGAAATAAAATATATCAACAGACTATGAGAAAATGGTTTCTTTCTATCTAAAATACTTTTGCATATGAACATAACGTGGAAACAAATGTATTGCATACGTATGCAACTTTTGACATCATACATGACTTCTCGACATATTTGTTTTTTGTTTGTTTAAGCGAACATACTTATTTATCATCAAACGGTAATATAATTACATATAATATATATGTAAAACACTACTAATTGTTTCGAAAGAAATAAAAGTCAAAGAAACTGGAAGTTTATTCTTAATTCCGAAATCGGATTCATTTTGTGTTTTATGGTTGACTGTAAAATCGTTCTATTGGATTTCTTTGTGAGCTTCCCGTTATGTTTTAACAATAGCAGCGAGCTGAGTTTTCGACTTATCTTTTAGCAAGTAGCCAAACTGAAATTCGCCAGTAAATGGTCTTACAGACATTCATTGCTACTACCACAACCAACATCAACTCAACTATCCGGTGGGATACTACAGTCATCACAACTAACACCAACACAACTATCCAGTGGGTTGTGTTGCAATACAAATTACTATTTATTCCCAAAAGTAGAGATCACCTAAACTATCACATATACTTTGTAATGTATCTTTTACAAACTTTGAATTATCAGATCTTATTTAAAATAGCTTGATTAATTTAGAAGATAGATTATACAATCTTTTAGACATCGTATACAGTCTATTATATATCGTATACAGTCTTTTAGATATCGTATACAGTCTTTTATATATCGTATACAGTCATTTAGATATCGTATACAGTCTTTTAGATATCGTATACAGTCTTTTAGATATCGCATACAGTCTTTCAGATATCGTATACAGTCTTTTATATATCATATACAGTCTTTTTAATATCATATACATTCTTTTAGATATCGTATACAGTATTTTAGATATCGTATACAGTCTTTTATATATCATATACATTCTCTTTTATATCATATACAGTCTTTTAGATATCGTATACAGTCTTTTAGGTATCGTATACAGTATTTTAGATATCGTATACAATCTTTTATATATCGTATACAGTCTTTTAGATATCGTATACAATTCATTAGATATCTTATGTAGTCACCAATAAGACGATTTAAACTGCAAAGAATAAATATTTTGATCTGTCGTAACATAATGCACATGCAGATCAGGCTCTATGTTATCTTTCTGTTAAATTCTCCTAACAAATTGCACAGACCCAGACCTACCTGCGCATTATTCGACGGCAGGTCTTTCTGAGTAGTTCGCATTTGGACTCGATTTATAAGTGAGTACGTACGGTATCCTTTATAATTTATTAGATATCATATACAAATATTAAATATCCGATACAATTTATTAGATATCATATACAAATATTAAATATCCGATACAATTTATTAGATATCATATACAAATATTAAATATCCTATACAATTTATTAGATATCATATACAAATATTAAATATCCTATACAATTTATTAGATATCATATACAAATATTAAATATCCTATACAATTTATTAGATATCCTATACAAATATGAAATATCCTATACAATTTATTAGATATCCTATACAAATATTAAATATCCTATACAATTTATTAGATATCATATACAAATATTAAATATCCTATACAATTTATTAGATATCATATACAAATATTAAATATCCCATACAATTTATTAGATATCATATACAAATATTAAATATCCCATACAATTTATTAGATATCATATACAAATATTAAATATCCTATACAATTTATTAGATATCATATACAAATATTAAATATCCTATACAATTTATTAGATATCATATACAAATATTAAATATCCTATACAATTTATTAGAAATCCTATACAAATATTAAATATCCTATACAATTTATTAGATATCCTATAAAGTTAGGAGCTATCTGAATTAATTCGGTTATAAACTTAATTCAATATCTTATAAACCACATTTTACGATACAGCTTACAAGAAGATATCTTATATACCGAGTTAATTTAAATATCTCATAAATGTATATGACATCCCACAAACGTCATTAAAAAAAAACTTAATTAAGATTACTTGTAAGACATCGCATACAGTTTATAAGATATTGTTATATAATTAACAGTTTTATAAACTAAAACAATTATGTACGATTATCATGTTGTTTATAAGATATATATGTAGTAATGGGACTTGGCACAACTCTTTTTAGATGTTTCAGATATATATAGTAAGGAATTGTAGACGGACCAGACGGCCATCTTAGCAGATCGTAACGGATCATTGAGCACGCATACGCTATGATAGTATGAGGAGCTGCAGATCCGCGCGCTTTATTTTTTTTTTTCAAGTAAAGAATATGTAAGTTTTGAAAGATTAGTACCATCTTATTAACTGATTGATGGATTGGTTAACGTGTTGAAAAACTCCGATCTTACTATCCATGTAAAGTATTTATATAGGATATTAATTATCATCTAATTGTCAATTAGGTTTAGTCAAACATGAGGGTATGACGTATTCATTAGTGTTACGAGTTTAGACTAAAGTAATCAGTGTCTCAGATAAAGTGAAAACAACAAGCTTTGTAAAAATGTTAAAAAATACTTACAGATTAAAAATCAAATCCAAAAATAATCCAAGAATAATCCACGAATCGAATTACAAAAACAATAGTAATGAATGTTCTAATAGAATCAAGTTCGAATCCAGAATGGAAAATCCAAGATGGAACACGATGACGTATACTGAAGTCTGTTTTGTGCGTATCTACAGTTCCTTGTAGAAACACAATATTTATCACTCCGGTGTGGTGTTGAAAATATGTATGAGTACATCAAATATTTTCAAAAATACGTGTTAATTCTTTAAAATCCAAATAAACTGAAGGAAAGTTAACATGGATTGAAAAACTGGCTACAACAGAAGAACTTGACATAACGTCAGGTGTAAAATCCCAAGACTAACTATATTTCACTAAAACAAAGATTATTTTGTCTTTTAATACGCAGTTTCGAAAAATTCATCAAACTGTGAAATCAACATAAAGGGAGAGAGGAGTCACGTGGTCGTTTATATCACGTCCTTCTAACATGACCCTGACGAGAACCAATCGTTTTATTCTAATAATAAAACGTAGCTTACTTCTTAATTCAATAGTTCCATTTTGAACTTGACAACAACCAATCATTTTAAAATTAAAATAAAACCAGTTTACGTGGTTCTCACTAACCCTGAATCAAGACCAGGATCTAGGGTCAACATTACTTGTTTACCAAAGAATAATTCAGGTCAATCGATTTTCTGAAAAACACATCTAGTGAAGAAATTTACATTACAATATCATGTAATGACAATTAAACAAACAATTAAATATATATTAAATCAGATATACGTCACATTAGAAGACATTGATCAATATAAGTACATGTCCTATATTTCAGTTTATAAAATAGTGGTGTGGGAGTGGTAGATTTGTTTGGCCACCAGAAAGAAGGAAATGTTTTGTTGTCGTAGTAAGAAATATTCGTGGAATGAAAAAAGTTGGAAAAATAAAATTGTCATTGTCACTCTGGAGGGGGTAAATATGTATAACTACATCTAGACATATTTGAGACAGTGCATAGTAGAGATCAGACACCTGCTCTTGTAAAGAATGTACTTTGCATGTGTGTCACGTTACTAATGATAATCATTTATCTTCGCAGTGGACTGATCAGTCAGATGTTTTAGCGATCAGATGTTTCGCTTTTAAAATATATTCTAATGAAGGATTTTACTGAGCAAATATGAAAGTCATAAAAAAAATAAAGTTCAACAAATCTCAAGAACGTCCTCATTTGGCTCTTGTAGCGCAGGATAGTAATTTTGCAAAATTTGTTAAACATATTTTATACACGCTTTACTACTATTGCAGTCATGAATCTTTTTGAACTAATACGAAACAGTACAATCACCCCTTCTTACACAGGACAACCCTTTCAAGAGTTACACGTTATCTGCATGGTTTAATTTAAATAGCGCACAAATATGCGGCTCCACCTACCTGCCAAGGTGTGTTCATTGATAAATCAAGATCCGCTAAGATGGTGGTATGATTCTTTGACAATTTCCCCTTTCTATTATATTACCGATTTTATAAGATAGCTTACATGCTTTATAAGATGTCGTATTGATTGAAAGTTATCTTGCAGACTTTTAAGATATCTCACACAATTTATAATATATCTTACATACTTTATATTATCTCTTACAGGCTGTGTGAGATTTTTGTATAACGTTTTATATAAGCGTCCTCAGCTACCTAGCTTTACCAATAGATACCTATCCGGTTTGCCATAAGGTACAACACATTATGGGAAACCGACCGAGGTGGCTCACAGGTTAGAGTGCCAGACACACGACCGAAATGGTGGGTTGGAATTTTACAATTGAAGCGGCCTGGGTTGGTATCGTGGTGTGTCGTTGGGCAAGGAATTTTACCCCAATTACCTCGGCACTAAATAACCTACTTGCATTTTTGTACCGTAATATGCCAAACCCAAAAAACATTTTGGAATAACATGTTGGCCTTTTTTCAGACTGCAAGTATAAGTAAAATTTTAGTTGTGTGTGTGTGTGTGTGTGTGTGTGTGTGTGTGTGTGTGTGTGTGATTTGGATTTTAACGTAGCTTTAAAAACAATTATTCAGTCATATCGCTACGATGTCTGCAGTGTGACAGTTTATAGTGATGTCTAGCACTTTGGCATCATGCCGCATACACATGTAGCATCATGTCTCACCCAGTCACACTATCCTGACACCAGTAATAACACTAACCACTTAATGTTGAGCACCTTGCGAGGCATTTGTTAATACAAATATATAAGCCTTTGATATGACTCGACAAGTGTTCTAACCCGCAACCTCCTTCATCTAAGACGGACGCTCTAACGAAGAAATTTTACATTTTGCACTAATATGCTGTGCTGGTCACATTAGATGGGTGGCCTTTCTTGAGAGGTACTTTTGAAAACAAAATCATCTGTGCCAAGCGATTCTGGCCGTAAAAAGTGGGTGGCCATTGTTCAGGGGTGTCTTTGATATGACTCGGCCGGGACTTGGCCATCGGAGCGGTTATTTTAGATGTGTTGTTCCAATATTTTGAACAACAAAAACGTAACATCGTCGACCAGTGAATGCGCACGCGCGCGCATGTGTGTGTGTGTGTTTAACGTAGCTTTAACAATTTTCAGACATATATCTGCCATGTCTGCAGCATGGCAGTTTATAGTGATATCTAGTATTGGTGCATCTTGCCTCAGACACGGAGCATCATGTCCCTCCTTGTCAAATTATCCTGCCACTAAGCCGACCAGTCCTACTACCACTAGGTCTGACCATCATAACACTTCTCTAACTAGTCCTAACAAAAATTTCGTAATGCTGAGCGTGAAGCAAGGCTGCTGCTATTACAGTTTCTATAACCACTTCGGCTACAATCATATCGATCCGTACATTTCCATCGTTGGTCTGTTCTTCCTTTTTAAGGTCAAACAAGAAAAGGTAAAGCTTTTTGTAGGGATCGATCTATGATTGACAAGCTACGATTCATCGGACAGGCGATCTTTTAATTACATAATACAGTTATTTGGAAACAAGCTCTCTCAATAAAGTGGTATAATTAAATTTCGGTGCTGATGTTTTATTACTGAGAAGCAACAATCAGATTAGCGATAGTCTGATGACGAACAAATAGATTATTAACTCTATCATTCTACATTCTTTCTTATCCAGACGGCGTTAGCTGAGTTTGGACATATATTCTGGATTAACCCAACCTTCCAGTTGATATCTGCGGAACTAGCTCCATTGGTGCACGACTCGCATGAGAGGGGCGTGGCTGTTATCGCACAATCCGTTAGTTATTCCACTTTCGCTGTGACCCATCCAGAGATGCTTAAGTTCATCAAATCAGACAAAGCTAAACTGACGTATCACCCTCATCTAGAAATCTTCGCCATGATGATTCACAATACCCCAGAAGTTCACGAGAATATTATGAAGCTCTTCACGGCATGTGCCCTGGAAAAAGCATGTCTAGCTCCAGATGGCGCAAAATGGCAATGTCAGTGGGATTTTACCGGTAGGAAGCACGCAAATTGTCACCGTTATGACGAGTCGGCACTAAATATACTCTTAAAGAATATGTTTGATTTCGATAGTACAAAGTTTGCCCACGGGAACACATACTTCAGACCTTACGAGGAGAGGGCCAAGCCAAAGCTGAAATACTGCAGAGACCCTTCTGATATCAGAGATAGTGAACTGTAAAAGTCGAGTGAGTCTTGGCATTTTGGAATCTCACAAAATGTTTGCGTTTTTATAAGTCTTACAGGATTTGTGTTAGGACCCAACACAACCTATGAAAAACGAAACAAAAGTTGTATCCAACAGACGCTCTTACAAATCTTTTCTATTTATAATGACTCTTGACAATTTTAATCGATAACAAATAAAGATACGAGCTTTGGTGAGCGACGTAAAGAAATTGTCTTTCTAGCTGCATAAACTTAATTAAAGCCAGCCTACTTGCATAATTCTATTGACTAAATGACAAAATAAGTTGACGTTTTGATGAGCAAACCAACTAGACATGATTAATGGGAAGATTCTGGAGTCAATTCAGACGCCTCTGCATTACGTCTAAACCTTCCTTTAATATAACAAAACTGTGACATTCCATATTTTTAATTTTAAAAGTATTAAATGCAATATAAAAAACCCAGAAGACATAGCCAACAAGAATAAAGTAAAGATCGAATATAACAGAAAATATAGTTTCTGACATGTATATCCGCACAAAACCCCCAAAATAACAAAAAACGTTTTGACTTTCAATATCAAAATATGTCACAATTACGCTATATTCAAGTATTTAAAGAGGGAATTCCACTCTTTCTTACTGTAGACTCATTATTGCAAATATTCCTTTTTTCAAAACATTACTCTCCGTGATATTTATATTTCTGCATATCTTGTATACGGTGTCGCTAAGAAATAATGTCTAAATGCTTCTGTGATGGTATTTGATGTTCATTTCAGTACTGATGTGTTTTTACAGTCGAGTACAAATCATGATTCGTTTCTTTTAAAAGGCTAAATATTTCAAACATGATCGCTGTAATTTAACATATATTCTCAGTCGAGTCTAAATGTAGCAACAAAGATCCTGTTCTGCTGTAGATTAATGAGGAAGAAGTTTTATGTTGTTTATTCAACAGATTACTCCGGTGCATTATGCGATCTTGGTCAGTGAAGTTTGCAGCTGGACTCGTCTTAAAAGTCATATATTCGGTAATTACTAATGAGTTTTCGTAAGTATTTTAAAATGGCAAAACCAAACATCACCTTGGAAACGAATCATTCATACCATAGGTAATAGTAGCTGAAAAATGGGGATGCTCGTTTTTGATTTTATTCTATAAAAAACGAAAAAAGAAAATACTAGAGGAATGGTAGCAAATATACGTGCATCCCTAGCTCAAATCTCATTTTCACGCCATGATGAAGAATTGATAGTAAATGACAAAGGTGCATAATTTTCTGAAAATAGTGCAAATACAATGGTTTGTAATCTTTTGAAGAGGACCATAACATTTGCAACGTTTCCTAACTGAAACGTTTCTAATTTCATGGTGGTTTTATGTGGTAAAACGCTTAGAGCGTCTAAAGCTTAGACGCTATACAAAGTCCTCATTATTATTACTATTATTATTTCTATTATTATTATTATTATTATTATTATTATTATTATTATTATTATTATAACAAACTATTAAAATCCGTCACAATGTTGTGGGTCTGTACATATATTATCAGTTTTTGTTGCCACAAAACACGAGTTGTCCGCTATCTACTGTTACCAAACACCACTGTCATACATTTTGTCAAAATGTCGTTCGTCTGTCTGTCTGTGATTAGTTTTTGTTTGCACAACAATTCGAGTTGTCCACCATCTACAGTTAGCATACATTATGGATGCTTACGAAATGACGGACTCTCAATTTTGGGGTCGAAAGCTAAAAGACGAAGTCACTGTGACTGAAGGAAGAAAAATCATTTCTGCACAACACCGCAATTTAAGTTGTCCCAAATCTATACCGACATTCTAGTTGTCCCAAATCTATACTGACATTCTAGTTGTCCCAAATCTATACTGACATTCTAATTGTCCCAAATCTATACTGACATTCTAGTTGCCCAAATCTATACTGACATTCTAGTTGCCCAAATCTATACTGACATTCTAGTAATCTATACTGACATTCTTGTTGTCCTAAATCTATTCTGACATTCTAGTTGTCCCAAATCTATACTGACATTCTAGTTGTCCCAAATATATACTGACATTCTAGTTGTCCAACCTTGTGGATGGCTTGTACTTCAGGTACAGAACAACCCTATGGATTTCGGTTTCAAAAGGTCATTGATCAAGTTCAATGCATTTTAAAGAATAAAAGGGTTTGGAAATAAATGTAATGAAGACCTGTATCGATTTGGGATCAAAAGGTCAAAGGTGTCAGACTAAAAGAAGAACTTTGTTTTTGCATGATAACCGAGTTCTTCATCATCTAAAGTTACTAGCCTTTAATCGCTTGCACTTGAGTAAAAAAGAACATGATCGATTTCACTATTCCTTCAAAAAGAATAGTGATAATTAAAGTACAATAATGGTCACAATGGTTGCCAAGCTGAAGTGCAGACCATCATTTTCATTTAGGATCAATTAAATACTGTTATGGAGTACGACTGACAAAATCTTTTCAGAAGTAGCCATAACAGGATTTTCAATATAGCTGGATTCTGAAGGCTAATTCAGCATCATGGACCAACACAATTTAAAATCCCTTTGTTGCTAAGACCATTAATTCAGGAGTACCAGAACAGGGCTTTCACAATGACTATTGTCACGGTCATAATGGTAAGTCATAATAGCACCATTTATTCATCAAAGACCAACTGCTCTTTTGTAAGATGTGATTCAGTGAAAACCCCGTGATGTGACCTCCTGTAGGTTCAATGACGAACAGCAGGCCCATTGCACCCTCCTGCATGTTAAAGAGGTGACCAGTGGTGATTAGAGCATTGGCGACATAGTGGTTAATATGCCGGACTCATAACCGAAATGGTCTAAGTTTGAATACTACCACTGAGTCTGCACGGGTCCGGTCAATGAGCAAAACAGGGTATTACCATCTGCCTTAGCACTAAATAATCTACACATTTTTCTCTGTCACAATGCACCAAACAAAAACACAAAATCACAAACAGTGCTGCGATAATTATTTGTTCAGAAGAAGAACGTTTAAAACCGTGGCATCCATTTTGCGAGATCAGATCAGCGACATTTAATTTTTGATAAACTACATATCACGAGAAACATTTCATTTAAACCTTTATGTTGATACAACTACCATATTAGGGCGAATGGCAGGAAGACGTTCAGAATTATCTAAACTGTGGTTATTTTGGGAGGTCAGCTTCACACCATTTTCAAACTACGTATTGGAAGATACGTTTCTTTGAAATGCCCAGTCTAAATGTGCATCTATTCAGGGAAACAAATCAATAACAACATTTATAACCTGCTCAGAGGGATTAGCCAAACACATGTTAAGATGGATGTTGCATACATATTGAAAGTCAAATCAGCATTATGTTTAACTAGGACCAATAATATATATATATATATATATATATATATATATATATATATATATATATATATATATATATATATATATATATATATATATATATATATATATATATATATATATATTAATATTATAAGAAGACGCTGGGTGGAACTGCAATAACAAAATTTCAGTACAGCTACTCTTGTTGCTGGTCAGACGAACACAATCTGTAATGGTCAGATAGGATAAGCAGCTTTTAGTGAAAACCCCAATAGAACCATGTATATATGTTCAGGATAGGTAGTGATAATACCATTTTAAAAATGTGGTCATATTAGAGGTTAGGATAGGCAGTGATAATAACATTTTAAAAATGTGGTCATATTAGAGGTTTGGATAGGCAGTGATAGTAACATTTTAAAAATGTGGTCATGTTAGAGGTTAGGATAGGCAGTGATAATAACATTTTAAAAATGCGGTTATGTTAGAGGTTAGGTTGAACCAATTTCAATTAGCACAAATTATATGAAATTAAATATTTTATTGAAATTCTTTATCAATATGACTGTCCATTCAGAGGTAGCATTAACAAGGCTTTTTAGATGGCATTATTTGATGTCTGAGGAGTACAAATCAAATTCATTACCAAAGAGACCTTCGGGTGAACCTGCATGCCAAGTTTCATCATTTTCTTCAAGTACAACTGAAAAGGTTGCTTATCTGGACAATTTATGATGATTAGTAGTTTGCCATACTTTGAACATATATTTCTCAAGAGTTCGAAGTTTTCACTGCCCTCATTAGCAAAGCGAAGCGAATACAAAACTGGATGCTCAATAATCGATGCACGATCACCACATAAACTTTCCCAGTCCTGGACCAATGGTGCTACAAATCTGCCATAAATCACTTTTCCTACTTTATGTTTGTAAATATGATAAAAATGCTCTCAGGTATGTGTGATAGGCTGGGCTGCAGAGATGTCTTCTATGATCAAAATAAAAACGAAAACTCCAATTTTGATATTTCCAAATATATTTAGATATTTACATATCAAGAATGAACCATTCATTACTTTGATGCCAACAAATCAAACATTCTTCTTGAATGTTTCAATTCATCTTTACCTGAAGAAAAAAAGCTCTATATCAAAACTGATCTTATAAATACAAAGGCAATTATGTATGAAAGATAAGACTAAAATGCATCATGGTTTACCAACATGTGAAAAAATTTACGATCTGAATTAGAAAAGATAAAGAAAATATGTACTGCATTTTACACACAGACACAATCCCAATACTATTGTCTTCTAAAAATCGTTAACAGTTTAATTATTTACATCAAGAATAAACTTCAAAAAAAGGGGACAAAGGAAAAAATAAAGTACTTGCCACCATTGGTGAAGCTGGGAAGAATTATGAAAATGGTTTTAAAGGTATTGAACTATGGGTACTGCATGTGTTGACAGACCAGAAAATTAATTTTTCAGCACCTTCTGAACTTGCAGCTATTTTAAGTCAACCAGTCAATCAAGTTACTCTAGTAAGAACTCGTGTACAGTTAGAAATGAAAATATTTTGTAGGAATTATAATTAGAGGTTGGTAAGCTCAATGTGATGGCTGGTATCTTTACAGAGAAAGAATGTATTAAAATTTTCATTGCCCTTGCCAATTCCAGAAAAAAAAATGCAAGGCCTACTTGCCCACAAAAAATGTTTACTCGCCCACCAAATTTCCACCCTAAAAAAATGAAACATGGTACATTAAGCTGTCCATTGTTTCTAATAAGGAAAACAATGATAAAATATAAACTTAAGAAAACTTAAATTTAATTTATACATCTTTTTAAGTTTTATCAAAAAAGTACTTAATAGCTGACAACTTGTAATACTTCAAGCACCAGGACCACCTCATTCTCTTCTCTGTATCAGTCAACCAAAGAAAAGAAATCTGACATTTTGGTAGAAATTGCTTAACAAATTGTGTTCATTCTCCTTGCTTTTTTGCAACCAAGTCTTTAATTTCTATTTTTATTTATTTTTGTTGTTAAGTTAGGCCCACCATGAATTGCCACAAGATTGCTGATGGTTGACAAAGCTAACAAAATTAGATTCAATTTGGAGTAATCTGAAAACTGTACACGTGGTATGGCTAAGGTAATGGGATTACTGAAGTAATCTGAAAACTGTACAAGTGGTATGGCTAAGGCAATTGGATTACTGAAGTAATCTGATAACTGTACACATGGTATGGCTATAGCATCATATTCACTGTATTATGTAAACTAATCTAAATGATCATTCTAATTGAAGTCATGCATGTTGAATCTCATCCCTCACCTAAGTTTATCCTTTACTTACTACCTGAAAATCAAACAGTTTGTACAATTAAATCTCTAGCAACAAAAAGTGAAGAAAAAAAAAGGAAAGGAAACCCCATAACATTTCTTATAAGGGCTAACAATAATTAAATAACACATTTTGTTCAAAAGTTTTACTTACCAAATCAGGCAAGTTCTGATGAACTTCTAATCAACCAGATTCATTTTTACTAACACTGCAAGCAGGCACATGCCATTTCTACTCTCTACATGGAAAGTTGTAGGGTTCCATTTGAGACTGGATTGTATAAATTTCCCTCCAGTTATCACTTGGTTACAATTAATATTGCAGTTTTCAGCTTGTTCAAATCATGGCTATATACAGCTGGTACAGAAGCTTTAAAAAAAAAACAGACCCCAAAAACATGTACATGCCAGACTTTATATGAATAACAAAACTCCAGACAGCTAGATAGATGCAATGTTTTGATTCTCTGACACTGATTTTCATGGCATAAACAAAAAAGAAGGAAGCTGTGATCACACCTTCAAAATTTCATCCAAATTTACACTTAAATGATGATAACTAATTAGTAAAACTGCTGATTTCACTAATATCATTTTATTACTAGAGACAATTTTGATATTTTATCCACACCCTATAATGCAGTCAAGAAAGAGGTGTTCAAATGCTTTGAAGCTATGCCTTGGAATGGACATGTTTGATTGCAAACTTACTATGATATATTATTGCCATAAAACTGGTGTGTACAGAATTTGAAAATCACACTGTGTCCAATCAACTTGTGGGAAGAAAAGCCACAGTGAAATGATTGTACGCTATTTGAAATGTTACTGAAGGATTTTTCAGAAAATATAAATCACAAAGCTATCAAACATATAATTGAGTCAGGATTTGAACAAATTATGCATACAGTTCAAATAACTGCTATACCTCTGGTCACTAATTCACCAAAATGAATGGAATAAATCATGTATTTGCATATATGTCTGCAAATATTGATGAAACCACAAAAACAGATTACCAACACAAAATTAGTATTTACAGCAAAGTAATCATATTTTATAAATTGTATATATCTAAATTTTCCCATCTGAGGGATGAAACTTGTGCAATAAACAGCACCCACTATACCAAACAATAAATTTTGGTATTTATTTTACTTCTTTCTTCTATTGTAATTAAAACTTTTGTACGTGTGATTCATTTCTTTATGCATCAGGATGTACATAAATGCAGAATCAGCAAAATTTTAAAACTGAATAAAATAAACATTTCAGAGCTTTTAAATCTGTACATAACAATAACTCTTTGACAGTAAAAACAGAAAGGCCTGTACATATTTCTCTTTGACTGTAGTGATTATAGAAAGGCCTATACACATTTCTCATTGACTGTTATATCAGAAAGACCTTTACACATGGTCAAACATTTTATTTTTGACTCATAATGGGGCCTAAAACTACATTTTTCTCTTTGAAAGTCATTACACATGGTAAAAACATTTTCTCTCTATCTTAATAGAAAGGCCTTTACACATGGAAAAACATTTTAACTGTCGTAATAGAAAAGCATTTACACATGGAAAAACATTTTGACTTTTGTTATAGAATGGTCTTTATGCATGGTAAAAACGTTTTTTTTTTCATTGTTTTAATAGAAAACCCTTTACACATGGAAAAACAGTGACTTGTAATAGAAAGGTACACATGGTGAAACATTTTCTCTTTGAATGTCATAATAGAAAGGCTTTCACAATTGGTAAAACATTTTCTCTTTGTCTTAACAGAAAGGCCTTTACACATGGAAAAACATTATGTCATAATTGAAAGGTCTTTACACATAGAAAACATTTTCCCTTTGCCATAATAGGACCTATACACACTGTAAAACATTTTTACAATAAGTAAAGTTTCACATTTCAGGCTCATTTTTGTCCCGAGTGAAATGTGGCTTAATCATTGACTGGTCAAATTGCCTGAGTGAAATGTGGTCTAATCATTGACTGGTCAAATTGCCCGAGTGAAATGTGGTCTAATCATTGACTGGTCAAATTGCCCGAGTGAAATGTGGTCTAATCATTGACTGGTCAAATTGCCCGAGTGAAATGTGGTCTAATCATTGACTGGTCAAATTGCCAATATTTATAAATATTGCTGTGCAGTGGAATGATTTATTGTCAAATTTGAAACAATTTTGTCTATGTGTATGGTACCAAGTAACTGTGTTACATTGGGTACAACCAGGTTTATGGTACCAACAGTGTGTTACATTGGGTACAACCAGGTTTATGGTACCATGTAACTGTGTTACATTGGGTACAACCAGGTTTATGGTACCAAGTAACAGTGTTCCATTGGGTACAACTAAGTTTATGGTACCAACAGTGTGTTACATTGGGCACAACCAGGTTTATGGTACCAACAGTGTGTTACATTGGGTACAACCAGGTTTATGGTACCAAGTAACAGTGTTACATTGGGTACAACCAGGTTTATGGTACCAACAGTGTGTTACATTGGGTACAACCGGGTTTATGATACCAAGTAACTGTGTTACACTGGGTACAACCAGGTTTATTCAGCATGGTTTATAAATCTTACTTTACCTGATGAAAAAAGCTCATAATTAACAGAAAAACTCGCCAAGTAAATCACAAAGATTATATGCAGGCCTGTGATATCCGTAACATTCTGGATAAGGCCAATCATTTTTCCCATACAAGAGTGTCAGATATACAGAAATAAAAGCAAATTTAACATTCTTGTAACACTATTTTAGTTAATAGCTTTCTTGAAATAAAATTAAAATCATGTCCATGCACAATTTAATTTCACACTATTCTTGAGAAGAAATTTCCTCATCACTATCTTTGGCTTTAAAGTTATGTACAATCTCACACTGGCAGGAAGATCATTCATTACAAACTGATTTTCTTTATAATACAATTTCACTTATTGACTTCTTTGAGGAGGCAAGCCAATCAGATAATGTGTCTCTTCACTTTCTACAGATGGATATAAACCGAAACAGTTATTTAATGATAACTAGCATATTTCATAATATTCTATACAATTTTGGCATCATTTTTGCACTTGCCAATCCTGCTGGGTGCAGTTTGAATTGCATTAATAGTTTTAGTTACCATGGTTAGTGGGAAAGCATGAATTTTGCACCCTGCTGCATAAAACATTTTAACTCAACAAATGATTATACTAGATTGTTAAAGATCTGATGCAAAGGTATGTGATTGAGAATGACTAGCTAATGTACCTAACTAACTATGGAAAATATGATACTGTTAATTACACATTCTGGAGGCCATGGTTAAAGTACCTAAAGTTCTAAGTTACTGAGAACAGAACACCATTTCAGTTTAACAATTATTTCAAAGTATTGCCACTCTGAATTAAGCATCCATCTTGTCTGAATCCTATCTGAAATCAAAGTTGTATATACATATTGTTCCTTTCCTGTACGGCTAAGTTAATACCCACTGAAACTATATTACATGCTTTTTATTACGTTTTGCTGAATGCTTATAAAATAACAATTAGCAAATTGTAACGATGCAAAAAAAACATATTTGCTCTTTAAATATTTATTGAATGCATCATACAAAAAACACCAACATATTTCCTCTTTAAAAAAGTATTGAACGCATCATACCAAAATACTTAGATGATATATACTGTACATTTTTTACAGTTTCAAATTTACAACTTTTAAAGACATGTTACAAACTGCACAAACATTAAAAAAATTCAGGCAATACAGTGATGTGTCCTTTTAACATGTAAAATTTGTTGAAATTCAAAGAACTTTTCAAGGTAGTAAATTCTGAAAAATGTAAAGATGCAGAAACATCTGCATAATTATTTGTATTTCACAGTGTTTTGATAAAGCATGTATACAACCATTCACATTGATATTTATTTCCATATGGTAAATTAAATCACTATCTTAACTGACCAGAAGAAAACAACTTGCTAAGATAAACCTACAGATGATGCGAATAAACAACTCATACAAAAAACTCATCTGATTATCGATATGAAAACAACTTGTAAAAACCAATCGACCTGTCTAATGATGAGAAACATTCCATAAATAAAAACTGATCTGATGATAAGAAGAAAACAACTTCCAAAGAAAAACTGAGTCATTGTTGATAAGAAGAAAACAGCTCATAATGAAACATCCATTTGATAATGAGAAGAAACTTGTAAAAGAAAAACCTATCCGACAATGAGAAGAAAACAACTCAAGAAAAACCTGTGATGATAAGATTAAAACTCTAACGAAAAATCCATCTGATGATGAGAAGAAAACTTGCAAAGAAAAGCTGACCGATTGTTGATGAGAGGAATACTCATCTGACAAAGAAAAACCAATATGATAAAGAAATACCAATATGATAAAGAAAAACCAATGATAAAGAAATACCAATATGATAAAGAAAAACCGATAAAGAATAACCAATGATAAAGAAATACCAATATGATAAAGAAATACCAATATGATAAAGAAATACCAATATGATAAAGAAAATGATAAAGAAAAACCAATATGATAAAGAAATACCAATATGATAAAGAAAAACCAATATGATAAAGAAAAACCAATGATAAAGAAATACCAATATGATAAAGAAATACCAATAATATGATAAAGAAATACCAATATGATAAAGAAATACCAATATGATAAAGAAAATGATAAAGAAAAATCAATATGATAAAGAAATACCAATATGATAAAGAAAAACCAATGATAAAGAAATACCAATATGATAAAGAAATACCAATATGATAAAGAAAAACCAATATGATAAAGAAAAACCAATATGATAAAGAAAATGATAAAGAAAAACAAATATGATAAAGAAAAACCAATGATAAAGAAAAACCAATATGATAAAGAAAATGATAAAAGAAAAACCGATATGATAAAGAAAATGATAAAGAAAAACCAATATGATAAAGAAAATGATAAAGAAAAACCAATATGATAAAGAAAATGATAAAAGAAAAACCGATATGATAAAGAAAATGATAAAGAAAAACCAATTTTGATAAAGAAAATGATAAAGAAAAACCAATATGATAAAGAAAATGATAAAGAAAAACCAATATGATAAAGAAAATGATAAAGAAAAACCAATATGATAAAGAAATACCAATATGATAAAGAATAACCAATGATAAAGAAATACCAATATGATAAAGAAATACCAATATGATAAAGAATAACCAATGATAAAGAAATACCAATATGATAAAGAATAAACAATAAGATAAAGAAAATGATAAAGAAAAACAAATATGATAAAGAAAAACCAATATGATAAAGAATAACCAAAGATAAAGAAAAACCAATAAGATAAAGAATAACCAAAGATAAAGAAAAACCAATATGATAAAGAATAACCAAAGATAAAGAAAAACCAATATGATAAAGAAAAACAAATATGATAAAGAAAAACCAATGATAAAGAAAAACCAATATGATAAAGAAAATGATAAAAGAAAAACCGATATGATAAAGAAAATGATAAAGAAAAACCAATTTTGATAAAGAAAATGATAAAGAAAAACCAATATGATAAAGAAAAACCAATATGATAAAGAATAACCAAAGATAAAGAAAAACCAATATGATAAAGAAAATGATAGAGAAAAACCAATATGATAAAGAAAAACCAATATGATAAAGAATAACCAAAGATAAAGAAAAACCAATATGATAAAGAAAAACCAATATGATAAAGAAAAACCAATATGATAAAGAATAACCAAAGATAAAGAAAAACCAATATGATAAAGAATAACCAATATGATAAAGAATAACCAATAATAAAGAAATACCAATATGATAAAGAAAAACCACTATGATAAAGAAAAACCACTGAACATATGATAGACTGATATTAAATCAGCAAGAATATTTTTGTAAAAAAACATTTAATCTTTTTTCTTGTTTCTTCAACAACATCATTTATATGCTGATCCAGAAATATCAGAATTGAATAAAATCTTACTAGCAACAAACCTTATTTCATTTGTACCACAATTTAACATTCTAGCTTGCAATCCACACAAATTTATTTTAATTTTCACATCATGTGAAAACACCGACAACAAGCTATGCATCTTTTGGAAATTCATAAAGCGTTTTGGGTAAAACAAACTGAAGACAAAATTAAGCCATTGTTGTTTGTATCAATTATTACCGGCAGATGCAATGAGCAATTTAAACATACAGCCAATGATGACTGTTTTTTGTCTTTATAATTATTGTTACGTGTATTTGATTTGGGTCATTTATTTTTTATTTTAATTGTTTGTTTGTCATATTCAATTTGACATTTTAAGTTTAAGATTCATTCATTGGGAGATATTTTTTTTAAAAACTGGGATGATCTGTACTTACAAGTAAACACCAGATGTTGACCTCATTTCTGACCTTGCTTCAGAGTTGTAAACAAGCTTTTAAAATGACTCGTTGATTCCAAGGACATTATGGAGCTTTGTATTAAACATCTTTCTATTTTTAGTTGGGTCATACGGTGTGTAAGAAATTTTTTGAATGTAAATTTGTTCTAAAAGATTCTAGAAGATCGTGTGACACCTTTCTTGTTTACGTCAAATCAGGTATATAAACTATGTTTTGGAGTGAACTATTCAGTAGAACTTGGGCTGTTAAGAACTGACTTCATCACGTGACATCGTCTTCCATCTTGGATACTTCACTAAGATTCGAACTTGGAATTATTTGGACATTTTATTACCAGGACTTTTGCAATTTCTCTAGTGGATTATATTTTGAATTATTTTTGGATTAATTTTGGAATTGATTCTTAAAACCGTAAGTTTATTTTTCTTTTCCGGAAAATATTTGTGCTCAAAAAATTGTTTACTAAGTTTTACAAGCTTGTTAATTTCACTCTTTCTATGTTACTGTTTATTCGAGCCTAAAAACGTAACATTATGAAGCTTGTTAATTTCACTCTTTCTATGTTACTGTTTATTCGAGCCTAAAAACGTAACATTATGAAAATCAATTTAGACACTAAAATACTGCCATTTAATTTTCAAAAATTTAATAAAGGATGTAAATAATCCAACATCTTGCTGGATTGAGAGTAAGAAGTAAGAAACATTCCTACTACAATTCTTACTGTATTATTTGCAAGCCTGTATAAAGTCACAGCAGGCTGCTTAACAAGCCTAGATTAGTGCAGGTCTGTGGACTGGTTTTCGGCTCATTAACAAGCCTAGATTAGTACAGATCGGTGGACTGGTTTTAGGCTGATTAACAAGCATAGATTAGTACAGATCTGTGGACTGCTTTTAGGCTGATTAACAAGCCTAAATTAAGTACAGGTCTGTGGACTGCTTTTAGGCTGATTAACATGCCTTGATTAGTACAGATCTGAGGACTGGTTTTAGGCTGATTGACAAGTCTAAATTAGTACAGGTCTGTGGACTGCTTTTAGGCTGATTGACAAGTCTAAATTAGTACAGGTCTGTGGACTGGTTTTAGGCCGATTGACAAGCCTAGATTAGTACAAATCTGTGGACTGGTTTTAGGCTGATTGACAAGTCTAAATTAGTACAGGTCTGTGGACTGGTTTTAGGCTGATTGACAAGTCTAAATTAGTACAGGTCTGTGGACTGGTTTTAGGCTGATTGACAAGTCTAAATTAGTACAGGTCTGTGGACTGGTTTTAGGCTGATTGACAAGTCTAAATTAGTACAGGTCTGTGGACTGGTTTTAGGCTGATTGACAAGTCTAAATTAGTACAGGTCTGTGAACTGGTTTTATGCTTATGAAATTCAAATTTCTAAAGTTATAATTTACAATTTTGATTAGAAATGACAAAATAATTAAGCCAAAGTAAAGTTCAATCAATTCAAAATTTTCTTTTCATGCCATCTATATAAAGCACATAAGAACTTGCAGGCTTTAAGTCAAGCAATTAGAGATTTGAAGAGTCAGGTTTTTTTCCAAGACAAGTTAAATACTCAGTGCCTAGTTCTTATCAGGCCCCATGGAAAATTAATCCGTTTAACTTAAGGGTGGAGCATCTGTTCCTTTCCACAGGTATATTTAATCATACTATTTTCTTATGTTGGTAGCTCAGAAATTTTCAGTTTCTCATTTTCTTTCTCTCTCTTTTTCTGTTGTACAAACTTGCATGACCACAATTGCTAATCATCCCAACTGGATTAAAGGATCATGTTATGTACATTATTTCTTCCCCTTTCATATTTACTTATTTAGAGTCTGCAAATGTCTTCTTGTTTTAAACAGGCCCATCTTTAATCATTACTAATGCAAGTATTAGCCTAACAACAGGCCCATCTTTAATCATTACTAATGCAAGTATTAGCCTAACAACAGGAATATTACCACAATGTGAACCTTGAACACATAAAAATGACATAATTTTGTTTTTTAAACTGTTTTCTCCATGTTTAACATATTTCAGCAAGGTTCTTTACCAGTATGACAAAGTTACAGAATATTTCATTTTCTGAGTAGAAGCTGACATCTTGTGGATGACAGTTTATCTACCACTTACCAAACATTTCTCCACCAACATGACAGATGTATATTAACTATTTGAGGTATAGTTTTCCACCAGACAAAAATATAACAGATATCTATGGTTGGAGACATGAAGATGTATGAATTTATGGAAATGAGACATCTTGGACAGGACCATGGACAACAATATGTCCCCTCCAATATCGACGGACCAGTATTGAAGATTCCATGGCATTGCCCTATATAAATTTTATTTCAATTTTGTATCCAGACGTATACATAATGATATATGATAAAGACATATATTGCATATCCTTATTAGACAATGTATTTTACAGCACACACAAAATTACCACAAAGACTTGATTATGAACCAGCATTTGAAAGATTTATCCACAATAAACAAGAACTACTAGGGGTCCCCGAGTGGCCGAGTGGTCTAAAACGCTTTCCGTTACGGATCACTGCCATCTCACCTCTGTCTGCATGGGTTCTAGTCTAAGATTTGGCCAATGTAGTTATGTGAGAAAGCTTGCCAGTAGCATCTCGTGGGTTGGTGGTTCTTTCTGGGGGTTTCCCGGGTTCTTCCTCCACCAATAATATGGCCGCTATGTATAGCCTATCGTGTGCTGAAAAATGGCCTTAAACCATATAACAACAACAAGAACTACTAAGAGCAATCTTCTAAAAACAAGAAACTCGAGACAGCAAACCATCTCAATACTTTTTTTATATTCAAACTTTCTTTTAAATTCGCTCTTCCCAATTTGGAAAAATAATTTTTTGCTTGTTGAAATTTTTTATCTTGAAACTTTCTTTTATCACTCATCTCTTTAGGACAAGCAATAGTTAGTATGTGTACGTATATATGTATATATATATATATATATATATATATATATATATATATATATATAATTGTCACAGAAATGTGTTCTTCATTGCTAGATCACAGTGAATTGTCAGCAGCAGAAAATCAAGCTTATTATGAAAAGTTAAGCATTGGGTCATGATCCAGAATTTCTTATGCTGACAATAAGATGTGACCAAGCATTCAAGATCAATTTACATTTTTGTTACATACATAACAATTTTCACATAAACTAATCAATTCCCAAAATGTAACTGAAAAAAAGAAATTGTTTAATATTTCAACCTTTCTGATGCATACTTCTTCTGAAGTCATAAACTGAGCTGGATTTTCAAACTGCTGACAAACAGATGAATATCAGTGTTACAAATGAAGCATCTGCAACAAGAATCAATTGACTTGACTACTATCACTATTATGAATGAAGCATCTGCAATAAGAGTCACTTTACTATCACTATTATGAATGAAACATCTGCAATAAGAGTCACTTATATTGACTACCATCATTATTATGAATGAAGCATCAGCAACAAGATTTACAGCTACTGTGCAGTTGTAAATTTTGCTCTGCATACGATTTCATTAGGTGAACAACTAGCAAAGTATATATCCCAAGCCTAGCTTAAAGTGATTTCTGGTGGACATTTGACAGGATTTAATGGGGGAATAACATGTGACTGACATTTGACAGGATTTAATGGGGGAATAACATGTGAATGACATTTGACAGGATTTAATGGGGGAATAACATGTGAATGACATTTGACAGGATTTAATGGGGGAATGACAGGAATTATTGAGACATTTATTTACAGAATGATTGAACAAATTGTTGTAACTTGATGACAAAATGAAATCTACTCATTTCCATTTGAATGTCAAGTGAGGCTACTGCAGTTTAACAAGAAGCCTTCAGGAAAATGTAGCACTAGCCTCATTTGACAGCACAGTACACTGGATCAAAAAACAATAGTATTCTTTTCCAACTTTTGGATCTGATTGTAAAATCATGGGAAGAAAATTGATATAATAAATTCACATATTAGATCCAACTACAATTAATCCAAATCTGCCATCACATAGTCCGCCAGCAGATTTGATGTCTATGCAGTTTTGTTAAGATGAATAAACAGACAAACAAAGACACTTTGTGTGAAACTATGAATCACAATAATCACACATTTAACAAGGATAAAACACTGACAGTTATACAAGTACTGTATTATTACACTACACTTTAGAAAAAGAGCCAAAAATATGGGCCTAACTGCTTTAAAATAGGACACTAAACTTTAATGTTCAAACTGTGCAATGTTTTAATACCAGACCAATTTGCAGTTCAACTTGACTTATAAGTGAGCATTTATGGTTGTACAAGTCCAAAAGTTCATAACCATTATTTGTAAAAATTTCTATAACGGAAAAATGAATCTTATTAACATTTAAAATAATGCATACAACATGCCTACAAAATTTAATTTCTCTACCTCAAGTGGTTCAGCTCATTCAAGCTAACAGCTTTTGTAAAAACAAATCTAGGTCCACACAACTTAAAAATTGTGTAAAATGTTGAAAAACTGCAGTAATAACTTGAAAATTGAACCAAGTCATTCATATACATAAATGCAAATGTAAGAATGGATGTGAAAAGATGTACAGACAATGAAGATCAAATACACATGCCCCTTGCTGCAAAGAATAGGAACATTAAATCTATAAAAACCAACCCCTGAAAATACTCAAACCGCAATCTACACACATCTCTATACACTGTATCTACATATACTTCTGTACACTATATTTACATACACCTCCAAACACTGTATCTACAAGCCTCTATATGACATAGCTCATTCCGAAGTGAATGTATAATAATGTAATGCCATTAACTTGTCCTGCAAGTTGAATATGACATTTCAATGTCTGAAAACCAGTGCCAATTATATAACCACAATGTAATCAACAATTACGTGACTCACCTTAATGATGCTTTTAGTTGTCTCCCCTTTAAACATTACTTAACATGCAGAAAAGAGATTCAGATCAAATTGATTTTGACTTAAAAAATGTTGGTCCCTGTGACAGAGTATAAAAGACAAAACAACGAGAACATTCTTATCCATTCTGTTAAAGTAGAAATACTATAACGAGGTGTTACAAATCTGAGAATAATGTTTGTTTTCCAATCAGTTTATAAAATCTAACTTGGGTGTTGTTATTGTCTAATCAAAATGGAAGTCTTGGTAGATCAGGTATTAAAGCAACAGACTCATAATTCAAGGTCAAGGGCCATTACTTTGATTCCAACCCAGGCTGAATGCCTTGCTGTGCCCTTGGAAAAGGCACTTAGCTCCCATTTCTTAAACATTAAAAGCACACAAACCACTACTATAAGCTAGATAAAGTGAGTAGAAGTCACAGGGTGTGAATACTATTGAACTGACAGCCAGTATAATCACAGTCCATACATCAGTATAATTACCTTGATTAGCCACTACAGCTGAATCCTCAAATTTACAATAAATTGCCTCTTGCAAATAATCTATCACAATGTAAAGTCATTTTTATGAAAAGCTTACCAACGAATAAATATATGTATTCCTAGTTTAAAGTGGAATTGTAAAAAGTGACCTTTCTGTGTTGGCTAGGGTGTAAGAAGCATAGGGAAATCTCTCAGTGGACATTAGCAAAACATAAATAACTAACCTATAGTTACCAAGGCATAAAATGTGATCTCCTTAGGTTGTTAATGTGTAATACTAACAAAGCTGCATTAAATTATCATGTCAGGTTTTTAACATTAACAGCAGCCAAGAAAGAAAAAAAAATTAATGATCACTGAAGCATCAACAATAGGTCAGAGATTTCTTTTTATAATTTGGATATATTATTTATCTAGATGTGTCCTCTCATAAAGTTACTTAATTGGGGATAAGATAGTATGCATATGGTAAGCCAAAAATGTGCATATTCATGATAGTATGCATATGGTATGCCAAAAATGTGCATATTCATGATAGTATGCATATGGCATGCCAAAAATGTGCATATTCATGATAGTATGCATATGGTATGCCAAAATGTGCATATTCATGATAGCATGCATATGGTATGCCAAAAATGTGCATATTCATGAAAGTATGCATATGTTATGCCCAAAATGTGCATATTCATGATAGTATGCATATGGTATGCCAAAAATGTGCACATTCATAAAATGAATGCAATAACTTAGCCACAGCAAGCAAAAAAATAATCACAGGTCATGGTAAGCCACATTTATTTTATGGGCATTATACGAAGATGCGCATCACCATCCTTACTATAAATTCAGGTATGAACAAAAATGGGCCACAGTGACCAACTACTGTGAAACAGAATTCACCAAGATGCTACCCTCCTCATGGTTCCGTAAGGGTGCAAAAAATCATAGTGGTCATGGATTAAATGCAAAATCTTAAGCAATGGTACAAGAGTAACAACCAGTCTGAAAATCCTGTGTTTAAGGTCTGAATTGGCCACATAAATTCAATGTCTGTGTTCTTTTAGTAATATTGTTTGTTTGTTTTGTTTTTTATGGTTTAACGCCATTTTTCAGCACAATATAGGCTATACATGGCGGCCAGTATTAATGGTGTAGGAAGAACCCGGGAAAACCCAACGGCATGAACCACCAACTCATGAGAAGCTATTGGCAAGCTTTCTCACATAACTGCATCAGCTGAATTAGTAATATTGTACAGAGTGGTTACTTGTATACCTTGAGAAATGAACAGTTTAAAATGCTTTGTGCACAAATCAGGAAATATCCATTCATTTCAGATGTCTTGATCCTTAGCCAACTATGGAAAAGAACTAGTAATTACACAATCTGGGTATGACACAATCCTTACTGTACTAAGGATAAGCACTAGCAATTACACGTTTTGGTTATGACACAATCCTTACTGTACTAAGGATAAGCACTAGTAATTACACATTTTGGTTATGTCACAATCCTTACTGTACTAAGGATAAGCACTAGCAATTACACGTTTTGGGTATGTCACAATCCTTACTGTACTAAGGAAAAGCACCAGTAATTACACGTTTTGGTTATGACACAATCCTTACTGTACTAAGGAAAAGCACTAGTAATTACACATTTTGGTTATGTCACAATCCTTACTGTACTAAGGAAAAGCACCAGTAATTACACGTTTTGGTTATGACACAATCCTTACTGTACTAAGGATAAGCACTAGCAATTACACGTTTTGGGTATGTCACAATCCTTACTGTACTAAGGAAAAGCACCAGTAATTACACGTTTTGGTTATGACACAATCCTTACTGTACTAAGGAAAAGCACTAGTAATTACACGTTTTGGGTATGTCACAATCCTTACTGTACTAAGGATAAGCACTAGTAATTACACATTTTGGGTATGACACAATCCTTACTGTACTAAGGATAAGCACTAGCAATTACACGTTTTGGGTATGTCACAATCCTTACTGTACTAAGGAAAAGCACTAGTAATTACACATTTTGGGTATGACACAATCCTTACTGTACTAAGGAAAAGCACCAGTAATTACACGTTTTGGTTATGACACAATCCTTACTGTACTAAGGAAAAGCACCAGTAATTACACGTTTTGGTTATGACACAATCCTTACTGTACTAAGGAAAAGCACCAGTAATTACACATTTTGGTTATGACACAATCCTTACTGTACTAAGGAAAAGCACCAGTAATTACACGTTTTGGTTATGACACAATCCTCACTGTACTGAGGAAAAGCACTGGTAATTACACATTTTGGTTAAGTTTCACTAGAAATGGGATTTGCATTCTTAAGACAAAATATTTCAGTGCATCAAAAAGTTATATTTTACAAGCAGGATACAAAACTGCTCTAAATGAGTGGGTACAATTAATTAACCAAAACATGCCAAATATAAATTGCTCTTTTCACACTGGTGTGTAATACTGTGCATTCTTGACTAGAAGTTACATATTTAAAAGTACAAATATTATTTGTAAGATTTAAAACCAGTAACACATTTTTTTTAAAGAACAATAAGTTTATGTTTGGGAGGCACCACCTAGCAATTGCAATTATTGTCTAATTGCCCGTCTCTCCTTAAATTTAGTGTTTACAAGACAGGCAACTAGGACTTTACCATTCATAGCAATTATTGTCTAATTGTCCATCTCTCCTTAAATTTAGTGTTTACAAGACAGGCAACTAGGACTTTACCATTCATAGCAATTATTGTCTAATTGTCCATCTCTCCTTAAATTTAGTGTTTACAAGACAGGCAACTAGGACTTTACCATTCATAGCAATTATTGTCTAATTGTCCATCTCTCCTTAAATTTAGTGTTTACAAGACAGGCAACTAGGACTTTACCATTCATTTATTAAGCAAACTTGTCAATCAAATGCAAGCCCTGACAAGGATCAAAAATGTTAATACATTGTATCTTGGACCACTAACTATACAATAATGGCTAAATATGATTATTATTATTGACACTGTTTATTCAATTCTAATGAAAATCAACCTATGTACAAGTACATATGATGAGTATTTTCTCACTTCTAGAAAATCACATACGATGAGTAATTACTCAATTCTAATGAAAATCACCCTATATACATGTACATACGATGAGTATTTACTCACTTCTAATGAAAATCACCCTATGTACAAGTACATACAATGAGTATTTGCTTACTTCTAATGAAAATCACCCTATGTACAAGTACATATGATGAGTATTTACTCACTTCTAATGAAAATCACCCTATGTACAAGTACATACGATGAGTATTTACTCATTTCTAATGAAAATCACCCTATGTACAAGTATATACGATGAGTATTTACTCATATAAAGATGATGGTCTTGAGAAAAACTGATGTTGCTGCTTGTTCTGCTGTTTGGTGGGGCCAGATGAAACTTGTCATCTCATTTATCCTCAGATGGTTGGATGTAAGGAATGGCACCTTGTGAATGGGATGAAAAGTGGAGGGAATGTTGATGACTAAACAGTTTTCTTACATAAATATTTTGCAAAAGCTGAAGATGGACTTATTATTAATGATGGAGTATCATTGGATAAAGATTGTATACATTAATACCCTTATTATCAAGAACTTGCTATCACTGGACTGAATATTGTACAGAACCATGGCCTTATTATCAGAAAAACTGCAGGATATAGACCTTATTATCAGAAAGATTCAACAGAACAAATGGCCTTATTATCAGAAAGATTCAACAGAACAATGCCTTATTATCATAAAGATTCAACAGAACAAATGGCCTTATTATCAGAAAGATTGTACAGAACAATGACCTTATTATCAGAAAGATTGTACAGAACAATGACCTTATTATCAGAAAGATTGTACAGAACAGCCTTATTCTCAGAAAGATTATACAGAACAATATCCTTATTATCAGAACAATGACCTTATTATCAGAAAGATTGTACAGAACAATGGCATTTTTATCAGAAAGATTGTACAGAACAATGGCCTTATTATCAGAAAGATTGTACAGAACAATGCCTTATTATCAGAAAGATTGTACAGAACAATGGCCTTATAATATTCTCAGAAAGATTGTACAGAACAATACCCTTATTATCAGAAAGATTGTACAGAACAATACCCTTATTATCAGAAAGATTGTACAGAACAATACCCTTATTATCAGAAAGATTGTACAGAACAATTCCCTTATTATCAGAAAGATTGTACAGAACAATACCCTTATTATCAGAAAGATTGTACAGAACAATGGCATTCTTATCAGAAAGATTGTACAGAACAATGGCTTTATTATCAGAAAGATTGTACAGAACAATGACCTTATTATCAGAAAGATTGTACAGAACAATGACCTTATCAGAAAGATTGTACAGAAAGATGAGAGAAATATGGTATATAACAAGATCTTTGTTATCATGAATGGGTGGCACATAACGATGGCCTTATTATCAAGAATAGGCCATCATAATAGAAATATGATATACAGCAAGATCCTTATTATCAAGAATGGGCTAAAATGAGAGAAATATGGTATACAACAATGGCCTTATTATCAAGAATGGGACAACATGAGATAAATATGGCACATAACAATGGCCTTATTATCAAGAATAGGCCATCATAATAGAAAAATGATATACAGCAAGATCCTTATTATTAAGAATGGGCTAACATGAAAGAAATATGGTATACAACAATAGCATTATTATCAAGAATGGGCTAACATGAGAGAAATATGGTATACAACAACAATAGCATTATTATCAAGAATGGGCTAACATGAGAGAAATGTCATAAAACCATAGCATTAGTATCAAGAATGGGCTAACAGGAGAGAAATATGGTATATAACAATGGCCTTATTATTAAGAATGGGCATATCTCTGGAGAAATAAGGCATAAAACAAATTATTTGCACCCCTGAGTAAACAAGTCCAGGCTCTAACAGACAACAAATTTCTCCATTTAAATGAAAAAGTGCTCAGATAATAAAAAAATAATCCTATGTTTCAGAGAATTCTTTACAAATTAAATACCAATCACATTCATCTAACAAAATCTACAATTGTTCCTTTGCAAATTTTAAATTGGTGTTAATACTGTAAACTAAAATACTCTCATTTTCATGGCACTGTAAATGTTCCATCGAATAAGAACATTATCTCCCTCATTCTCATGGCACTGTAAATGTTCCATCCAATGAGAACATGTATAATATTCCACTCATCTGCTGGCATCTGCTTTACAGTCTAATATAACAGCAGTTGGCCAAATAATCCTGATCAGCAGTATACTTTAGGTAGAAATTTGTTTCAATGCTTTTCACCAGTCATCGGCATCATTTGTCAAAAACTTCTTCCTAATGCTTCCTGCCAAAACTTGTTAAATTGTGTTTATAAAGTCATGTTTTTCTGTCTGTGGTAATGCTGGCCACATTTCTTGGCAGTTTGAATTGCTCATATAAATATGCAATTTATTCATACTATGATGTGTTCTGTCAAATTTTGAACAATTCTGTCGAGTGATTTTTGACCAGAAATTTAAGGGTTTTCTCTTTTTAATAAGAGCAGCCATGATGAACACTGAGCACCATGTCTAAGGCAAACCTGCATTATCTGTGCCAACTGAAAAGCCCTTTATGTTGGGTCTCTTTCAGTCAAATCTGATAAACTTCTGTTGCATATTTCTGTCAAATCTGATAAACTTCTGTTGCATATTTCTGTCAAATCTGATAAACTTCTGTTGCATATTTCTGCAAAGGCTTTTCTATCTGTTGCAGTAGCAGCAACATTTCACTGGAGCTTAGCGTAATTTGTGCAAATATGAAAGGCCTTCATGCTAAGTATTTTTTGGTCAAATAAGGTCAAATTCTGTGAGGAAGATTTTGAGATGTTTATTGATTTGTAGTTAGTCATATCATTTGCATAAATTTGAAAAACATTCATCCTGGATGCTCTTTTTAAAAATATTTGGTCAAATTCTTCTTGGTAAAAGCGTAAAAGCATTTTAAATTTTTGTTGTTGAAAGTTTGTGTGTGTGTGACAATTATGTAACGTAGCATTAAAAAATTAATCAGTCATGTTGCTACAGTCTTATAGTGATGTTTGGCATAGAGGCATCATGCCGCAGACATATAGCATGATGAACCACCCAGTCACATTACCCTGATAAGGCCAATCAGTCCTAACACTAACCTCTTAATGCTGAGTGCCTAGCAAGGCAGTTACTAGTACCAATTTTATAAGTCATTGGTATGACTTGGTCAAAGATTGAACCCATAACCTCCCGCATTTGAGGTGGGCACTCTAACCACTAGGCTGCTGGAGCAGTTATTGAAAGTCTGTTCGATTTTCAGGCCAGCAGACAAAGCTTATGGTTGATGGGTATCTTTTATATAATGCTGAAAGACCTTCATGGCAGAATGCTTTCTGTGAAGCCTGGTTCAAAATGGTCTTGAGATGGTGGCAGGATCACACCGTAAGCTTCCTTGGATTTATGGATCTAAGGTCATTTAAGAAATGAAATGTGCCTAATGGAAATAGGAGTTATTATCCCCAAACACTTAGTTTTAAAGGGGCATAATTTAAGGACAACTCATCTGAGAAAAAATGTTCATCTTAAGAGATGTTAGAAATGTCTACAAAGTTTCAACAGCAGCAAGAGTGGTTGCATACAGGAGATTTTGAACTGATCAATAAAGTTGACTAGAACTACATAACCCTTGCCACATTCAAAATGCAGTTTAAACTGGTGACTGACCAAAAGCTGATGAGAACAAAAGAAAACACACAAGAGCTAACTAAAGGGATAGATAAATAATCAGGACATCCTCTACCTTTTTCATTACATGCTACAAAAGTACCCTGGACATAAATAATGGCCATTTTAAACTGCCCTCAAGCCCACGGTTGTTTTTATATCATATTAATTTCATAACAATACAAAGAATATGACATATCATCAGTTACAGCAATTCAAGCAATAGGTGGAGACGAGAGATTTCTTTAATTATTTTCATTTTTAAGTTGCAGGAATAACAATAAAAATTAAACGTGCAGGTGTTTCACTGACTTAAACATGGTTGAATATAATTTTGAAGATCTATAATGTCACAATGCTGTCCTTCACACAATAAGCCAGATGTTCATCCACTAACAGAATGCCAATACCAAGATAACATCTAAGTCTCTTTTAGAGTTATTCGACCTGCATAAAAAAGAAACAAGGATAATCCAAATAAAAGTTAAGATGCGGCAAAACACCCGATTATGAACAAAGATAAACACTAATTAAAGTCGAACTTGACAACTTTAATTCTTCTGTGCAATCTAAGACAATGGTTTGGAAGTGATAAACACTATTCAACAATATATTTTGTTTCTTTTGCACCCTTTGAAACTGGAATTAATTCCAGTCAATTTGGGCTAGTTTTGTAATGATCCTACCATGAACTGTAAATAAGTCCCTGATACAGACATGTATAATATGTGATTTTTATCAGAGAACTATGAAGACTAAAGACCCTTTCCTGTGCTAAACACACAACTAGTGGAAAGACATCACCCAACCCTTATAGTAAGAACTAATAATTAACAAACTGTCAAACATGCCCAGGTTTTATGTGTGAGAATGCACCACTTCTCGGACTAGCTGAGGAATGAAGCAAGCCTGAATTGTTCCCAGAACAGTGAAGCATTCCCGATGAACTATCTGCTGACTCAGACATGTCAGTGGACTCTGTGATGTCTGATGTCTCAGAGTCTGTTGTTTGCATGTCTTGTGAGTCTCGTAGTGGCATGAAACCAAACATGTGTGGCATTGGTCGCGAACTGGTGCGCATCTCTCGCATATCCCCATCTGGGGGCACTGTTTGATCAGGACTACTACCTTCCAGGCTGCTTGAAGAGATACTGAAGAAAAAAATTTATCTAAAATTAGGAAATCTATAGGAAGGTAACCAATAACAGTTTGCATGCTTTATCTTGTGAAGCTAAGTATGTTTGCATAACAAGAAGCTTCATTTAATTCCTACTTTTTACAATCCATGGAAATTATTAAATTAAGTTGTACATGTCATTTCCAACATAAGACTCTTTATACTGCTCTTGTTGTAATGAGTTAAACACACTTTGATAGGCTATGTCTTTTGTCCAGAATATTTAGTGGAAGAAGAACCAACCACCTTCAGCAATCATGACACAATAAGTGATTTCATACCATCATGACACAATAAGTGATTTCATACCATCATGAAAAGATCTTTGTATAAAACACTCTTCCAGCATGAACGAGCTAAATTTGTATTTTATTATGGCCGACTTGAAAAATGATCTGCCAGATATATAAAAATAAAATTGCAGCCTTATAACTTAAAAGCAATTTATGACTTATTATTCCTCAATGTTTTAAAAACATAAAACAACATAAATACATCTGAAATAATATCATATTTGAACTTTATAACTAAATTAAAATTAATAAAAGATTTCTTGTAGCAAAATGCAATAAATGAATTTTCTATCCAAACAAATTTAAAGGAATAATTTAGCAATATAATTTCTGGAACTTATTTTCTTGCAATCTCACCTGTGGGCCAGCGGGTGAGGTATAAGTCTGTCAGGGGTGCTGGGACCAGTATGAAATCTCTTTGGTGGACTCATGTATTCAAATCTGTTGTCTCCATCTGACTCCACTGAAAATAAACAGGGCTTCGTCACTAAATAAAGACTGGGCTTTATTACTGAAAATAGACATGGCTTTATCACTAAAAATAGACATGGCTTTATTGCTAAAAATAGACATGGCTTTATCACTGAAAAAAGACTGGGCTTTATCACTGAAAATAGACGGGGCTTTATCACTGAAAATAAACTGGGCTTTATCACTGAAAATAGTAAGACTGGGCTTTATTGCTGAAAACAGATTGGGCTTTATCACTGAAAATAGACTGGACTTTATCACTGAAAACAGACAGGGATTTGTTGCTGAAAATAAACATGGTTTTATTAAAGAAAAGAAAGTATTTCCGGATGATCAGTAAAGGTGGTTGTTTTTCTGTGAAGATAGATCAGTTTGGTAAAAAGCTTCATGAATCAGCAACAAATAATTCAACTTTAACCCAAACAACCTTTCCTTTTTTTGTCAAGTTACTGGACTGTAATTTCCTAATTACAGTTTGATATTTAGCTAGCTGATTACAGTTCAATATTTAGCTAGCTTATTACAGTTCAACATTTAGCTAGCTTATTACAGTGGGTAATAAATGCTTGTATCAATCACCAATCATCATCTTAGCCAGGTAATCACCAATCATCATCTTAGCCATGTAATCACTGATCATCATCTTAGCCAGGTAATCACCAATCATCATCTTAGCCACATAATCACTGTCACGAAATTGTATACGACTATGTTCAATATGTATATGTGGTCAAAAATCTAGTCTCGATTTCGTTACTGCGTACAGCCTTACCGAGGGTAGTTTATTATTTTATGGGCTTTTTAGTTATTTCGGCATAATGAGTGAACGCTCAGCTCATGCTGCATGTGCGAAATTGCCTGCAGTTTAAAGTACCTAGCTGCGCATATCTGTCACAGCTAGGGGTATATAAGGACGAAATTATAAGACAGAAATCACATAACGATCCAGTCTTGTCGGAAAAGCTTCCATCCTAAACGGAGCAATCTATCAGCTAAAAGAGGTAACAATAGATTTAACTTTGTTCTCATTGCTATTTGTATTATGATATAATTCATTGTTTTACATATTAGATGTTTAGTATTTATTATAAAATCTATAGAATAAATACATAGGTTAGGCAGCGCCATTTTATCAGAAGTACTATATTTTGTTTAATTAGTTCTTTTGTATCTGAACATAATTGAGTTCAATTATACGCTGCATGCTTAACGTTAAATGTACATGGATAATTATTTCATGTGCGCGCATGCGCTACATATATGTGTGAGAATACTTGACCGTGTCATATGTATTACACGGTTCGGTTGTTTTAATTTTAGCTGACGTGGTGTGGTAACTGGTGTGGTGCTGAAGAAGTATGATGAAGTGGTGTGGTGCCGTTTTGTGCTGAAGTGGTGTGGTGCCGTATTGTGCTGAAGTGTTGTGACTTAGTGTGGTGACGTGTTGCGCTGAAGTGGTGCAGTGTTGTGGTAACTGCGTGTGTGGTGACGTGTTGTGCTGAAGTGGTGCCATGTTGTGGTGACTACGTGTGTGGGCTTGTCTATGCTGACCGTGTAATGCCCGTGTGTGGTGCCTGTGTATGGTGCTTACGTATGCTGCATATATCTCGTCATATGGACGACGTAATATTTATTTAAATATCTTCTTTGCAGTCTCGTTATATGAACGACACCTGCATAATTTCATTCTACACAAATCTCGTCCCATGAACGAGAACTTCAGAACTTAGGGTTCACAATTGCATATATCTCATCATATGGACGACGTATTATTTATTTAATATCTTCTTTGCAGTCTCGTTATATGAACGACACCTGCATAAGTTCATTCTACACAAATCTCGTTCCATGAACGAGAACTTCAGAATTTAGGGTTCACGATTGCATATGTCTCGTCATATTGACGACGCATTATTTGCATATTTGCATCTATCTCGTTATACGAGCCTTTTATATATATATATTCATATTTGTAAATTCATTCTTATACTTCTTTTTTGTCATTACGTTACTGAAATTCATAGTTCCATGTTAGGAACATTTATATAAATAGATTTTTCTTATATTTAGTAAAATATTGGTGTCAGAGTTGATTTGTTAAAATTGCGTTTATAAAATAAACATCTTATTAACGCAGTTGTGTTCCGTGTCTTCACTAATCCAGTCCCGACTCGGTCTATCATGTGACAAATGGTGGTGTCAGAAGTAGGTAATCACCAATACAATTTCGTGACATACCTCCCCCCTTCCAAAAAAAGTGTTAACACTTTTAGAAAAACCCACGAAATTGGCAGAAACAAAAATGCGATATGAGACGTTATTTGCATTACAGTAATAACGTGATATTATGAAGGAATAAAATTTTAAAAAAAAACTGCAAATCACAGTCTGCTTAAGTAATCAGCCCCTACATTTTCCGACCCTCTGATTGCTTCAATCCGAAAACGATATGGCTGTAGAGTCAGTGCCCAACGCATCAATCTTGCGTTGGCAACTTTTGCCTTGTTCAAATATATGAGAGGCTGATGGTCCGTTTCAAGGACGAATTCCCTTCCGAAAAGGTACGTGTGGAATTTAACTATACCCCACACCAGTGCCAAGCACTCCTTTTCGATCACAGAGTAATTTTGCTCCCTAGGCAGCAATTTTCTACTAGCATAGGCTATGGGTAATTTTACCCCCTCTTGCTCTTGTAGCAAAACTGCACCTAACCCGGTCTCTGACGCATCAGACCTCAAAATGAACGACTTATTTAATTCCGGCAACTTTAAGATTGGTGCACTGATCAAATTTTCCTTAAGAGCGTTAAAAGCTCTTTCTTGGCAAGGACCCCAAGAAATCTTATTTGGCTGCCCCTTCCTAGTTAAATCCGTCAATGGACTAGCTATGGCGGCGAAATTCGGAACAAATTTCCTATAAAAACCTATCAACCCAAGAAACTATCGTATTTGTTTCTTGGTTTCGGGTCTAGGAGCATCTTTGATAGCCCCAACTTTGTCGGGGTGAGGTTTTAACTGCCCTGACCCACTTACTAAATGTCCCAAGCATTCCAAGTTAGAATACGCTATACTACACTTGGAGGGTCTCGCGGTGAGATTTGCCTTACGGAGCCTTTCGAACAGAACAACTAATATCCTAACATGTTCTTCCCAGGTATGTGTATACACAAGAATATCATCGACAAAACTATCTACGTTATTCATGCCTTTCAACAATTTCCGCATAAGACGCACGCACGACGCACCAGCATTTACTAGACCAAAAGGCATCACCTTAAACTGGTAAAGACCTTTAGGGGTCGCGAATGCAGTTAATACACGGGATTTTTCAGCGATGGGCACCTGCCAATATCCTTTTGTTAAATCTATTTTAGAAATGTACTGGTGCCCTGCTAATTTCGAAAACAAGCCCTCCATGTCTGGCATCGGTTCAGCATCAAACACAGTGACTTTATTTAGTTGTCGAAAATCTATACAGAATCTAGTTGTTCCATCTTTTTTACTAACCAATACCACGGGGGAAGAATAAGGGGAGTTTGAGGGTTCAATTACTCCCAGGTCTAACATTTTACCCACTTCCTCATCGATTTTATCCCGTGTATTAAAGGGTATCGGATATCCCTTAATTCTGATCGGCTCCCTGGTGTTCAAACTTATCTCGTGAGTTATTAATCCAGTATTTCCTGGTCTATCTGTAAATACGTCGGGGTATTTATTCAAAATTTCTACTATCTGGCGACGCTTACAGTTAGGTAAATCCGGACATACGGTGACCATATCTATTCCCTCTTTCCCTACAACCATAGGGTACTCAAGAGGAATGTCTGTGTTAAAATCCAATTGCGGTTCGTCGCTTGATTCGTCTTCAACGACCGCAATGCACACAACGTTCAAAACACCCTTTTCAGTAATTTGACTAGGTCTCTCCACATAACTCTTTAACATATTGGCATGAAATATTCTCATCCTACCTCCAATGTCAATTCGGTAATCCATTTCACCCATGACCTGTTTAACCTCATACGGCCCTTTCCATTGGACCAATAATTTGTTTCTTCTAGTAGGGAGTAGCACCAGCACACGATCACCCACGTCGAATTTCCTACTTCGCGTTCCCCGGTTGTAATATTTCGCGTACTTGCGACCAGATTTCACAAGCTCGTCATGTGCCATTCAACACGTGCTTTCCAATCTCTCGCGCAAGTCTACGACATACTGGTAGGTGGTTTTAACCTCTCCGTCTGCGACATCACCTGACCATAGTTCGCGCAGAATCCGCATAGGACCCCGAATTGCCCTACTGTATAGCAATTCAAACGGCGAGAATCCCAAACTCTCGTGCGGTACCTCGCGATACGCGAACAAAATCGCGTTTAAATATCTGTCCCAATCTCGCGGTTTCTCCGCGCACATTCGACGGAGCATTTGTTTTAATGTGCCGTTAAATCTCTCTACCAATCCATTACACAAGGGGTGATACGGTGTAGTGCGCAACTGTTTAATTGACAACAACCTACTAATTTCTGACATTAGTTCGGAGGTAAACTGGGCTCCGCAATCTGTTAGGATTTCCTCAGGTACCCCTACCCTACTGAACATGTCGACAAGTGCCTCAGCCACGCGTTCAGTTTCAATTGATGGTAATGCTATCGCTTCTGGGTATCTAGTAGCATAATCCACTAGAGTGAGGATATATCGGTTTTTCCTATCTGTAATAGGAAATATGGGTCCCACAATATCAACGGCTACCCTTTTAAATGGGGTATCTATAAGAGGCATTTTACCTAAAGGTACTCTGGTATTTCTTCCCTTTGACACAGTCTTTTGGCAAACGTCGCACGACCGACAAAATCGTGCTACGTCACCGTTTACTCCAGGCCAATAAAACTCTCTTAAAACTCTGTCTGTTGTTTTTCTCATGCCTAAATGACCTGCCATACTAGACTCATGCGCTACTCTCAATACATGTGACCTGAATTTCTGAGGGACAACTAATTGAAGATACTTTCCCCCCTCTCGCGTGCTAAATTCCCTGTACATTAAACCCTTGGTACGTACGAATTTAGAGCTCCCACCGCCCTTACAACATTTCGCGGTACCCGACAAGATTCTCTCTGCGAGTGCGCATAAAGACTCGTCCTGACTTTGCTCACGTGTAAACTCATCACGTGAGATATCGGTTACGGCTTCCGGAACTTTCAATTTAAGTAGCGGCTTTTTATCCGCCTGCGCTCTAGTTTCGACGGCTTGCACGATGGGAAACCGGAAATCAGAGAGGGTTGGGAGTCTGGATCCCTCGACATTTCCTATGGTTAAATCATATATAGGGTTTTCCATGCACAGTGCTTCCACAGTCCCATTCAGAAAGGGCGTCTCTATTTCTATTCTGGCGACGGGGACGTGATCGATTGTTCTATTTAACAACATACAATGGGATTTCCAACCATGCATTTGGTCTTCCCTAACGAGACTTCGCTTTACCACAACACCCGTGCACCCGGTGTCGCGTAAGACAGTGACTGTTTGTCCGTTGGCGGTACCTGTAGCAGTCGGCACCCTCGCCTCTGGGAAAAAGCACGTGCCGATGGACTGGATAACGTCATGACCAACCTGCACACACGATCTGGAATTGTAGACCTTACTCGCGTTATTAGATTCAGACCCTTCGCGAGAAAGACCATCGCGCTTGCCGCCTCCTGACCACGCTCTGCTTTGAATAGCAACCGCAACTTTCGGGACGAAACTCTTCCTCTTCGGACAATCGGGGGTGATGTGGCCGAATTCCTTACAAGTGAAACATTGTTTATCACTACGATAGGAACCCTTCCCAGATTGAAAATTTCCACCTGTATAGATTCCAAGTTTCTCGGGTTCTCTGAGTCTCTGATCTTGATAACCTCCCTTGTTATCCCTTAAAATTACACTCTGAGTTCCTCCTCGGGCTTCAGCAAAATAGTCTGCTTGGGTAGCCATATCGGATACATTACTTAAAGACTTTTCCTTCAGGAATAAATACAATTCCCTACCACAAATGTCTAACAACTGGTCCCTAAGTAAAAAATCGGTAAGACCCTCGAATGTTTTTTGTACCTTGCCACATTCAATCCACCGTTGGAAATAATTTCCGGTCCTACATATAAACTGGGCGAATGTCTCACCTTTTTCAGGCTTACTTGATTTAAACTTTTTACGGAACCCTTGTTCCGTCAGCTCATATCTTTTAAGGAGTGCCTCTTTTAATGTGTCGTAGTTCAGTGCGTCATTTACGGGTAGACGCGAATACACATCTAGCGCTTTACCTTTAAGCAATGCGCTGAGATGGAGCGCCCAATTTTCCCTTTGCCATTTCTGGATGGTGGCATATCGCTCGAACCTATGCAGATAACTATCTAAATTGTCCTTGTCATCATCAAAAGGGGGTAATTTAGGGCCTTTTAACTTAGAATCGTGTTGCCCATCCTTCTTAGCCTCTAATAATTCAAATTTCCTTTTGTGTTCCTTTTCCATATTCCTGTCTTCTAACTCAATAGCTTCTAACCTTGCTCGTTTCTCCCCCTCTGACTTTCTTTCCTCAAGTTCTCGTACTTGTTCTATTCTTTCCCTTTCTGCATCCCTTTCCCATCCTATCCTTTCCTTCTCTGCCTGTTTTTCTAACTCTATCTTTTCCCTTTCTGCCTGTTTTTCTAACTCTATCTTTTTTTCCTTAAATACCATCTTCTCTCTTTCTAATACTAGCTTTTCCCTTTCAAAGGCAATTTGTATTTCGGCCTTTTCCCTCTCTATATCCCTTTCCTTTACCCTTTGATCCCTTTCCCGGGCCTGCTCCTCCTGAACAAAATTTCTAAGGGTCTCCCCCCCATACCCAAACTGTTTGCCCAACTCAACTAGATCTTTGAGTGACGACATGGTGAATGCTATTGATAAGATAACCAATCCTAAATGCACTATCATATAACACATACAATTCTTGGGATTACGTGAACGAACCGTATATTACTCCTCCCAATGTATTCCATATGTATATATGTATATATATAAAACAGAATATGAGTGAGGTATTAACTCACCAGCCTGATTTGTCTTGTCAGGAAGCTTCTGATCTGAAACAATCTTTAAAACAAAACTTACCACAATCAGGACCTATGCAATTTAAAATCCGTGCTTCGCCTAATCCATTTATGATCCCACTTCTGACACCATTTGTCACATGATAGACCGAGTCGGGACTGGATTAGTGAAGACACGGAACACAACTGCGTTAATAAGGAACGTAATGACAAAAAAGAAGTATAAGAATGAATTTACAAATATGAATATATATATATATAAAAGGCTCGTATAACAAGATAGATGCAAATATGCAAATAATGCGTCGTCAATATGACGAGACTAGAATGAAGATATTAAATAATTAATACGTCGTCCATATGACGAGACATATGCAATCGTGAACCCTAAATTCTGAAGTTCTCGTTCATGGAACGAGATTTGTGTAGAATGAACTTATGCAGGTGTCGTTCATATAACGAGACTGCAAAGAAGATATTAAATAAATAATACGTCGTCCATATGACGAGATATATGCAATTGTGAACCCTAAGTTCTGAAGTTCTCGTTCATGGGACGAGATTTGTGTAGAATGAAATTATGCAGGTGTCGTTCATATAACGAGACTGCAAAGAAGATATTTAAATAAATATTACGTCGTCCATATGACGAGATATATGCAGCATACGTAAGCACCATACACAGGCACCACACACGGGCATTACACGGTCAGCATAGACAAGCCCACACACGTAGTCACCACAACATGGCACCACTTCAGCACAACACGTCACCACACACGCAGTTACCACAACACTGCACCACTTCAGCGCAACACGTCACCACACTAAGTCACAACACTTCAGCACAATACGGCACCACACCACTTCAGCAAAAACGGCACCACACCACTTCATCATACTTCTTCAGCACCACACCAGTTACCACACCACGTCAGCTAAAATTAAAACAACCGAACCGTGTAATACATATGACACGGTCAAGTATTCTCACACATATATGTAGCGCATGCGCGCACATGAAATAATTATCCATGTACATTTAACGTTAAGCATGCAGCGTATAATTGAACTCAATTATGTTCAGATACAAAAGAACTAATGAAACAAAATATAGTACTTCTGATAAAATGGCGCTGCCTAACCTATGTATTTATTCTATAGATTTTATAATAAATACTAAACATCTAATATGTAAAACAATGAATTATATCATAATACAAATAGCAATGAGAACAAAGTTAAATCTATTGTTACCTCTTTTAGCTGATAGATTGCTCCGTTTAGGATGGAAGCTTTTCCGACAAGACTGGATCGTTATGTGATTTCTGTCTTATAATTTCGTCCTTATATACCCCTAGCTGTGACAGATATGCGCAGCTAGGTACTTTAAACTGCAGGCAATTTCGCACATGCAGCATGAGCTGAGCGTTCACTCATTATGCCGAAATAACTAAAAAGCCCATAAAATAATAAACTACCCTCGGTAAGGCTGTACGCAGTAACGAAATCGAGACTAGATTTTTGACCACATATACATATTGAACATAGTCGTATACAATTTCGTGACAATCACCAATCATCATCTTAGCCAGGTAATCACCAATCATCATCTTAGCCATGTAATCTCCGATCATCATCTTAGCCAGGTAATTACCAATCATCATCTTAGCCAGGTAATCACCTATCATCATCTTAGCCATGTAATCACCGATCATCATCTTAGCCAGGTAATCACCAATCATCATCTTAGCCACATAATCACCAATCATTATCTTAGCCAGGTATCACCAATCATCATCCTAGCCACATAATCACCAATCATTATCTTAGCCAGGTAATCACCAATCATCTTATCCAGGTAATCATCAATCATTATCTTAGCCAGGCAATCACCAATCATCATCTTATCCAGGTAATCATCAATCGTTATCTTAGCCAGGTAATCACCAATCATTATCTTAGCCAGGTAATCACCAATCATCATCTTAGCCACATAATCACCAATCATCATCTTAGTCACATAATCACCAATCATCATCTTAGCCAGGTAATCACCAATCATCATCTTAGCCACATAATCACCAATCATTATCTTAGCCAGGTAATCATCAATCATTATCTTAGCCAGGTAATCTCCGATCATCATCTTAGCCAGGTTATCACCAATCATTATCTTAGCCATGTAATCACCAATAATCATCTTAGCCAGGTAATCACCAATCATCATCTTAGCCACATAATCAGCAATCATCATCTTAGCCAGGTAATCACCAATCATCATCTTAGCCACATAATCACCAATCATTATCTTAGCCAGGTAATCACCAATCATCATATAAAGTTAGTACAGCTTGCACCTGTACTTCGTCTTCATACAGCTACAAAAAGTACATATGAACATGGATTTAGCAATCATCACAAAAAAGCACAAAGACAGTGAAAAATGCAAGAGACTTCAGAAGACAGACTGAAGTGTTTGATGAATAACTCTCAAAATGGAACCAGAGTTGAGGATGATGACTTCTTACATCCTTTTAGGTTATGTAGGGCAGAGAAAGACAAAAGAATGTTTCAATAACTGAATAGATAAGACAATAGTTTCACTTGCAAAAATCAATACGTTACATATGTACATGTGTATTTTGATACAAAATTCAAGATTTTTCTTGTCTCATTGAAATTTTTTGTGATCCCTTAATTATGGGTCAGAAGGACACATTGTCCCTTGCCCGAAGAATGGTAACACTGCTCATTCACAAGCATAACACTTCTAACATGATGTTGTGACATAATAAAAATATCATGTACTGTACCTAATATAGAATGTCTTCAAATGAATAAACATTTCTATTTTCAATGGCACCAGTCAAGAATTCTTACTTAACCAATGATAACAAAAGCCTGAAATGTAGGTCATAAAAAACCTTCACGGTAAGGGTGGGATACTAACAGAGATATATTAGTCAGTTTCATGATTAGAATGATGCTAGAACCTAACAAATTGGTGGATGCTAAAATGGTCAGGGTGGTTAGGAGGATTTTTAAGTAATGTGATTGGGTAAGTTTTCTCAGTGAAAAATAATTTACTTAAAAATCTGCTTTCTCCTTTGAATATGTTCCCTAATCACACTGGGGAAGAAAAGCTGGAATTCCCATGAGTATGATAACCCTACCTCCAAATTACATAAGCATAGCTGCCAAAACCTCCAGGCTCACAATTTGTGAAGATTGGGATACAAATTATTGAATTTTTTCATGAATTCGTGAAGCGATCTTTGAGCCCAGGAATATTTGTTGGAACAAATCTTTAGCATGGTCTCCAGCTCATAAAGGTAGATTGTGTTCAACAAGAAAACTCACAAACAATGCTTCATCGTTGGTAGCTCGAGAAGTTTGATTCTACATGCCAGTGAAGAGATAAAACTTATTAAATCAAAATGTTATGTTCGAATGAGAGGATCTCAGAGTTGGCTCCAATCTCACAAGCTGTAATCATCATGAGGCAGGTGGCTCTGGTCTTGTGAGACCTTAGAGTATGCCAAGCTTATAACCCAATTCAACCATGAAGCAAGGGCTTATGAGGTGATAATCTGTTTCCTAGTTTCACTGGGATAAAGAGGTGTTTGAGCATGCCATGACTTATATCTGTGCATTTCAAGTAGTGTTTACATAGCTCTTGACCTGTCTATATTAGAGAAGGAGTGAATGATGACTTTTTGGTAACTTGTTTTTGGTTACTAAGTCTGGTTGTGCCAAGAGGACCTCTGAACCATATGAAATTGAAATAGTACAGGTCAACATAATGGGCATTTAGCTCACTTACCCTGCAAGAGGAGCCTAAAGCTATCAGAAAAGACGTCTTGTATGATAGAAACTTTAGCCATATTAAAACCCAGGACAGGTTCCATTTTGGAAACAGGCTATTAGAATTTGGCATATAGAGATCACAATTAACTAAATGATCTGAAAGGTCTTTATCATGCCCAATACCTATCTACCATGATGCCAGAATGAGTTCAATATCATAAAGCTGTAGCCTTTGATAGTGATGGGGCCAACTATTTCTCCGCAAAGAGTAAGAGAAAACAGTAAGCCAGTGATCATTAGAATCATCTTGAAATTCTGACCCCATAACTTCTGGATTATTTTCAGTCTCAGGACATTGGTAAGGTAGGCAAAGGCTCATACTATTTTGTGGGAGATCCAGCAAGACCAAAAGTACAGGAGCTAGCCTTCCATGGGTAGGCTGCCTGCAGGTGGTGGGTAGGCTACATCAATGCTTATGGTTTGGAGGCCTGTAAGCAGAGAAAACAAGTTTTTTTATTGCCTCTGTATTATTGCTTCCCATATTGGATTGTATCCTGGCACTGGGTTGGGATCAGTGCTGGTGTAAATCTGTGGAAATTCCGTGTCTCAAAGCCACTAAGAATCCCTCCGCTCTGGCAGTGGATGAGCGGGTCCAAACACTGGCGTGGAAAGCGCAGCGAGTTGGAAGGGCAGTTTCTGAGTTACCTGCTTGCCAACTTCTTCGATTTGTCATCCAAAAAACAATGGGGATCCAACTGGGTCATCCTTTAAGCAAGAGTGTGGTTTAAGCATTATTGACCACAGACATGCCTACCATCAGGTTAGGTCTAAATTGGTCAAAGCTGTCAAGACATTGTCCATAGTATTGTGAGCTGCTTGGCTAAGGACCCGAGTGATCATGACCATGGTGCCCCAGGTGTGGCTAATGTTGGATTGTTTGGTGAGCCAGAAGATTGTCAATGAGGCCAAATCTAGAAGTATGTCACCACAATGTTCTGAACAAGCTTAGACATGGCATGGAACACATTCTTATCTAATATGAAATACAGCAGAGCTAACATGTAGAGTTGCACTGGTCTGCAACACAACCTGAAAGGCAGTCATTAATCTCTTGTAATCTTTGCCAAGTGTGGTGGGGACAGGAAAGTGGTAGGGGGTGGAGGGCATTCTAAAATTGTCAACAACTGATAGATTTCCTCAATAGCTTGAAAGCTGAAGTTATTCATAGTCAGATCTGAATAAGATTACATCACAATAGCTTGAAAGCTGAATTTAGTCATAGTCAGATCTGAATAAGATTACATCACAATAGCTTGAAAGCTGAATTCAGTCATAGTCAGATCTGAATAGGATTACATCACAATAGCTTGAAAGCTGAATTCAGTCATAGATCTGAATAAGATTACATCACAATAGCTTGAAAGCTGAATTCAGTCATAGTCAGATCTGAATAAGATTACATCACAATAGCTTGAAAGCTGAATTTAGTCATATTCAGATCTGAATAAGATTACATCACAATAGCTTGAAAGCTGAATTCAGTCATAGATCAGAACAAGATTACATCACAATAGCTTGAAAGCTGAATTTAGTCATAGATCTGAATAAGATTACATCACAATAGCTTGAAAGCTGAATTCAGTCATAGATCTGAATAAGATTACATCACAATTGCTTGAAAGCTGAATTTAGTCATAGTCAGATCTGAATAAGATTACATCACAATAGCTTGAAAGCTGAATCTAGTCATAGCCAGATCTGAATAAGATTACATCACAATAGCTTGAAAGCTGAATTTAGTAATAGCCAGATCTGAATAAGATTACATCACAATAGCTTGAAAGCTGAATTTAGTCATAGTCAGATCTGAATAAGATTACATCACAATAACTTGAAAGCTGAATCTAGTCATAGCCAGGTCTGAATAAGATTACATCACAATAGCTTGAAAGCTGAATTTAGTAATAGCCAGATCTGAATAAGATTACATCACAATAGCTTGAAAGCTGAATTTAGTCATAGCCAGATCTGAAAAAGATTATATCACAATAGCTTGAAAGCTGAATTTAGTAATAGCCAGATCTGAATAAGATTACATCACAATAGCTTGAAAGCTGAATTTAGTCATAGTCAGATCTGAATAAGATTACATCACAATAGCTTGAAAGCTGAATTCAGTCATAGATCTGAATAAGATTACATCACAACAGCTTGAAAGCTGAATTCAGTCATATTCAGATCTGAATAAGATTACATCACAATAGCTTGAAAGCTGAATTCAGTCAGTCAGATCTGAATAAGATTACATCACAATAGCTTGAAAGCTGAATTCAGTCATAGATCTGAATAAGATTACATCACAATAGCTTGAAAGCTGAATTCAGTCATAGATCTGAATAAGATTACATCACAATAGCTTGAAAGCTGAATTTAGTCATAGTCAGATCTGAATAAGATTACATCACAATAGCTTGAAAGCTGAATTCAGTCATAGATCTGAATAAGATTACATCACAACAGCTTGAAAGCTGAATTCAGTCATATTCAGATCTGAATAAGATTACATCACAATAGCTTGAAAGCTGAATTCAGTCATAGTCAGATCTGAATAAGATTACATCACAATAGCTTGAAAGCTGAATTCAGTCATAGATCTGAATAAGATTACATCACAATAGCTTGAAAGCTGAATTCAGTCATAGATCTGAATAAGATTACATCACAATAGCTTGAAAGCTGAATTCAGTCATAGATCTGAATAAGATTACATCACAATGTGTGCAGAGTTCTTGTCTGGCCGGCTTATAGCTCTGCAAAAGCATCTCACATGGCATCGGCGAATCTAGCTGATTTTATTTGGCAATATCACTAGCTCCAGAAATCGAGTAATTAAAAGTCCAGCTCTGCTGGCTGGTGTGAATGGCATGTGTTCAGCCCGGGTGCTAGCAGTATATATATATGATGGTCTAGCAATCACTGGTACCTGTCACTCTGAAGGCCTGGCTGAAATGACAGATTTCTCATAGAAATCTCTTGTATAGTAGTGATAAGATGCTGATAGTGGGGATAGACTGTATGATCTCTCACTAAGATTCCTGAATAAACTATTTAGCTGGACTGATCGTGTTGGCTGGACAACTAGTCATATTGCGATGACCAGTGATAGCTGGACTGTAATAGTGTGGCAGAATTAAGACTTGGATTCAAATGATACAGCATGAACCCCATGTGGCCTGACTTACAGGCCTGAAGGCCATGCATGCAGGGGAACCTATGTCCACTGGATTGAATAAAATTGTGGGAATACTCCCCCCAATGTGTAGACAGAAGTGAAGGAAAAAAATTGTCTCATGCACCAGATGTCGCATTTGTTCTAACAACAGGTGAACCCTTACTGTATCCATTCCCTGAATTAGCTGTAGATGTGGGCTGCACCCTCCAAATTGGTTTGCCATGGAAGTAGATTGGGATGATGGCTGAGGATATTGGTACTGTCCTTCCTTGATTTCTACCCCCTTTCTTTTCCTTTGGCTGCTCTTTGGAGCTGTACACGTGTTCTCTGACAATGTGCGCAAATTTAACAAGGTTATGCCAAAGCACATTTCATAATATATGCAGGGGTCATAAAAAGTATATTCCAGTGCCTTGTCTGTTTAGATGCTGAATACAACAATTCTATACTCACGTTTTCTTTTGCCAAGTGGACTTGGTCTAATGGAACAAATGGGACTGATGCTTCTGAAAGAAACAAATGTAATAAGAGATGAAGACAATGATCCTGACACTTTTTAATTTATATTCCTACCGGGATACATCATATCTGCTTACCAAAAAAATTATGCAACTGAAAACAAATGTTACAGGTTACACAGTTCATGGCCTATATTTATTATTACTATCTTAACAGCAAGTTATTCTTTGGAAAACCAAAACAGACTTTAATTTTTATGGATTTCATTATTAAAAAATTGACACCAATTTGAAATGTATATTCAGTGTATACTGATGCCACTGTCAAAAACTGAAGAACACAAGTTCAAGATGCAAGAGGAAAGTCTTTAAAATCAAATAACCTAACTATAAAAATCAAATAGCCTAACTATAAAAATCAAATAGTCTGACTATAAAAATCAAATAGCCTAACTATAAAAATCAAATAGTCTGACTATAAAAATCAAAAAGCCTAACTATAAAAATCAAATAGCCTAACTATAAAAATCAAATAGCCTAACTATAAAAAGTATAAAAATACAGAACTATGTCTTCTTGACAAGCAGCTTTATAGCAAATTTGTTTTGAATCCATTATGTCCATCAAAAGAGTAGAAACAAAAATCATACTATGTATATGGATATATTATCAATACCAGAGATAAGAAAATTGTCTTGTTTACACATATCACTCTAAAGTTTTATTTGGTGACTTTATATAAAGCCACCGTACATTCTGCACACAAACTAACCTTTTATTTGATGACTTTATATAAAGCCACCGTACATTCTGCACACAAACTAACCTTTTATTTGATGCTCTTTCTTGATACATGCAAAGCAGTTAGTTGTGAAGAAAAAAAATCTGTATAAAACGAAAATGATTTAAATCAAATATTTTTTATCCTGAATTTCATCATTATTTCAATCTAACCTTAAAAAAGTTTTTCTTGTTGGACTTGGACTTGGACTAGGGGTAAATGAATTATTCTTTACTGGTATCTGCATGGACGGGGAAAAACACTGCTGAAAAAGAAAATATATTTACATAAATCTAATTAATTTAAGACTGTGAAATTAGTGCTTACTGTTTGAAATCTACATTCCATTACATTACTTTGGTTGATAGGATTCATGAACAAGACAGTTGGGATTTCAAACAAATTTAATAATTTTATAAGGAAAAAATGTTTTGGGAACAAAGCACGTCTCTTTCTTATCATTAAATATATATATATATCTATACATATATATATATATATATATATATATATATATATATATATATATATATATATATATAAAATGATGACTTTGTATAGCGTATAATCTTTAGAAGCTCTAAGCACTTTACAACATCTATAATGATATGACAACAAAAAACAAAAACCATGAAATTAGAAAACATAAAAAATGCTGAAAATTCAAAGTAGGAAACATTATTAGGTCTTTAAGTTTGTTCTTGCAGTCAAAAAAGGTGAGTTTTATGAGCGCACTTGAAAAGGATCACGGTGTAATATTGTCAACATAAATGAATGTCAAGGTAAGTGCTGGGGTAGGGGTGGGGAGAGGTGGCTGAAGAAAAAAAAATGTGTTCGCTTTATAGCAAGAGAAAAAAAAAAAACAATGGAAATTTTGATTAAATGAAGACAAAACTTGTCGGAAATACATTATTATATGACAACTTGTATTTGTTATGAATAAAAATAATGTGCAATCCTTAACTGCAATATGAATATGGTCATTTATTCAAGGGAAGTGTTTTTTTTATAAAAAAAATGGATTCTTCTATTTCCTCTCAAATACAAGTTAACTTTGGTTAAATGTATTTTTTCTCACTTATCAGTCTAGAAATATATATTACGCATTGTCCTGCACACACATCTTTATGCCATACAAGAATGCATTGTCTTGAACACACATCTTTATGCCATAATTACGCATTGTCCTGCACACACATCATTATGCCATACAAGAATGCATTGTCCTGCACACACATCTTTATGCCATACAAGTATGCATTCTTTTGGCACACAACACCTTTATGCCATACAAGAATGGATTGTCTTGAACACACATCTTTATGCCATACAAGAATGCATTGTCCTGCACACACATCTTTATGCCATACAAGAATGCATTGTCCTGCACACACATCTTTATGCCATACAATTACGCATTGTCCTGTACACACATCTTGATGCCATATCATTATGCATTGACATGTACCCACATCTTTGTCATAAAAGGATGCATTATCTTGCACTCACATCTTTATGCCATACAATTATGCATTGTCTTGCACACACATCTTTATGCCAGACAATTATGCATTGTCTTGAACAGACATCTTTAATCCAATCAAACATGTACTGTCTTGAACACACATCTTTATGCCATACAATTATGCATTGTCCTGAACACATCTTTATGACATACAATTATGCATTGTCCTGAACACACATCTTTATGCCATACAATTATGCATTGTCCTGAACACATCTTTATGACATACAATTATGTAAATACTTACTTTTCCCACTCTTGTTGGCGACTGAGCACCAGCTATCATAACTGGTGATGTGAAAATGTGCAGTGACTCACTGAAAGATCTTGGTCGTCGAGGCACTTGTTCTGCAGACATGGGTTCATGGTCAACCTAGAAATGAGATTAATATCACATATTCACTATTTAAAACCACAGCAAGGTACAGGATGAGCCAAAGAGTTTTTGATACATTATGACTTGGTACCTCAGTCATGTATTTAACTACTTACTTATATATCATACATTTTTTAACAGAGAAAGAGAAATGAACAATACAAGCTTCACAAGCTTTTAGGACCTGTAACAAAGTAGGGAAGCAATTAAAATTTAATAAATGTAAAGACTATTTAAAACACATAAATAAAATTAAAAATATTTAGTACAGAACAGGAACCATGCCATAACAACTCAACAGAGATATAACATGTTCACATCATGACAGTACATTTTATTCTCTAATATGCCTTACTGAAAAATACTACTCAAAACATTCCCAAGCCAACAACAACAATAACTCTGTTAAGTTTTAGAAACATTTAGCATACAGATCACAATAACCGTTTTTAAACAGCGATGACTAATGTTTGAAATAGCACTTTTTAAAAATCCCAACTGTTGAATAAATTTTGTGCAGTAAATTTAAAACTATATGCTATACCCTCATTGTACCCCCTACTACTAATAGGAAATCATCAAATTTGTAAAATTCGCCCTTTACCATGGCTATGTATAGTTATGGACCCAAAGTACTACATTACAGTTGGATTCACCTTTATCACAGTGATGGGCTTAAAAGTTACGGAATCCATGCAAAGCATTACAGCAGAATTCCCAATATATGCATTAAAATTACTATAAACAAATTTTTTTTGTTATTTTGAGATAATTTTTTAAAAATAAAATACTTCAAATTATGGAGGAGTTTTTATTGCGATGAACACACTAATACCCAATTATAAAAACCTTGCATCTGTTACAGGGGCCCAGAGTGGCCGAGTGGTCTAAAGCGCTCTCCATTACGGATCACTGCCATCTCACCTGTCTGCATGAGTTCGAGTCTCAGATTCGGCAAATGTGGGTATGTGAGAAAGCATGCCAGTAGCTTCTCATAGGTCGGTGGTTCTTTCCATGGTTTTTCCCAAGTTCTTCCTCTACCAATAATACTGGCTGCCATGTATAGCCTATCGTTTACTGAAAAATGGCGTTAAAACCCATAACAACAGCATCTGTTACAACCTAATGTAACTGAATGGTATCAATACTTGTGATATTCAGTGGCCTATTATAACAATCATTATTATAAATTATAACTATAAATTACTTGAAAAAATATAATACTCACAATACTTACAAGAGAAAACTCTTCAACAGAACTAGTTATTTCAATTGCAGAACGCACCTCTCTGTAACAGAATAAAGCAAGTAATCAAATTAACTGAGGGCAATAAATGAGAAATAGTGATAGGAATATATTTATTTTTTAATTTTGTTGCACAAAAAGGAAAGCAGGACATCAAAACATTTTCCTGGAATGCATTATTATGATGAAAGTATACATGTAGTCACATAATAATGGTGCCTAAACAATGGCTATGTTCTATGATGATGTGAAAATAATTACATAATGATATGCATAGCAGTAAGCTCGAGACATCAACAATGCCATCCAACTAAATATCAAGATTTTAAAGTATATTTTGCCTATCTTACTGCTGCATGAAAAAATACAGATAATGCATATTCAGTCACTGTGACCTACTATATACAAATAAATTGAATCTAAGTCATCAAAGTGAATGTGTCTATCAAATTCAAATGAAGGTATACGCCACCATGTTAAAGCAATGGAGCTAAATATAAAAATGTGCCACCAACAGTACACAAATTGTGGAGATTTTAAAAATGACACCATGGACATTTAATGCATCGATTATGCACCACTGACATAGTATGGTGGTAGTGATGACTGTCCATGTCTGTTTAACAACAGCAGCCAGTGCAGAACACTTCCAAATACATCACATGTCACACCTGTACATGACTGTCAGTTTAACTTCGTAGCCAGTGCAGAACAATTCCAATACATCACATGGCACACCTGTACTTGACTGTCAGTTTAACTTCAGTAGCCATTGCAGAACACTCTTCCAACTGCTTAACAGGTACTTACCTGGTGGCTTAACTATTGCAGCCAGTGTAGATGGCTCTTCACACTACATAACATGGAACTTACCTGCCAGCTGAATAACTACATTAGCCAGTGCAGAATACTGTATTTTAGGCAGTACAGCATGCATTTAATATTAATGGAGTTTTCTACTAAAGTGGACTAACATACATGTATTACCAGAGATAATGGATAAATAATTTCAAGCAAAGAATTCTATGAGAAAATTGTGATACTTCCAAATCATAAAATGTGTAATTGTAAAAAGATCTAATTACTGTGGCTACGCATTTGCCAAGTTCGAGAAATTATACTTAAAAAAATGAAACATGTGTCCATGGGATGGTACAAGAAAGAAGCTGCTTAAGCAGTCTGAAATATGTCAGTATTGACTATTAAATTAATGATATAACAACTAAAAAGAGCCATGGCTGTCTCTCCACCAAGTCATCACATTTTTACCTAATATTTTTATGAAGTTGGGAAGAAAAAAACTGTCACTGAAAAACATCTAAAAAAATATATAAAGACTGGGTTTAGCAATTAACCCAACAAAATTAAAACAATGCATGTACAGTCATCCAAATGGCACTTATTCTCAGGGAACCAAAGCCAAGGTTAAATGTACATGTATGTGAGCTCTCTATTTTTCTTTCCAGTACACAAAAGCACCTGTCAAGATTATAGCAATATGCCATGCAAAGCATAATAGGTAAGTGGAAGAAAGTTGAAGAATACACATACAAGGTGTCTGGTGGCGATTTGGTAAAATACTTGCTTTGAAAATGGTCATTTCACCTATACATGACAAAAAGCAAAGTCCTCTTCACAATGCATTGACTTTTACACCATTCTCACTATCCCCTTTATTTGAATACAATGCATTGTTAATCCAATTAAAAGACGTTTGTGTTTATTTTAATGAAAGCTTGACAAAGTTGTATGCTATGTACCATACATTCTCCCTTAGAAGTTGAGTCTTACTGTAAAGAAACTGATTAACATCTCATAATGTGCCGGCAGATCTGGTTCTATACTGTTTGTTCAGAGCAATCAGAAGAACAAACAACACAGACCTTGATCTGCAGGTGCATTATGTTAAGGCAGATCATGAAAGCTGTTGTTTACAGTCTGACTCAACTTATAAGTACATGTATATACATATAACATCTAATATTGAAACAATTGGCAGATATCTTCTATTTTTGAAGCAGTTTTCTAAAAAGATGAACTGTAGTTCATCAATATATATTTTATTTAGACATGATAATAAGCAAAAACTGCTATTCAAAGCAACTATTTTAAACAAAATAAATTTTAAACTTTCTCCACTCACTTCTACTTACTCGAACAGTGCCCGATTCTCGCTGAAGAGAACATATTCTTGCCCAAATATTATTATGGACCCTGCATATACTGTCACCAAGTTCAACTATTATTTAAAGCAAACAGCTACAGCAAGTACAAGTGAAACTCGATTTGCTCCCAAATTTTTGTGCTACTGAAATTTTTTACCCATTGCAAATTACAGCTCCAGTGTCTTAGTGGTTTGAGCATCCGTCTTGGATGCAGGAGTCACGGTTTTAAACCCCAGTCAAGTCATACCAAAGATTTTACCTTGATTGGCGCTCAGCATTAAGAGGTTAGTGTTAGGACTGGTAACAGGATAATGTGACTGGGTGGAACATCACACTGTAAGGTCTGGTTCTCTGATCAACTCTGCATGAAAAACAGGCAGATTAAATTGCCTGAGGTAATCCTGTAAGGTCTGGTTCTCTGATCAACTCTGCATGAAAAACAGGCCAATTAAAAAGCCTGAGGTAATCCTGTAAGGTCTGGTTCTCTGATCAACTCTGCATGAAAATACAGGCAGATTAAATTGCCTGAGGTAATCATGTAAGGTCTGGATCCCTGATCAATTCCACTAAATGTAAAATGAAAACCTGCATTCAAACCAATCCTGGATAAGACACTATCTGTACCTGACTGCAATGATCATGCATTTCAATTTTTTGCAGTTTTTCCATAAAACCATTATATAAAAGTTATTTAATTAAGACACATATTATAATCTAAAGGTTTGGCAGGTCTTTAATCAAATTGGGGTGTCTCACATCTGTTTCTTTAAATTGTAAACTCCCATGTCAGTTGCAGCAAAATCAGACAGAGGCCCTCTAAATCCCACTACAACTGCATTTAAGTCTGTAATGGCTTCCCACAACATTTAAGTCTGTAATGGCTTCCCACAACACAGAGTGGATACCTAACATGAATAATCTATTGCCCAACAATGTCCATGATCACAGATGAAGTGGATCAACTGAATTCCATGATGCTTGGTACTGTATGTTTTCTATGTGGGATAAAAAAGCAATATTCCAAGGAATTATAAGTCTTGCAGGCTCTTTTTCTGATTCATATATCAGGTATAGTTTTCTTTGCCAATGACCTTGACCTTGTCTAAAGGCTGACTGATGATAAATGAAGGAAAGGTCAAAGCAAACTGTTTCTAGTCCAAGTATGATACTGTCTTCCCACCCTGTACTTGTGTTAAAAAGCAAATGGTGCAAGTAAAATAAAATCAAAGACATGTACTGTTTGCTCTGAACATGTAACATGTTTTATGTATATACCATACTTTTATTCCACAGGGCTCAAACTCAAAATCTACAAGAATTTTGGTATTTTTTTTAAAAGTTCCCTTTCTTTTTCTTGTAAGAGATGGCCATTTTGCCTTATTTGGAGACCACCCCCCACCCCCATCCCTGACCAATAATGTAGGGCTTTTGAATTGTGCCTCAAAATATTATTTTATAAAGTTTATTTCTGTTCTTTTCAGCATGTTAATTAGGTACTGACACATCCATACAGAGTCATAGCCTAAAGCAAATTTAAAGCAAGGGTCACTGTGACACACTCAATCAGCTGCAGATAAATGGTCCCATTAACATGATATTCTCACGGATATGCTTTGGATCATATGTGGCATGGTGACTTGAAAGACAATACAGATTACCACTGACCTTATTTGTTTTAATCCTAAAGACAATGTGTTGAAATCCTCAGGTATAGTTATCCATCTGTAATGTGATCCAAAGGGTAACATCCAAAGTATTCCAAATATTTAACATATTTATTAAAATCAATAATAAAAACAAGCCCCTGAATAACCAAGCAACAAAAAAAAAAGAACAAGAAAAAAAAAAGAAAAGAAAAAATGGTGACAAGGAACTGAAGCTAGTAAAGAACTTAATAAATAGATGAATATAAATATCATAACAAAATCTTTAGTGTTTGAAATATTTCATAAACATTATTTAAACATTAGTGTCTGTCTTTGCAAGATATATGCTGCTACAAATATGTCAATCTTTTTTGCAATTTTTGGAACATATTTCATTGACAAAAAATTGTCATTCTTTTCCATACATGGAAGAAAATCTGTACTACAAAGATTACTTTTGTGTAAATTACAAAACTTATGCAACATAATGAATGATAATTTATTCATTCCACAGAATACAGTAAGATAAATTGTGATGCAAATGAGAACTAAATTTAATCTCAATTATCTACAAAACTCTCTCATGTATCCCATTTTTTGTTTCTGAAAGAAGACCTAATTTCCCCCATTTTTCTGAAGGGAGAACACACTTCACCCATTATTTTGACCCGTTTGAGCCCCGTTGATGTGCACTTTATTCTGTTCATGCAATTTGTTATACATATGTTCATGCAACTTAAGTTTTTTTCCATATTATCTAATGAAGATAGACATTTACTGTACAGCCGAACAGCATGTTTTTCCGCCACCCAACATGTTTTATTTAGTAACTAATTTCCCTTTTCATTTTTCAACATTGTAAACTATATGCATTGCACTTGGGCGACACAAAACATCTAAAATCTTAGGCATGCAAATCAAAGCTCCTAAAATCTCTCCTATTAAAAGCCTCCTGAAATTCATCTCTTACGCATGCTTATAACAGCCCCACCTTCCATTATAGACATGCTTATTTCAGGCATGGGATTGATTAAAGGTGCTTGGTTACTATTATGATAACAGGCCGTCTGAAACTGATGATTATGATTATTATTGCACTTTATTTAGAAACCATTATTGTAAATATGATTACAGGGGAATGATTATGATTATGATGTCCTTTGTATTTGCTTATCTTTTTATCAGTTCTGGTCAGGTATCATACACCACATAACAAAAAAACAAACAATGTTAAACCAAAGTAAATGTTCACCGACAATTATTTACATAGAAATTAACTCTATGTAAATGTTATATTGACAATTATTTACATAGAAATTAACTCTATGTAAATGTTTATTGACAATTATTTCCATACAAATTAACTCTATGCAAATGTTTACTGACATTTATTTATATTATTATTTTTTATTTATATACAAATTAACTCTATGTAAATGTTAACTCACAAATTTTTACATACAAATTAACTCTATAAAAATGTTTACTGACATTTAATCATATACAAATTAACTCCATGTAAATGTTATATTGACAATTATTTACATATAAATTAACATGCTCACTTGACACTGTTTACATACATCAACAAGTTTAGTTGTTACTATGTCCGAACTTAATTTGTGTACTTGTCAGTTAGTAAAATATTGATGCCTTGATTTCATCGCAAGTAATAACTAAATTTTTTCTCATCCTTGAGGATATCTCTAAGTGCCATTCAGGATTTTTATGAAACTTGCTTCTCCACAATGATCCATATTTGTTTTAAAAAATGATCTTTATGTCACAAAGTATTAATTTCACTTGATTGCCATTATATCTTTGATAACATTTATGATTGATTAACTTAATTTCAGGTAGTCTAATTATACAAGTGGACAAAAATATATACAACAGTGTTCATTGATCAACTGAAATGATTTCAACTCAAATATGAAAAGAGCTGGATATTATGCATGTAGGATTGGTATGACTTCTAAATTCCCTTTTACTCCACATCCTTTTAATATACAAAAGATTCAATGAATGTGATAATACAAAAGTAGTCAGCTTTTAATCGAGTGCAACAATACAACAAATATTTCTGCAATTAAGATATCAAAACATTGTTGACACTGAATTAGGTTCTCAGAGAAACACTTGCAACACAGTCGTTACAGTAGATCAACATAGCCATTACAATAGATCAACACAGTCGTTACAGTAGATCAACATAGCCGTTACAATAGATCAACATAACCGTTACAGTAGATCAACATAGCCGTTACAATAGATCAACACAGTCGTTACAGTAGATCAACATAGCCGTTACAATAGATCAACACAATCGTTACAGTAGATCAACATAGCCGTTACAATAGATCAACACAGTCGTTACAGTAGATCAACACAGTCGTTACAGTAGATCAACATAGCCGTTACAATAGATCAACATAGCCGTTACAGTAGATCAACACAGTCATTACGCTAGATTGACACATTTTATGTTGAATATCAGAGAGTATATTGCATTTATGATCATTGCACTATAACGTAACTAAAAGATAGAACTAAAATACAAATTCACTTGATAAAAAAAAATTAATTAGTTTTTATCTATTAAAGTACTGCTTATAGTAAGTGCAAGAGACATTTTCATTGAAAGAAAATTCGTTGAATATTGTTACTCACAGTATACTAAAAAAGACATTGAGAAAGAAAATGTAAAAAAATGAAGGACATCTTTTTAAAAGCTGATAATTATATAATGTTGATTAAAATTTCCAGGTCCTATCTACTGTTTTCAATCAAAAAACAAGTAATCATGATTTTCTTCAAATTCAACAAAAAGGAGTCAGTCTTATAGTAATTTATGGTTTAAAAAACTGGATCCATGTCTGACCATGTGCTATAAGCAGGTTTGCAAATTATCAGGGTGTGAGTTATCAAAGAAGTGGTGTAAATCTTAGCTGGACAAGGCAGTGATCATGGTAAATTGAAAGAAACTTCCATAACTGCAAATTATATGTAGAACAATGAACATACAAATCAGACCTTGGAAAGTTGTTCTAAAGCCAGCATATACATATTCATAATTATATTGGTAACAATGATGGCCATAATTAATTAGAAACTTGATCAGTCATTTGCTTATAGTCTTGATCATGATGTGGCAAATTTACATTCCTTAAAAAAATACATTGCATTAGTGTTCTATATATGACGAGGATTACTGAAATAACACAGGTTAAAATCTGCCATCACATAATGCACTGGCAGATCTGGATGTAGTTTGCAGTTTTGTTAGAAGTAATGAGTAGAACACAACACAGACCCCAAACTGCCAGCATTATATGTGAAGACAGATCATGGCTTATTTCCAACTTGACTTTCAAGTGAGTATGAAAAGTATGTAAATAAATAAAGCATTATTCTAAATGTTAAACTAGCATACATATTTCATACTGTATGGCTAAACTAGCATACATATTTCATACTGTATGGCTAAACTAGCATACATATTTCATACTGTATGGCTAAACTAGCATACATATTTCATACTGTATGGCTACATAGGCTTTAATCAAAGGAATAGAGTACAATTCATAAATTCAATACAAATAATACCTAGTTTAGTGTTCTATTATGATTAAAAAAATCCCAAAATGCATTGTAAATACATATATTAATTGCTATAATACAAATAGAAATGAATATCTCTTTTTGGTTAAAAATCATGTCTCTTTCTACTTAAAATCTAAACTTTTGTAATTATTGTTTTTTTTTGTTTCTTTTTATACCAACATTGTACTCAATTGATTTGGTGTAATTATGAGACTTCCATGCTGATAAAAGATGCAATGGTGGAAAGAGTGATAAATGTCTTGGTTACTTTTAAGAAGGCAATTAAAAATAAGACAGTCTTCAAATCCAACCATTGTAAATTTAAGTCTTTGCTTTCTTCCTTTTCTTCTCTTTCTTTTTAAGATATACACTTTAAATAAAGAAATATACCTTATAGTTGTTGAAACATCTATTCTAGCCAAAAATATATTTTGTTTTATAAACATAAAATCCAATATCACCTTTCTCTGGCAGTTTCTCTATCAGCAATATGACTTTCTTCTTGTTTAAGCTGGTATATTCTATCAGGAACTTTGACTGGGGTCTGTAAAAAATGATAAATTTCCTACAAGAGTGCTAAATTCATGTACAAGCATAGAATGGGTAATGCTGCAACATTTTCTTGTTAGTGAATGTAGCATCAATAGCATAAAGACCTCAGCTTTAACCAGATTTTAACAATGTGATAACCACAGAATTCATAAACGGCATGTAGAACCTTATACATGTACCAGCCAAAACAACTGGTATACCAATCTTAATGTAGTTTAGCATGAAAAGATTTTTACTGGGCAACTCAAGAAATATACAATACTAATGGGATTCCTTGATGAAACAAAGCTGGAGTTTCTTTTTGGGGGGCCACATTCATAGCACTTACCTGTAAATGCTGTTCATGGTCCTGATGAAAAGGACTTAAGATCGCCATAGACTGTACCAGAAAAACATGGCATAGAATCCTGGCAATAGAGTGGGATGCACCTGCCATGGTACCATCTCCATTAACTCTTTGTCTCTTCCCAGTGACAGTCTGTGTAGATTGCACTATTAGAATCATAATCTCATTCTCTCTGCTTTTCTCCACCTTGATTCCCAAGAACAGCTGCTATGAACTAATATCAAATCAGCAGGACTCTTTCACCCCACACCCCCCCAAGAAGAGCCCATATTAACTAGGTACTGTTGCACAACATTTGATACTTAAATTAGGCCTATCATTCCACCTCTTGTGCAAGATGAGATGAAACCAAAGGGGCTTGCAGACATCCTGATTTGGATAGTTACTTCCAAGTGATCACTAAGCGAGTACGACCTTTATGTGGCAAAGGTATGAGAATGATGTGAATATATAATATATATATATATATATATATATATATATATATATCCTGTGTGTACTGGGGTACCAATCTTGTTAATAGGAGTTTTGAGTGACATGTGGCTGATACACGAGATTACCTTGTGATGCAAGCAAAATGGACAAAGACCTTCCTTCATTTGTCTTAAGTAGTATGATCAACTGTGGAGGTGAAATGTTGTGATCTGAGACATGGTAGAGTCTGGTTGTTATTAAATGTTGCTTAATCTTGCATGACATTGTTCCCCTTTTGTGTTGCAATTTATTAGGGGATGCTTACTTCGATTTTTATCTCACTCCAATGTAGCTGCTAGAGGCCTTCTGTATTTTGGCTTACAATGTATGACTGTGATAGTACCACTTTGCAATCAGAACCACATGGCAGAGTCTAGTCGTGGTGAAACAGGGATCAAAGATTGCATGGTGTTGTCCAGTCCAGTTCATTTAAGCTCATGAAGGGTACAGCATATTCGGTCTGCATATCTGAACTGAGACAGTTAACCCATTTCAACTGCAGTTCCTGATTCCTGAGAATGTGTGTGATTAGGATTTTTAATGTAGAGGTTAGAGCATCTGCCGCAGAAGCAGGAGGTCATGGACTCTTCGAGATAACCAACAAACTAATGTCAAGAAACAAATGTACACCACTTCCAACTACCTTCTCTCCAGCAGACCTTCCAGACCAATTTGCAAATTTCTTCCGTGACAAAGTATAAACCATTAGAGATTCGCTTGACAGCACAATTTCAACTCACTCGTCACCATACAGTTATGATGCAGAATTTCAGCGACAACCATTTGGAGCAAATGAACCTATTTCTACTGATTTGATATGGACAATCGTGATGAAAAGTGCACCAAAGTCTTATGAACTTGATCCAATTCCAACATCACTGCTGCTTGAGTGCTTAGACCCAATATTGCCTTCACTAATTGATGTTATTAATATCTCATCGGGGGAATTCCCATCATTTTTAAAACCTGCCTTTGCAAAGCCTCTGCTGAAGAAACCAACACTTGACCATAACAATTTAAAGAACTACCGCCCAGTTTCTAATCTCCCATTCATATAAAAAAATCTTAGAAAATGTTGTTCTAACCCAACTTGTATCTCATTTTAATTCAAAGTCTTTTTAGCAATGTACAGTCTGCATATCGCCCTTGCCACAGTACGGAAACTACTCTTCTGAAACTATTTAATGACATTCTCTCTGCTTTGGATAGTGGAAAGATTAGTACTCACTCTCCTGGATTTATCTGCAGCATTTGAGACAATAGACCATTCACCGTCTCCAGCATTCAGAATATAGCCTTACAGTGGTTCAACTCCTACTTAGTCAACAGGACACAAATTATATCTGCAAATGGAATACATTCCAGCCCAGTTGACGTATGTTGTGGTGTTCCACAGGGATCTGTTATTGGACCCATTCTCTTCATTTTATACACTCAGCCGCTCTCAAGTGTCATAGCTCATCACCCAGTGTCTCACCAATTGTACACTGATGACACCCAAATATACAAGTCTAGCCACAAAACTGAAGTTGATGCTACCATCCATGGAGTAGAGAGGCGCATTTCTGATGTGAAATCATGGATGACAAGTAACAAGCTGTAGATGAGTGATGATAAAACTGAGGCTATTCCGATCACAACTAGGGCTGTCAAAAACCAAGGAAAACTTACCCGGGTACCCGTTATGCCATTTAACAAGTACCCAGGTACTCGTTAGAACATGAAAGACATGTACAAACCTTGAGCAACAAATTTTGTTTCCAGCAAATTACGTGTTACGCGTAAACATATATGATTACGCTTTTTTTTCAGTACATCAACCTTCCAAAAATCTTGTTTATATTAACATTCCATTAATCCCACAGACCGTATTTTAGAAAAGACCACTTTCCCTCGAATTCTATTTATAGCATCTGTATGGCTTAGTGAGGAGAGAACAGACTATATTTATTTATGTGGCTACCATATATGTCCAAATTATATGTGCAACAACTTTTGGAAATTTGCTTATTGTCGATATCACGTGACTGTATGACCTAGGTTGAGAGATATGTGTAGTCACGTGACTAGGAATGCAAATAGCCAGATCCGGGAAAAATATCAGGAATGATGTAATTTCGTCTCGTCTCTCAGCAGATTAAAGGCATAACAAATGCTATGCTCACGATTTTTGAGAAACAAAAAATCATATTCCTATTGATTTCATGCTGGTATATCTCGATGAAAGATCGTTCAAGTTTGCTGGGCAGGCATGTAAGCTGCTACCCATGCTGACATCAAATGATGTCGGTGAATTCCAACTTTTTGATAGGAAATGCGCTCTGACCCTACACCCCAACATGAATGTCCAAATACCAAAAATGGGGTGGCAAGGGTCAGAAGAAACTCACTACTCAGACTAGTGTGCTGCTGCTGATATGATATTTTGATAGTGTTATCGACAACTTATTTTTGTGAACGGGTATTCGTCATTAGTTTTCAATGCCCAGGTTTTTTGCTACAGTTGGGTACCACTGACAGCCCTAATCACAACACAACGTCTTTCTCATTCACATCCTTTACCTCAGACAATAAATATCAGCAACACCAACATTAAATTCTCAGTCAGTTGTTACGTGCTTAGGCTCGAATAAAAGTAACATAGAAAGAGTGAAAATAACAAGCTTGAAAAAACTTAATAAACATTTTATTGAGCACAAATGTTTTCCAGAAAAGAAAAATAAACTTACAGTTTAAGAATCAATTACAAAATTAATCCAAAATATAATCCACTAGTGAAATTGCAGAAGTCCTGGTAATAAAATGTCCTAATAATTCCCAGTTCGAATCTTAGTGAAGCATCCAAGATGGGAGACGATGTCATGTGATGAAGTCCGTTCTGGTCTTATGAAATTCAATGAGCACAAATGTTTTCCAGATAAATAACAAAATAAATCCTCTTGATCCAAATGAATTGAAATAATTTTCAGTACAAGGTAATTTAAAATAACTCAAAAAATAACTCAACTTAATATTCTAACAGCCCAATTTCTACTATATAGTTCACTCCAAAACATTATTTATATACCTGATTTTACGTAAACAACATGATCTTCTAGAATGTTTAGAACAAATTTACGTTCAAAAAAATCTCAGGCTCTCAAGAACTAAAAATAGAAAGATGTTTATAACAAAGCTCCATAATGTCCTTGGAATCAACCAATCATTTTAAAAGCTTGTTTACAACTCTGAAGCCAGGTCGGAAATGAGGTCAACATCTGGTGTTTATTTGTAAAGTACAGGTCATCCCACTTTTTAAAAAAATATCTCCCAATGAATGAATCTTAAAATAAAATGTCAAATTTGAATCTGACAAACAAACATTTAAAGCAAAGATAAATGACTTAAATCAAATATATGTAACAGTACAAAACCTAGGTGTTACTCTAGACAGTACTCTCACATTGCACCGACATGTCATGAACATATGCAAGCCTGCATATCTTGAGCTGCGACACATCAGTTCCATTTGTAAATATCTTTCAGTTGATGCCACTAAAACATTTGTGTGTTCATTAGTACTTTCTAGACTGGACTATTGTAACTCAATTCTGTCTGGTTCGTCACAATATTTACTCCAGAAACTTGAAAAAGTTAAAAACACAGCTGCATGGATCATCTTTAGAGTACCTCAATCAGAGCACACCTCACCACTGCTCTGTACCATACACTGGCTATCAATTCGATACAGGATCAAACACAAAATTTTTTCTCTGTGCTATGTTTCAATGACAGACTCCAGTCCAACATACCTATCCAGCCTCACCCATGTGCATACACCAGCTAGACACTTACGCTCTTCTTCTGACAATCATATACTCATTGTTCCCACAGTCATATGGACAACGTTCTTTTGCATACCAGGGCCTGGCAACGTGGAACGAATTGCCCATTGAAATTAGACACAAAGACACAGTAGTCCCTTTTAAGAGTACTCTTAAAACTCACTTGTTTCGACTGCAGGGACAAACTTATTAGAGACTTAATAATGATTTGTATCTTATATGTTTTCAGCATGTTTTGATGTTTTACAATTTCATTGTTTTTGTGATTTGTTTTTCTGTAGCGTAGTCATATCATTATTGATGGTGTAAAATGCTTAGAGCTTCAAAAGATCAAGCACCATGCAAAGTCCTCATTATTATTATTATTATTATTATTATTATTATTATTATTGGTTCGATCCCTGAATGAGTCATACCAAAGACTTACAAAAATTGTAATAACAGCTGCCTCACATGACGCTCAACATTAAGAGGTTAGTGTTGACTGGTCGACCTGGTGTCAGGATAATGTGACTGGGTAGGACATCATGCTACATGTCTGCAGCATGATACCCCAGTACTAGACATCACAGTAAAATGCCTCACTGCATTGCAGACATCGTAGTGATATGACTGAATTTTTTTTAAAAGCTATGTTAAAAATCCTAATCAAACAAACAATTTTTTTCCAAATTTTTAAAGTCCACATCATCACTATGTCAGTAAATAACAATAATCGATCAATTCAAATCGTGGCTGCAACAGAGGTGAAAAATCATGCTGGACCCATTCCTCTTGAAAATCTTTACACTCAGCTTCATTCTCCAAATCAGGGTCGAAATGTGCATGAAGCCATGCATCATCTCTTTCATCATTTCCTGTGTTGGTGAAGAAGTACAGAAATATCTGTGATGTATAACACGTGTTTCTAGAGACACTACAAAGCAGAATACAACTGCAGTTTTATTCAGGATAAAATGGTATACTACACCCACAGGCGCATTCAGGATTGAATGAATGATTATGACCGTAATCGTATTCAGGATAAAATGGGTTAAATGAGGTGGTTTGTTTTTATCTCAATCTCTTGCAATGGCATGTGATAAAAGCAATTCGGTGACTGCCAAGAAAGATTTACGACGACACAGCAGGGAAGTAGGAGCTGTCTCTGACTCATAGTTTGGATCGCTTCATGGACGACAAACCATGTAGAGAAGCATGTCTTCCATCTTGCTTTAAGAAAATTTCCAGATTACTTGCATGCAGGTTGAAAGGCCCATCTGTAGACAGTAGAGAAAGTTACTCTGCATGAACAGAAGTAGTAAATGAAGTATTTACTGGATTTAGCTCAAATTCCTGTATCAAGGGGAGATCACCCATGTGGGAAGATAGAAGCTGGCTTCTTGGCTAAAAAGTTTAAGCCTGGGAGGACTGGATTAATGATGTAGTTGTGGGTTTAATGCCATTTTCAGCACACGACGGGCTATACATGGCCAGTATAACAAGAGAAAAACAGAGGAAAAACCCATATGAACCATCAACCCATAGGCAGCTACTGTATATCCATATTGTCCAGAACCAGAGACTGGAACCTACATGGACTGACTTGTGATGACAGTGACCAGTTAAAGGCATGAGAAGTAGCAGTAGTTCCTGTCAAGTATTATGATCAGGTAATAAGAAAAATGAACTCAGTCATGTAGTCACATATCCTTGGAAATTCTACATACAGGTCTCTTTTACTGGAATCTGAGGATATAGTAAATGGTATTTGCAGCTGAATATGAAATATGGCTTTTGATATTCGATTTTCTTGATACTTAGGAAATAATCTTTCAGTCCCATTCTTGAATCCTTTCATACAATAGTTGTCCTCATTCTTCACTATTATTTCTGTGGCTTAATTTCATAACTTTTCCTAATCATGGTTAATTTAAAATAACAGTATTACTTTTAAATTTAAATTGGTGACCTGCAGCACATTTGTGATCAACTGCTCACACACAACTGACTCTATATCCCCCCCCCCCCCATTGTGAATTGATTTTACTTTTTTTTCCTTTTAGTTAACTTTTATTTAGTAAAAAATAGTTATGTAAAAGTATTTACATACACAAAACTAAGAATGTCTTTACAGACAAATGGACTTTTCATTTATCTCGGACAGACAATGTTGTCATGAGAACCATGTTTTACCAATTGATCAAGCCTTTTCTTTGTTTACATAGCAACAGCACATGAAATTCCTCCTCAAATATAAGGCATTGTTTATGGAAGGGGGATGCATGGATTGTGAAAATATAAGCATAGATTTACACGTCTTCAAAAGACATGAGCAAACACCCTCTTTCATACAAAATATTTTGATAAAACTAATTCAATTCGAAACTTGGCTGACAATGTTGGTTTTTATATAGAAATTGATGTGGAAAAAAACCCACGTCTGCTAATTTATCAGGGCAATAGTAAAGATAACTCAGTGCTAAATTATCTTTTATCTCTAAAAAAAACCTTTAATGCATACTTGCTGGGACCATAAATATCACATCATGCCAACTAACCAATGTATTGTCAGATTACCTTAAGTTTTTTACTTTTAGTTCCTTTTGAAATGAAAATGTAGGATACAAATGATGCATTACTTTTCATTGCATACTGTAAACTCCCCTCACCCCAATTACTCCCACCAAACAGCTTTTTAAAAAGGCGTTGGGTTACAAAACCAAATAAAAATTAAGCCCTTATCGACAAATAAATATCTTCTTCAAAATGATACCTGTTAAGACACCCCTCTACCACTGCAGTTGTAATTCTTACCATAGTTAGACCATGGATATTCATTGAACTGGAGCTGAAACGTCGACATCTCTGTGAATCTAAAGGTCTAAGAGGTGGGCTGGAAAAAGAAAATATACTTCACTTTCATACTTTGAAAAATTGGCTTGCTACATCCTGCAGCTGCCTTCAAATTGTAACTCTTGCAAAAACTGGTAGTAAGGAAATTCTAAATTTCTGCCAATCAAATGAAAGTGCAATTTTCACAAGTTATTTTCTGTCAATATTTTCTTTCAAAAAATGATAACACAAACCTAATATTTGCTCCATAGATTATATAATTATGGGTGAGCTCTATATGTGAGTAGAGCTGAAAAATACTAACTGAACATTCAAATCAGAATAATGTCCAAATATTCAAATCAAAGATTGTTATTTGAATTTTTGCTTTGTTTTCCGTTATCAAAATGTGAGTCCTGGACTCCTAGTTTTAATATCCTTGAGAGGCCTCTGTGCAATTTTTACACATGTAAAGACCCTATTTAGTTTATTATCTGTGATTATTTGCAAAATCACTGTGTAAATGAACATGAGCTACACCTGGTGCACTAAGTGTGCATATCTATGCAGTATGTCCAATAAATTAATTTGCTGGTATATATATTTAGCATAACAAACAATAACATGATGATCCTAAGAATTTTGTACCTAAACTATCAGAAACTGTATACGTTTGTTTTGTTTTTGTTTTTTTTTATGGTTTAACGCCATTTTTCAGCACAGTATAGGCTATACATGGCAGACAGTATTATTGGTGGAGGAAGAACTCTGAAAACCCCCAGAAAGAACCACCGACCCATGAGAAGCTACTGGCATCCTTTCTTACATACCCACATTGGCCGAATCTAAGACTCGAACCCACGCAGACACAGGTGAGATGGCAGTGATCTGTAATGGACAGCACTTTAGACCACTCTGCCACTCGGGGCCCCCATATACATGTTTAACAAATATCATAACAGTAGAAGCCATACATTACATTATCTCGCTGCATGTTAAGTGTGGTATGAGACACACACTTACTTATATATAACCTAATATGCAGATAAGAGAGGGCAAGTTTCAAAATGGTTAATTTAAATGGCCATGTTTCAGTTATTGTACTGTGTACATCTTTAGACAGTTTTGGAAAATATTGCAGGCTTACTGCCACAGCAGAAATGGATCAAAGAAAAATAAAACTACATACATAAGATATGATTACTGATACTGACACAAACTCAAAATGAGAAATAAACATACTTTTACATGTTGTGGAAAACTCAGAACCTCATAATTACAATCCTAGAACAGACCTTGTACTTGCTATGAAAAAAAAAATTAAGATACAAGAAACTGTAATCAATGTCAGTAGACTTGGTAATATAAAGCAATAACTCAAATGTCAATTTACTAACAATTGTATTTTCTACATAAATATATTACATATGGCTATTACTTGATAAGATTTGTTTAACTTTCTAAAGTGTGATTATTTTAATATTTTAAAAAGCCCTAATTACTGCAGCATGCTTTTAACAATACAAGTACATGACACAGCAGTAATAATTATATTATTATAATATTTTCATGATAAAATTTAGTTGCAAATGCCAGTCGTACCTAATCTCACTGCTATTAGTTGATGCAACCAGAACATTGATCATAGGGGCACTGTTTGATCTTTTAAGCATCCCTCCCACATTCAGGCCGTGCGAATGTCCATGTCCATGCACTGGGGTTGAGCTCGAGGTAACTGGTGGGTCGATATCTACCTCCATAATATCTAACTGCGCAATTTTCACATCTGGTAAGTCAAACTCGAATTCAATTTTGGCCAGACTTCGGCCGAAGTTCAATCTAGTTTTGCATTTTTGAACGGTATATAACTAGTCAATTAATTCGAAATTCCTCTGAAGAGAATACACAACCGCAAATGCAGGAAAGACCTAATAATTGAACTGATTTGGCGCAATATGTTTTATTCATTCTACTTGTGAACTTGATTATTCTTCCTTACTGCTGATAATAAGCGCCATTGGTATTTCATGCTTAAAGATCCAAAACACGGGCCTCGAATATTAGGCTGATTTCACAAAACAGCGCGATCGATACAAATAAACAAAATTGTGCATTCGACAGCTTAAAGTGTGCACTAGCTAATAAACTGTGAAAGTGCAACCCTAAATTAATGACTGATTTATATGCCTCCAATTATTAATGTACTGCTGTGAAAATTCAACACTTCCTGCAATCTGTGATCTTTTCTACACATATATCTCTGACGTCATTAGTTTTTGCTCGCTCCATGATAAGGCTCAGCAAAATTTAAAGCCGAACCAAGAACAGGATGCGGTATGACTTTAAATACATATATTTTCCCAAATTCTCCAACAATTCTTTTTAAAAAATTACTAGAAACGTTAATGTAAGGTTGCTAATCTTGTACAAAACATTCATAAATAAAATATTAACTCAGCAGAAAAGATTTTCAAAAATGTATTAAAGTTTACACTAGTACTTAAAATATACAAATATGCATTCCACTAAATTGACAGTACATCCAGAAAATATAATAATTTGACAAGGCGAATCCATAGGGTCATAAAAGAATACATAAAATTCACAGAAAACAAAGTCCGATTCATGAATGATTTTCTGGGCAAATCCAGACAAAATTTGACCTTCTTCAGATTGGACAGATTTGAGAAGGTCAACAAGTGTACCTCCCCCCAAACCAAAACTTAATCAAAGGACACATCATTACATTCAGCTTTGGATTTATTTTGAGCTTCTGGTTAATTTTATTTATGACTTAAAATTAGTAGCACTTGAATATGTAATGCAAGGCGTATTTTGCATTAAATTCATAATTTCCTAAGTTCCTTTGTATTAAATATTTACTGCGTATTCTAGAGAAATAAATTATTTGTTGAATTTTACAAACCTTTGTTCTTTTCACTGTTTTATTTTACTTATTTTAAGAGAAAATATTCGTAACACAATCCAATAGAATATCATGAGTTAAACTAAGAATTTCCTGCCTATATAACTTAAGGAAAAAACTTGGTAACTCGCTGACCACCCATCACTATCGGGTCCTTCAGGTGGTCTTCAATTTACTTATAAGGACCCCATGTTTCACAAAATAAACAGGACTTGTGTGGTTTCTATTTCTCTAATTGCCCTATGAAACAGCTAGGAGATCACGGGTTCTTGTTCCTGTTCAAGAATTAGCGATTGTCTGTTGACACCCTAATTAGAATAAGGAGAATGTTTAGTAGAAAGAGGAACACTGTAGTAGCTTTTGATTGATGAATGCCATGAACAACAGTGACGTCATTACAAGTGTAACCAATAAATATGTCCGTTAAATGAATAATTTTGACAGTTCCTAAACCTTTGTCAAAATGCCTCAGGTACTAGGATCATAACCATCCAAGATACATTCATTAACAACATCATAATTAGCACTTTATGTAAGTCTAGACTTCACGATCTCTGACAATATGTACACTTTGTAATGATAAAGACTGACGCTCTTTGTCCATTTCAGATTTCCATCAATTTTCTCAAAATGATGCAAATATTGTTTCTCATAACATCAAAACCTGAAAGATCACATTTTCAAATCTCGGACGAGCCCCAATTTTCTGTTACGACTGTATGTCTTAAACTAAGTAACAGAAAAGAGCAAACGCAATAAGATTTGTAAATTTCAACAAATAATATATTCCCCACAATGATATAGTCCAAAATGACCTTGAATGAGTTCACAATAATTCCAAAATGGTGGTTTAGTCCTAAATCAATGATCATTCTATGCACATCTGTAATTTGCACTTGATATTGTCCAAGATCAAGTTAATGGTGTACCTAACTAGTGACGTATATGTTGTAAACAACATTATACATGGCTAACATTTCCATATCATTGTAGATTACATATTGTGATCATGTTTAGTAGTAAATGTATTTATTGCAGTTTTAGTTAAAATACAGTCTTTATTCTGACCTTAGAAACTTCCGGAATGAACATATCCTGTTAATTGACAGAGCAATGTTAGAAAACTGTAACCGTGACTTAAATCAAGTAGAAGGGTTTATAATCTTTGTGACAATGGGGTTATTCATTTCTTGCCTTAAATAATCTTAAGCAGAATCAGACTTATTGTTGTGTTCAGTTTTTAATTTGGTCGGATTTACTTATTCAATTATTCACTGGAATACGCAGTGCTCATTAATATTCTTGGATTAAAACATTAATTTAGAATGAGAGTGAATCATTCAAGGACCTTTTTAGATGATATTTTTGTGATACGTCAAAAATGTCAGCACATCATCACACTCCATGCCATTTGCGAAATAAACACCTTTGTACATCGTTACAAATGGAACAGATTAAAACTGCTACAAGAAATGCACAAACGGAATATAATTTATCAGACAAGTAATGGCTGTGTAAAAGAGATGGAATTAATCTGGTGTTCCAATCGATTAACTGAACAATATTAATGAGCAAATTCAGAACAAAGCTTCATGGCAATGTTGAAAAATAATAAATAGAGTATCAATGAATTTACATGCAAGAAAGGTAGATACAAATCAATTTAAAGATGTGAACCATCTTAACATATCAGACGATATAGGTATCTAGTTATGCTGAATCGAATTTGTTTATTTCCTTAATTCAGCATTTTGGATAACTATGTTTTAAACTTTGATAGTCAGTACTCTATGAAAATATTTAGATTACACCAATCTGCATTAATTGGCTTTGTTAAAGACAGCAACTGTAGCGTGAATGGCAACAGTTTGTGATGATGTCTTTATTTTTTTCGTAGTGTTATCTATATTTAATTTAGATTGTGTGTGCTTGCCTTTGTTCGTGACTGTGGGTAGTCTTTTTGCCTCTTACCTGATTATTGCATTGTTTTTCCCACTTGATTTCTGTCACAACTGTAAGTGCTATAAATCTTTCTTAAAGTTTAAGTTCAAGGCATAGCCTTGGTTAAGCGTTAGAACTTTTAGAAAAAATAGCTTTCAAGATTTCTTTCAGAAACTCCTTTTCACAAATTTTTAATTCCTTGTGTTCTTATGATCAGTCAGTGAAAATCACTTATTATTCATTGGAGATGCTAAGTTAGCATCGACCCATTGGATTAGCACACTGCTTTGGGATTATCGAGGACTAAGTCAAGACATTCTGGAATATATCATTGTGATACATGAAGACATTCAAGACTATTCGAATTCATTAGGACTATGCTTTACGTTTGGATAAACATTTAGGATTATTGGAAATTTAATTCACAATACTGTGACTGTTTCATAAACTTTCACCTTATATTCTAAATTGTTGGGTTTTGCTTTCTTTCTGTCACACATTGTTAGACAATATAATAATATACAAAAATATTATAACTAGTAGAATTCAAGTTACTTTTCAGCTGACAAAATTGCATCCTGAATTATATCATTACGATGTATTCGAATCAAATAACAATAGTTTTGATGTGAATGAAAAAGTATCATTTGTAATTTAGCAATTTGAACATTCTAACAATCATCACTGCAGACATTGAAAATGGAGCAATAAATGATACGTCGATAAAGATACATACATCACTACGCAGATGGTGTTTGTTTGCCCAATATGGTTTTTGGCAGATGGAGCTTTTGTGTCCCGTATGATTCCTTGGCAGATGGAGCTTTTGTGTCCCGTATGAATTCTTGGCAGACGAAGCTTTTGTGTCCCGTATGGATATCCCATTGGCAAATGTATGTTTTCAGACACGTACTCAACACCTGGTCTGTGTGGGTAAAGCCCAAATTAAGATCTGACATTTTTCTTCTTCAAAATGAACTTGACTTACAGAGTTATTAACTATCAAAGTTACTGGTTGGCATCTTCTCAGAACTTTTCAACTCCTGGCATGGTATGGATAACACGAATTAATCTCTCTCTCTCTCTCTCTCTCTCTCTTTCTCTCTCTCTCTCTCTCTCTCTCTCTCTCTCTCTCTCTCTCTCTCTCTCTCTCTCTCTCTCTCTCTCTCTCTCATAATTATAATAACAGAGTCCACGCTACTTACTTTTTTATTTGTGTATTTTATTCGGCAAAGACTAACTTATGAATTTTGTTAATTTTCTTGATTTTCATAATCCGTACAATTATGTTCTTGTAAAGAAAGAAGATATCTCTAAATAATTTATGATGCGATTCTTTTACTCTGAATTATTGTTCAACCTTCTTTTTCTTCGAACAATCTAGTGGAAAGATAGCATGCAGTTAGTTTCAACAGAACTATTATATAGATTTGCAATAGTTGCAAGGGGAAATACTTGTAAGAGCTTAAACGACTCAAGTTATATCTCTTGAACCGTGCTTTTTATACATATTACAATTTATCTGAACCGCTCCGGTGGCATATTGGTTAGAGCGTCCGCCAAGAAAGCGGGATGGCCGTGGATCCGATCCCCGGATGAGTCAGATCGAAGACTTACAAAAATGGTACTAACAGCTGCCTCGCTTGGCGCTCAGGATTAAGTGGTTAGTATTAGGACTGGTTGGCCTGGTGTCAGGATAACGTGACTGAGTGGGACATCATGCTACTTCTTCTTCTCATCGTCTGATATCCAGTTAGGATGTCCCATCGCTCTAAACCTTTCATGTACCTTGATCCAATTCCTAATCAGTTTGTCAAAGTCCTCTTTCTTCTTTTTGTTTTCTTTTATCTTTCTCTCTTCTGCACATGTATCGTTAATTTTCTTTACTTCTTCATCCATTACCATTTTCATCATATCTTCAGCTTATTTTAGTGTGTCCAACCCCCGTTTGACAAATGACCACTCTGTCAAATTGAAGATAACAAAAAAAAAAAGAACAACATCTCACTTTGATAACAATATCAATAGCTTGCTTCAAGCTTCCAACTCGCACATATTGAGGATGGAAGAAACCTCTCAACTTCTCCACTATCATGCTTCTATCAGATCCCTGGCTACTTTGAGGCTGTTGTCACGGAATTGTGTATGATTTATATAAATATGTATATGTGATCAAAAATGTACTCGGGTTTCGTTGCCGCGTACAGCGTCACCCGAGGGTATTTTATTTGATTCAGCTCAAGTTATTCTCTAATTACTGAGCTTGACTTAACCCATGCTGCATGTGCAAATTACCTGCAGTGAAATCCTATGTGTCCTATAGCTGTGTATCTGTCTCAGCTAGTATACATATAGCAAAAATTCTCTGTAAACAAATTACACTACGACGAGTCTTGTCAGGAAGCCTGCCTTTTTACGGGAGCGAATCTCCAGCTGTAGATTTGTCTTATATATGGTTTGGTGATGTGGAGTTACAGACCTATGTGTGCCTCTTTGTGATGTGCACGCTGTGACTGGTGACGTTGGTTTGCAAGTATTTAATGCTGTTCACAGTGTCTGGGTTGAGCTCTGAAGGAATCCTTTAACAGACAGGAAGGTGTAGACCACGCGTGTGGGACCTCTTTGACTATTGACTAGAACAGGTGGAACCGGGTATACATCTTGGACATGGGCGCCACGATAGTTAGATATATCTGAGCAAAATTACATTGCATTCCCATCTTAATATCGCTATATGAACGATAGATTCATACATTCAGACATATTCCAAAATCCCGTGAGGAATCGATGTATTGATGAGTTGATAGATTGAATACATTAGTATTATATTGATAAGTGCATAAATCACATGCCATGGTCACCCTTCGTGTTTAATAAGATCTTGTTTATATTGGGATGTAGATCATCTACTTATTATTTGTTAATCGGTGACAGGACGTTTTTCACGTTTGTTTAAAATTACATTCGTTATATTCATCTTTGAGTTTTCTCGTTGAGTTACTTGTTGTTGATAGTTCCTTGTTAGGAACTTGATAATTTTCGTTATTTGTTTGTTTTTTAATGGTGTCATATTTGTTCATATTTAATTTAGGTTTATAACAAACATCTTATTAACGCAGTTGGTTTCGGTTGTCTTCACTAATCACTCCCAACCCGGCTTTCATCCTGTGACACCCGTGTGATACCTCTTACACTGTAGCAGGTTTCTTAATGGCATTATCAACACTATTTAGAATTAAAATACGGCATTTTTTTTTTACTTTTCTCTATCCCTCTATAATAATAATAATAATAATAATAATAATAATAATAATAATAATAATAATAATAATAATAACAATACTACTACTACTACTAATACTACTACTACTACTAGTAATAATAATAATAATAATAATAATAATAATAATAATAATAATAATAATAATAATAATAATTATTATTATTATTATTATTATTATTATTATTATTATTATTATTATTATTATTATTATTATTGTTCAATTTGTGTCCTCGTGATTTGTATATGTTTCTCATGAATCTTCAGTTTATTGTTTTGTTTCATATTGTTGTCGATATTGTTTTTCAGGTTATATTTGTTTATGTTAGTGCTGTGGTTCATTTTGGTTTGCTTCTCTTTATTGTTATTGTTGTTAAGGTATTGTTTTATTTATCTGTACTATAAAAAGGTCTACTTTCTTTTTTCCCAGTACTTCCTGTTTGATATGCCCTATTTGACAGCTTTTTTGTCTTGTTTCCGAATTTCGAATAATTGTGTCCTTGAGAAAGGTGCGTAGCTTTCATTTCCTTGGTATCATATTGCCTATGATGCGTAAAAGCGCTTTTAAAACTAGCAAAACAACAAATCTTTTTTTGGTGCCACATAATACTATTGTATGCTATAGGATTATTCCTCGCATAATACATACACCTTTGAAATGCTGTTCGTCTAGTGTATATCCGTGGTTAATTTTAAATTTTAATTACAAATATAAATGAAAGCCAAACGACGCCATGTACGCCATGTGCGTGATAACGGTAAACCTCGTCACGGCCTCGTCATTAACCTCGTAAACCTCGTCATTAACCAAATGCGCCAATTTAAATATCCTCTTAGATTATGTATGAAGGAGGAAGTTAAACACAGAGCAGACTGTCTAGCACAAAACTATAGTTACGAATATTTGACATTTTAGGTTTAAGATTCATTCATTGGGGGATGACATGTACTCTTAAGAATAAACACCAGGTGTTGACCTCATTTCTGACCTGGCTTCAGAGTTGTAAACAAGCTTTTAAAATGATTGGTTGATTCCAAGGACATTATTGAACTTTGTTATAAACATCTTTCTATTTTTAGTAGGGTCATACGGTGTGTACGTGATTTTTGAACGCAAATTTGTTCTAAAAGATTCTAGAAGATCATGTGACCCCTCTCTTGTTTACGTAAAAACAGGTATATAAATTATGTTTTGGAGCGAACTATTTAGTAGAACTTGGGCTGTTAGAATACTAAGTTGTGTGTCGTTTTGAGTTATTTTAAATTACCTTGTATTGGAAATTATTTTAATTCGTTTGGATCAAGAGGAATTATTGTGTTATTTATGTGGAAAAGAATTGTGCTCATAGAATTTTATTACCAAGAACTGACTTCATTACGTGACATCGTCTTGCATCTTGGATACTTCGCTGGGATTCGAACATGGAATTATTTGGACATTTTATTACCAGGACTTTTGCAATTTCTCTAGTGGATAATATTTTGAATTATGTTTTGGATTAATTTTGGAATTGATTCTTAAAACCGTAAGTTTATTTTTTCTTTTCTGGAAAATATTTGTGCTTAATGAATTGTTTATTAAATTTTTACAAGCTTGTTATTTTCACATCTATGTTACTATTTATTCGAGCTTAAGCACGTAACAAAGAAATTGGGACCTAGTCCGAGATTGGAATCAATTGGAGTTTGGCTAAAAAAAAATTCAGAAAACATTTGTTTTAAATTTGAATTCCCCTAGTTTTTGAATTTTTTAAAAATCTTTAGTGAGATTGACAGGCTTGTATTAAAATGACATCTAAAGTAGAAATATTTCTTTCTAATCCTACACAGGAGCAATTAGATCTTTTCAAAAAAGATGAGTTGATTCAACTTGCCAAAAAATATGATCTTTCTGAAGTCAAGGCTTCTTTAACCAAACAATATATCAAAAAGATTTTGGTCCAATATTTGGTAGAAAAGAATGTTTTGGAAAAAAGTGCTTTGTTTTCAGTCAATAAGTCTGCATCAGACTCTTGCATTAAAATAAAGAAATTAGAATTAAAATTCAAGATGGAATTATAGTTGAAGAAGCTGGTATTTCAGGAAAGGGAGAAAGAAAGACAATTACAAATTTGACAAAGAGGAGAAAGAAAGACAATTCCAATATGAAAAAGAGAACGAGAGAGAGAGAGAGAGAGAGAGAGAGAGAGAGAGAGAGAGAGAGAGAGAGAGAGAGAGAGAGAGAAAGACAAATACAATATGACAAAGAGAGGGAAGAAAGGGAATATCAATGTAGAATGAAAGAAATAGAGCTGGCAAGTGAAAAACACCTTCATAATTCAAATCCAAATTTAAGTATTGATTTAGTAAGGAATATTAGATTAGTGCCCCCTTTCAGAGATAAAGAAGTTGACAATTACTTCATTCGTTTTGAAATCGTTGCAGAAAATTTAAAGTGGCCAAGGGAGCATTGGACTCAGTTATTGCAATGTGTACTCACTGGTAAGGCTAGTGAGATTTACACTTCACTGTCTGTTCACCAAAGTGGTGACTATGATGTGGTTAAAGAATGTATTCTAAGGGGTTATGAGTTAGTCCCCGAAGCTTATCGGCAAAAATTCAGAAATTACAGAAAAGAAGCTGGACAAACTCATGTCGAATTTGCTAGACAAAAAGAGCAGTTGTTTGATAGATGGTGCTTAGCCAAGAATGTCGAACAAAATTATCAAAATCTCAAGCAAATTATATTAATTTGAAGAGTTCAAAAACTGTGTCCATAGTGATGTTAAAACTTATCTTGATGAGCATAGGATTGAAACCTTGGAGAATGCTGCTTGAGCTGCTGACGAATATTCTTTGACACATAAAGTTAATTTTGTTAACAAGACTTCTACTCAACAGTCTTCTGGCAGAAAAGTATTTCAGCCTAATACCAGCCCTTTTAAAACTCAAGCTAGCACAACTTTCAAAAATCAAACTTCAGAGAAGCTTTATTCTAGATCCTTGTCTCTTCCGACGTGTACCTATTGCAAGAAAAAAGAACATGTTATTTCTGATTGCTATAAATTGAAACAGAGCATCAAGGCATCAGAATCAAGAAAGACCTGTTCCAAATGCTCTTATTTCTAAGAGGTCAAGGTCACGGTCATGTATTGAAAGCAATACATTTGTTGGGTCTAATAAATCCCAGTCTGATTTTATTATAGAGAATTATGGACCATTCATATCGAAGGGTTCTATGTCACTCTTGGGTGATTCAGCCAATCCCACCCTTATTGAAATTTTAAGGGACACAGGAGCTTCTCAGAGTCTTTTATTATCAGGTACTTTGCCTTTTTCTGAGAAGTCTTCTTCTAATGAAAGTGTTCTTATTCAGAGAGTAGAGTGCGGCTTTGTTAATGTTCCTCTCCATTGTGTAAATTTGTTATCAGACTTAGAATCAGGACCTGTGACAGTCGGAATAGTCTCGGTTTTAGCCGTTGAGGGCATTCATTTATTGCGAGGCAACGACTTAGCTGGAGACAAGGTTGTGGTTAATGCACTTGTAACTGACAAGCCTGATTTGGATCAAAATGTTGATCCAATTGGAAAGGAATTTCCCGATATATTTCAAGCTTGTGCAGTTATAAGATCTATGGCAAAGAAAGCTCTTGAGAATGATGTTGATGAATACAGCATTCCTTTAGCTGACACGTGTATAGGTCAGGCTTTTGATGAGGTCACTTTTACTCTTTGTTTGGATCAGTCAGAAGGTATTGGTCATAGTGATCCTCTTTTAACAACTCATTCTATTTATTCTAATCAGGGTGATAAACGACAGTCACTTGTCATCGAACAGGAAAAAGATCCTGAGATCTCCTGTTTTTTTAAAAGGGCCATACGTGAGACTGAAGCCACTGAAGTTGCTGTCTGTTATTTCATTAAAAATGGAATTTTTATGAGAAAATGGAGACCTCTCGAGGTACCTGCTGGTGATGAGTGGTCGGTGAGTTATCAAATATTAGTTCCAAAACCTTACAGACAGGAAATACTTAATCTGGCCCATGACACTCCTTCGGTTTTTCACTTAGGGATTAATAAAACTTATCACAAGATCTTGACTCACTTCTATTGGCCAAAAATCAAAAGTGATGTTGCCAAATACTGTAGATCTTGTCATACTTGTCAAATGGTAGGAAAACCCAATCAGAAGATACCTAAGGCTCATCTACAACCTATTATTGCCTTTGATGAGCCATTTAGTAGAATTATGGTAGATTGTGTAGGTCCCTTACCCAAGACCAAGTCAGGTAGGCAATACCTGTTGACCATTATGTGTGCGTCAATAAAGTTTCCAGAGGCAATTCCGTTGAGGAATATAAAATACAAAACAATAGTAAAAGCTTTGATAAAGATTATTTACTCAGTATGGCCTTCCTAAATCTGTTCAGTCTGATCAAGGTTCAAACTTCATGTCTGGAATTTTCCAACAAGTTATGTATAAATTGAGCATTCAGCAATTCAAATCTTCCGCCTATCACCCTGAGAGCCAAGGGGCATTAGAAAGATTCCATCAGACTTTGAAAAATATGATCCGATCATATAGTTTTGATACGAATGAAGATTAGGATGAAGGCATTCATTTACTATTGTTTGCTGTTAGAGAATCAGTTCAAGAATCTTTAGGCTTCAGTCCCTTTGAACTGGTTTTTGGACACACTGTGCGTGGACCATTGAAGTTATTGAAAGAGAAACTTCTCTCTAATGAAGATACTGAGATCATTCTTCTTGATTATGTTTCCGATTTTAGATATGAGTTGTCAAAGGCTTGTGAGGTCGCAAGAGTAAATCTGCACTCTGCTCAGTCTGAAATGAAATCAAGATATGATTAAAAAAAATCGAAGGAAAGGAGTTTTCAGCTTGGTAATAGAGTCCTTGCTCTCTTACCAATGCCTCAAAATCCTCTTCAGGCCAAATATTATGGTCCCTACACAGTTGACAGGAAAATTAATGACTTAAATTACATCATAAATACTCCTGGGAGGCGCAAACAAAATCAACTCTGCCATATAAACATGCTAAAAGAGTATATTGAAAGAGATAGCCATGTTAAACCTGTTATTAATTTAGTTGTACCTGTCCCACTCAGTGAAGGAATAACATCAGATTCTACTGATATTGAAATGATGAATCTTTGTAATTCAGAAATTATGAAAGATCTAGACCAGAAACTTTCACATTTGCAAGTGCAAGAAAGAAATGAACTGAAACAGTTATTATTTGAATATGAGCACTTATTTTCAGATGTTCCTACATGGATAAACAAAATTATTCATGACGTTGAAATTGTAAATTCCAAACTTGTCAAACAACATCCATACAGGATGAATCCAGTCAAACAGGAATACTTTTTAAAAAAATTCAATATTTGCTGGAGAATTATTTTATCAAGCCCAGTAAAAGTGATTGGAGTTCACCATGCATACTTGTTCCAAAGCCAGATAAAACTTTCCCTATGTGCACTGATTAGAGTAAGGTGAACAGTGTGACAAAAACAGATTCATTCCCATTACCAAGAATTGAAGATTGTGTTGATAAAATCTGGAATGATAAGTATGTCACCAAATTTGACCTTCTGAAAGGATTTTGGCAGATTCCACTAACGGAAAGAGCAAAGGAAATCTCGGCATTTGTGACTCCGGATGGATTTTACCAATATTAAGTAATGCCATTCGGGATGAAAGGGTCACCAAGTACATTTCAACGTCTTATAAATATGATCACCTCAGGTCTAGAAAATTGTGATGCCTATATAGATGACGTCATCATCTACAACGACACCTGGATAGAACATCTAGCATCAATTCGAAAATTCTTTGACAGACTCACTGATGCATGTCTGATGCTAGTGTGACTTTCTTAGGACATATTGTGGGACATGGATAAGTTAAACCAATAGATGCTAAGGTTGAGGCTATTTCTAAATTCCCTGCGCCTGAAAATAGAAAGCAACTGATGCGGTTTTTAGTTATGGCCGGATAGTATCGGAAATTTTGTTCCAGTTTTTCTGTAATTGCAGAACCCCTGACAAATTTATCAAAGAAGAAGAACAAGTTCTTTTGGACTGAAAAATGTCAGGAGGCTTTTGATAATTTGAAAAACTGACTGAAATTTGGAGCTAGTAGAAAATATTTTGAATTATTTTTTGGATTAATTTTGGAATTGATTCTTAAAACCGTAAGTTTGTTTTTTCTTTTCTGGAAAATATTTGTGCTTAGAGAAATTATTAAAGATGTGTGAACAATACGCATGTGAGAATGATATAATGTATAATACAAACAAGTCAGTATTCATGGTCTTTCAGCCAACCTCTTTCAAATTACTATCTTCTCTCCCTGTACATCTTAACGGCAATGCTCTTAAATATATCAACAGTTATACGGATTTGGGTCATATTTTGAAATCCACTCGGTCGGATAATAAAGATATGAGGAGACATTACCGATCTCTGTGTACTTGAATAAACATGCTTCTATGCAAATTCAAGAATTGTTAATTGACTATTAAACTTAGATTATTTAAATCTTATTGCAGCACCATGTATTGTACTCCTCTGTGGACAAACTTTAGTGAATGTATAAAAAGAAAACTAGTCATTGTTCATAATAATAGTCTTCGTGTTATATTGGGGTCTTCCAAGGTGGAACAGTGCCTCCAACATGTTTGTTAATTATAATGTATTCAGTTTTGATGAAATAATGAGAAAGTTTGTATTCTCAATGATGACAAGAATATCTAATAATAAGAACTGTATATTAAAATCTCTTTGGAACTATGACATACATGTAAATTCTCATATTATAAGTAGATGGAACAAATTACTCCTTAAATGTGTCATTTAATTTTATTCTTAATAATGCATGGCGCAGTTAATAGTTGTAGATGTTGCTGTATATTTGTTGGTATGATATATATATATACATATATATATATATATATATATATATATATATATATATATATATATATATATATATATATATATATATATATATATATATATATATATATATATATATATATATATATATATATATATATATATATATATATATATATATATATCCTTTCCTTGGCATCCGTCCGTCTACGGGAGAAAATGGCGTAGCTCCAAAGTCAGCTGTTCCTTCTTTCTGGCTCTCTTTTGAGCATGCTTCCTATTTGTGTCATCATCAGCTTTGCTAACACCCTGCTTGATGGCTAGGTGCCAGATGGGACGGTCATTAGCAAAGTTCTCCCATTTGTTGACATCGATATTGGCCGTCTTTATATATATATATATATATATATATATATATATATATATATATATATATATATATATATATATATATATATATATATATATATATATATATATATATATAAGCAGCAGAGGAGGTGAATCCGACAATTTTTTTTGGTTAAATCGTTTTTAACCGTCAAAACAGCAAATAGAGCCTTCCTACGAAATCTCGTGTTTTAACCAAAAAAAAAAATAAGTCTCCATTTGCCAAACAGAGCCTTAGTCATTTTTGTCTGAAAACATGATCTTGCAGGGGGCTTCGAAATGAATAAAACTCACCGCATGATTTCAACCGAATATTTTATCAAGTCCGATACGATATCGTGTCCTAGGGTCTTAGGACGAAAATCCTTTTACGATTTCACAAACAGACTTATTTGTAAAACTTCGCCTTGTAGATCAATCAGATTATTGGACTGGTCAGTGAGTTTGAAATTAATTCTGGTTAATGAATTATTATGACATCGCATATAGACTGGATTCACCGGAGACTCAATAATTAGAAATCCTGGAGGAGCTGTTGGTGCAAAAGAGTATAGAATATATCCTTGCTGAGCTGAGCTTGATTTGATCGTTCTAAATTTATTTGATAGCTTCCTTCGATAACATCACATACTAAATTGAGCGCAATCACCGATGAAATATTCACATTTTGAGGAGCGATATGCCTGCCACCACCATTTGGGTCATTATTATGTTTGAGGATTTTTTTTTCCGGTGATGTTTTTTTCCACGTATCATGAATTATTTTAAAACCGACATCGATGGCATCATTGAGAAGTTTTTTTAGTTCTGGTACGTTAAATCCTGGTAGTTTGAATGCTGGAATATCTTCTATGCGGATTTTATAGTCTGCTGCAAATATTGCTCTCGATAAGGGATTATCGTCACCTAATACCTCTTGAATAATTTTCAGATTAAATGTTTCCATGTCATTGATGATTTTGTTACATGTTTCTACGACGCTGATAAATTCATCTCGGGTGAGAGTGCCGGATTTAAGGGATATTAACAACAGTGAAATATCGTTATTGAACGCTGTGAAATTTTCAGTGATTTTATGCTTTGAGTTCCGTAGCCTTTCTCTATTAGTTTCATGATCTTCATATTCACTAAAAAAATTCCATCTGATGTAATCGCTATAGCTTTTTATTGGATTATCGGATTTTATCCTGTCGGTGATATAATCAGTTTTTTTTGGTTCTGGTAAATCAACGGTTTTCCCCCCTGGTGGTAATTCAGGCCATCCCAGTACGGTTCTTATAGAACTCTGATAGATATCTACGACGTAACCATCTGTGCTTATTTCAATGGCACATGATAGTGTCGGCTCATGAACCGTTATAGCGATTTTCGATTCTGTTCCAGTAATCGATTTTATTCTACGCGCTAATTCGTTATTGATTTGTTCAATTTGGTATGATCCGGTTGGTATGGAAACAACGTTCCAGTCTGGGGTACCGTCGTCTTTATTCTTATTTGCAAACACTAAAGAATTATTCGGTTGTTGACTATCAAATGATTTTGATCTGATATTAGGCCAACTGTGATACATTCGTAATTTTGCTAACGCGATTTCCTTCACGAGGACTGGGGAGGGGAAATTCACACTGAATTCTGGATTCGTTGATGTTATTGAGATCATGCTTGTTTGTACTGGGTTTGTGTTCTCCACTAATCGTTGAAGTAATTCCATCTGTGTTGTCATTGTTATTATACTGTTGTTGTCGCTCTAATTTTGACATCGCAGAATCATATATATCTACCATCGCTGAAAACTCACTATCTGATATAATTGTATCATCGAGCGATGACGATATCAACGAGGATAATTGCGAGTATGCAGTGGACACAACGTGAAATTGAATTATGTAGTCTTGCAGTTTACGCTGCCTGCATGATGATATTTTGTTTGTTACTATCGAAATTATTCCCGCGATTGTTGTTGCCGCAGAAATGCAAATTGGAACAGCTATCGGGGCAATCATTGTCACTCAAGACAGTATAATACCAGCTCCGGTGATTACACCACTCACTGAATACACGGTAACATCAATTGCGGTAATTCTTCGTTGGTATTTTTTAATTTTTATTTGATACTCCTCAGTGAGGGTTTTGAGTCTATTTTGAAATTCTCTGACCTGATCATAGCGATATTGCGATGATGAAATCATTTTTATTTTAAAAACGCTAGCGTTTTCAATTACGATTTCAGTTGAAACCGTTATTTACTTAAATCCGCTACGAATTCCACATACCACGTTGTCGAAACCCTAACCAAATTTGTATCAGTAGATGTTAACGTGAACTGTTCAGTTGTATTCTTGTCGATGATCGTTGAAATCGTATTATTGACCCCGGATGAACTGGACGATGAAATATTAAATTGAGTCGTTGTCACTAGTGTTAATCGATAAATACCCTTAACGGTTGCAGTGATATCTAATTTGTTGTTTGTAGGTGTCCACGCAAATGATCCGTGTTGGATTGTGTATACTAAGTTGTTGGTTTTCACATGAGGAATTTTTGTTTTTTCAATGACTGTTATCATCCTCGAAAAATCATTTTTGATGGCTTCGATGAAAGTTTTCGACTCATCGATGGATTTTTTGATATCAGAGAGTTTTATTTCAATTTTATCCAACGGGGTTCCAATAAATTTATCAATGATATTTCTACGAAATGATGTAAACTGTTTTCCGTGTTCTTCAATTCTAGATTGAAGTGTTGTTAGTTCCAACACAGAACTTTTTAATTCATCGTTGAGAGTTTTGAATCTATCTGTAATCGTTGAAATAAGTACACCCGGTTTGAGTTTACCCTGATTGGAAAATAACGCTATAGTATCCTCCTCGATTGCGTTTCGTTGTTTAATCAATATATCATCCAACGACACATCACTAGTTTTCAATTTACCCTGTTTGTCTTGAAATACAACTCTTTCCCCGGGGTCAACACTTGCTAAGTTCAACGTCTCAGCGATTTCATCTTCAATTATTTTTTTTTATATCACCGGTTGCAATGCCATCGGGTTTGGATTTCAAAGATCTCCCCCAAATATCAATCATGCTATTTTATACACCTCTCTCTAAAAAGCGATTACTAGTGTATTCATTCACGAGAATGTGTGGTGGTTTTCTAGATGCTGAAATAGCGTCAAGGACATTTAATACTTCACTGCCGCATATTGGTGGATCATTCATTTGTTGTGTTGGTAGCGTAGAATACCAAGTCTTCATTGGAAATTTTTTTATGTAACGCATAAACTCTTTTGGCGGGGCTAATCCATATGAATCAAAATAGACGATTGCACGTGGATCAATAGCGTATGCAACCCAGTGAGTTCCGGGTCCTCTGCTGTTATCGAGATTAATGATACCTGTTTCAGTGTTGTTTGGTTGATGTGGTAATTGATCTTTCATAAAGACACCTCTGAAATTTTTAATCGCCAATTTTTTAGCAGCATCCATTAAATCAAAATTGGACATAGGAATCGAAGATTTGGGAACCATAGGTTCCTCAATTAATAAACTTGTTCTAGACTCAGGCCTTTTCCGCTGTACCATGAATACGGGGTTCCTGGTAGTCTCAGGCCTTTTCCGCTGTACCATGAATACGGGGTTCCTGGTAGTCTTAGACCCTTTCCCTTTATTTTATATCCCTGTCCAGTTGCCTTCTTTAGTGCCATTCCTGCTGCAGTACCAACGGCTCCTAACGGCGCTGCTTTAGCCACTGCTGGGGCTGCTGCTGCAATCAAGGCCGGAATCGCAGCTAACAACGGGAATATACCGCCTGTTTTAATCATATTTTTGATAGCAGCCGCAGAAACAGTAATCTGAACACCTTTTTTTGCTACAAGTGCATCATTGAAATGTTTTATTTGACGAGTTGTCAGCGATAATTTATTTGCACCGCCATTCATTTGATTAGGTTTCAGCGTGATAGTGGTTCCACATTTTTTAGCTGATTCCGATTGCAATTTCTTGATTTGACCTGGAGTTAACGCAACACTAATATTACTATACGACATTATACATAAACGATTGATTCTAAATCGTTTACATATTTTCCACTGGTGCATCTACCATTCTCATTCTTCCACCAACACCTTCAAGTAGCATTGATTTATCACTGAGAATGACAGCAACCGCTCTGTAATTAATAATACCCCCAGGACGGGTTACACGGGCTCGAAAGTGTATATCAACGACAGATTGTCTCATCAAATCAAGATGTTCAAGTGAAAAGTAATAGATCGGATAGAGGCTTTTAAAATCCAATTGTGATATTTGCAAACCAGTATCTACAGTTTGATCACGTGCCATAAATGACAACAGGTTATGATATACACGTGCAATATGGTTGTGAGTGTAATCAAGTTGTATATCCTCAGATGGTTCCTGTTGGCCGTTTATTCTCAGCGAGACTTCTCTAACACCTAACTGATCAAATATCATATGGCTTCGTTCTTGATTACCAACTCGCGCAGTATTTTGTAACTCAATAAATATATGACGTGGAGCTGAAACACCTTGTTTTGATGCCAGGTGCCATGTGAATATATCGTCGATATTATCCTGTTTAATATCCGTAGTCACTGATAACCAACTCAACAACGACTTTCCTCCTTGAGCCATAAATGACAGTAATCGCTCTTCTGCTGTGATTGATGGAATTAATACTGGCATCCACAATGATATTTTTGTTAAAATAACTTTACCATCAGCAACACCAACATCACGCCAGATTGCATCATTATCAGTACCCTTTCGCATAAGCGCTACTGTATGCTTCGCTCCATGAATAACTTTTCGGACGTTTCTACAGAATCCAAATATATTATGCAGTGGAATCGCGCATGAAAATTGTCGACGCTGTCCTTGCAACGTTGCAACGCGTGTTGCAAACCCTAGGTTGTAGTTAGTAACATTATTTATGACATCAAAATCACCAGCTGGTCTTACATATCCGGCTGGTGCTGGATTAACTGAAGAAGCATGTGTTGCCTTTACTCTAGAATACTGGACGTGTTCAGGGTGATCAGTAATATCCTTAGAAAACATCATAGATGGACCAGCTGATCTTGTATAATCATCAGAATATCTTGCTAACCCTATGATTGTTGTGACAACATCAACATCACGGTCAATGGATTCAATTTATTTTCCATCAATGAGATATCTAGCGCTATCAAATAACGCCATGATACCGTTATTAACAAAACCGACTTTGATAGTTGGGTTATTGTCATATGGTGTATTAGCAGCGACATTGGTTACAAGTTCTCCTTGTACTTCAATAAATGCCTCACACGGCAAAAAGTATTTACTGGTATCATGAACTTGAAGTTCAATTCGCGATCGGAGATCTGGTTGTACTGCGTGATAAGAATAAAATTGAAAATCGCGTACAGAATCATTCTTGAGCACTGGGGCATCCATATCAAATGCTGGATCAGGTGACCTTTTTAAGATTTTATTCTATTTATCAGAGTCTAAATCGTAAAATCCTACGGATTTTCATCGTAAAAGATTTTTCATCGTCGTGTTTTTTAAAGCCACTTCCCGCAATCATGTTTGCTATCATGTTATCTTGGTCACTTGGAGTCACCAGCGATGCTAATTTTTAATCTACTGCGTTATTTATAATTTTACTAACACTTGCAGGCATCTCTGCTGTAGATGGCAATGGTACCTGTTTCTTTTTTCGTCTAACTAATGATGTTATTTTCTTCTTCGCAGCTGAAAACGCTTTTCCGGAAAGATCTCAAACAGTACTAATACCCTTATCACGAATAACATCAATGGCTTTCATTCCTAATTGTTTAGCTAACGGCATCACTTTTGGGGCCAATCTTGAAAATAATCCTAAAATGGTATTACCGAAACCATCTCCGTAATATGCTCTATAAACCGGAAACCGTGAATTAAATACATAGACACTGGCTGGTTTATCATGATTGTAGTGTATGATTATTATTTGAAATTGCTAGCAATTTTTCAATTGTAAAACAATTTTTCAATTAATCACTAGTGATTTCAGTCACTATGATACCCATTTTCCACTAAATCGCTAATGAAACCTCGATATGCTTTGATATCCATGATACCAACTTGAAATAACAGTCTACAGATAACAGCTGCTTCATTAATTATTTCCGGTGAGTTATTTCCAGTTCGGAACCCTCCGATTAGAACATCTAATCGTGATATATTATTGATAACACTATCAGGACAAGCGTTTCCAACTAGACCACTACCCAGAAATTCCTTCTCATCGTATGGCTGTCTTATTTGGAGTTGAAATTTTCTCTTGAAGTCTCTGTATTCCTTCATCCTTCTATCTAAATTCCCAGTATTTATTTCATACACTATATCAGCCCATTCATTATGTGACATTCTATAATTCGTATAATTGTCCTTGAAAAACTTCTCTTGTGAATCATAGCTGTTAGCAGCAAATTCACCTAAACTGACTATATCCTCATTGAGAATTCGTTTTTTAGCGCTCTCGGTAAATATAATTGATTTAGGTAGTCCACTAACTAGTTCTTCCTGAAATCCTTCAAATTTTCGTTCTGAAGCGGTTGATATATCCTGAGGAAGTGTTTTTAATGATTGTTTTGTTTGTTTAGTTCTTTTTGCTATTTTTTCTAACACAGGGAGAAAAGTCTCTTCTTGTTTTTTTCTTGTTCAGAGATTGTTGACACTATCTGTTTCGTTGTTGTAGTTATTGGTTTAAACAACTCTTCAGATCCCTCAGCAAAATCAGTTTGTAAACTCTGTCGTTGTTGCAGTTTATTTCTTACAGAGTCACGAATTGGTATAAATCTCTTAATTGCATCTAATCGTTCACGAGCCAATCGGGTCGTTAATGCTTCATTGACCATTATTTGAAATTGCAAACAATTTTTCAATTGCAAAACAATTTTCCCCATCGATGATTAACTAATCGGAACCATCCATCAATTTTTTATTCAGTGTGAAATATTTTTATTTATTATTGCTGTGAAATATTTTTATTTTTTATTCAGTGTGAAATATTTTTATTTCTTATTCAGTGTGAACTATTTTTATTTTTTATTCAGTGTGAAATATTTCTTATTCAGTGTGAAATATTTTTCATTCAGTGTGAAATATTTTTTTATTCAGTGTGTGTGAAATATTTTTTATTCAGTGTGAAATATTTTTATTTTTTATTCAGTGTGATGTGAAATATTTTTTATTGCTGTGAAATATTTTTATTTTTTATTCAGTGTGATGTGAAATATTTTTTATTGCTGTGAAATATTTTTATTTTTTATTCAGTGTGAAATATTTTTATTTTTTATTCACTGATCTTTGCCTATTTTTCACTGATTTTTTGACAGTTTTGGTTGTTTTTTGTGCCATTTTGTGTCATTTTGATGGTTTTCAGTTGAAAATCTCTTTGAGATTTTACGGTCAAACGGTCGATTTTGCATGTGATTTTCCGTAGAGAAAAGCTGTTAGAACTCATTTTTGATGATTTTTAGCCATTTGTCATCAATTTTTATCGATTTTTGGTCATTTTTCATCGATTTTTGGTAAAAAAAAACCTCGTAGGGTCAAGTAGTCGATTTTGCATTGGATTTTCCATAGAGAAAAGCTGTTAGGAATCATTCAGTGTGTGAAATATTTTTATTTTTATTCAGTGTGAAATATTTTTTTATTTTTATTGCTGTGAAATATTTTTATTCAGTGCCATTTTGTGTCATTTTTGTGCCATTTTGTGTCATTGGTGGTGGTAATCTCTTTGAGATTTTATGGTCAAGTAGTCGATTTTGCATGTGATTTTCCGTAGAAAAAAGCTGTTAGGATTGATTTTCAATGATTTTTAGTCATTTTTCATCAATTTTTGCCTGTTTTCATCAATTTTTGGTCATTTTTCACTGATTTTTCATCAAAATCCCCTTAGGGTCAAGTAGTCGATTTTGCACCTGATTTTCCGTAGAGAAAAGCTGATAGAATTCATTCAGTGTGTGAAATATTTTTATTTTTTATTCAGTGTGATGTGAAATATTTTTTGTTCAATAACTTTGACATTTTCAATCAAAAAATGCTAAAAAAAAATGAAAATCTCTTTGAGGATCGGTCACAATCAAAAAATGACAAAATCTCTTTGAGGGTCGGTCAATCAAAATCGTTCATTTTCTTGAATTAACGCCCGTAGGTTTCTAATTTTAGAATTAACTTCCTTTTTCAATTCGTATTCGTTACCTAATTCTTTTCGTATTCCCTCTACGATAGTATATAACGGAACAAAAACACCTACTTCACTGGAAAATGCAAGAGAGTCCCGAATAGAATTTTGAAATTTTTTGATGAGCGCATATTTCTTTGGTAGCATATATTTATTGTTGTTAACTCTGTATTCTATATCCTGAAAATCCGACATGATTTGATCAGAATTTAACCCATCTGATAGTTTGATATCCTGATTTTTCAATTTTGCAATTTCATCAATAATGCTATTCATTTTTTCAGGATTCATATTCTATAATAATGATATACTTCTAATTGAAAAATGTGACGCATTAGACATAACTGAATTGAATTTTTTGTTCGGTCTTTTTTGAAATCGCCGATCGATAAATCCCCTCTGCAACTTTTTGAACAGAAGTTGAACAAATATTGAAATATTTTCCGGCTTCATTCAAAGATGAAAATATTTTTTCTTCTTTAGTTGTTGTATTCAAAGATTTCACAGGTCTCTTCCCAACCGTTTTGCATTTTCCAGTCTTTCTCCGTTTGGAATTCTCACTTGGGGTAACAGCTTGCAGATTTGATAAAGAATTGTTCTTCGGATTAGAATCCTTGTGATCAATAACAAAATAACCCTCGATCAATCCATAAAAACATTCAAATATGAAACGATGATTGTGATATTTCTTCTTTCCAACAGTAAACCTCAAATACCCTTGATTACTCACAACACAAACTGATTTCTTCAGTCTACAGTGTCTTACAACACCATCACTGGATGCTTCATAGTTTGTAATCAAGGGATGCTGTCTGAATTCTTGGTTCATTCGTATACTAATACTATTTGTCTAATTCATTGTTTGGTTTAATGATTACATCACTGGAGAATCTTTCGATGTAGTCTTGGGGAGTTCTTATGATTTTATCCTTGACTTTATCAGTGTCAGGGACTTTATCAGTGTCAGGGTCATAATTTTTGATTGATTTTCAATTTTTTATTCTGTTATCATAATAACGCTTCAATTCGCTGTCTCGCTTACCACCACAATTTAGACACAATTGTGATTTTCCCCTGACCCCAACCCCACATCTAATACAGGGTAACGGGCCAAGGCTTCCACGTCGAGAACCCTGCATATGATACCCACAGAATTCATTTCTGCATGATTTGTTACAAGGAGTCACTGATCCAATCATGAGCCATTTGCAGTGATTCAGTATACATAAATCTTTCATTTAAATGCTTGTTTTAATTATAGTATGAAGGAGTTCGAGAGATTATCGAAAATTAAGCCCTGGAAAAGTGTTCAATTCAATCTTGATAGAGTTTCTGATACACCAAAGAATAAAATTCCTGATAGAACCATGATTAGTAAAATCAGAGACTGTTTTAATGAATTCAAGCGTGATGGGGCAGCTAATGGTTGCTCAACATTTCGAATTGATGGTGTTGTTGACGCTACCATGAATGATGAAAAAGCAGCAGTGATAATCCTAAATCTTGGGCGAGAAAGGAATTTTTTTCGAATCAAATTCCTTATCCGTGATGATACTGGAAATTGGATTATTCGTGATAAATACGAACCCATTCTCAAGGACAAAAAACTGTCACTGTGAATCAAGATTCCAAACCAGGAATTTTGACTGGAATTGACAAACCATACTACGAAAGATCTTATCCTGTAACAGCAGTTGTTTATGGGATATATCCGTTAAACGAAAAACCTGATATTGAAAAACTAGCACCAATGAAATATTCGTCACCACTGACTTCGTCAAGGGTCAATTGTGTAGCAACACGAATAATGGAACACTTCACAAATGCGTCCCGGGGAAATAAACTGACTGATCTAAGACGAAAAAAAAATAACCGAATGGGAATTAACGGTGAAACAGCATGGGGCAACAATTCAGGATATAATCAAATTAGAAAAATCATTGAGATTTCCAATATCAGTAACAACAATAACCGGTGAAGTATTATTCAAATCGAAATATAAATCAACTGGAGCTCCAATACAAATTATTGATCATAACGAACACGCGTGGTCATCTGCAGTAACAATATTCCCGCGGGATAGAACCGTAAAATATATTTCCCAAATTTGGGAGTTTTTTTCCGAGCAGAAATTTTTTGATGCTATTTACAATTTGAGTAAAAACGATCCCGTGTCGATGTGGCTTTTTCACAGTGCTGCAGACGATGAATGTAGATTTGATCAGTTTGTAAGACCCAACGGAGAATTGTACCGTACTGAAGAGCTGCATAATCAAATGAAACAACTAGCTATTGAGTTTTCACCCCAGAGTTCTGGGGAGGAAATCGAAGATTTCAACGACGAACAATTATTATCAAACTGTTTTACACTATCATCAGTTGTAGCACATTTTGCTAGAAAGAAAAACGCGTGGAAACCAACAAGAAGTGAGTTTTTATCAGATGTCAGATTGTCCTGTCTTGAATACAGCCATGGAGGGTTACGGAATACAAAATATGACCCTGAAACCGTTATTTCCGTTGATATGATTGCGTGTTATCCAGGAAGTTTTCTCGGGTATGGAGAATGTGAGAAATATTTCAAACGATTTGGACACCCCACACACGAAATGGTCCGTGTTGCTATTAATGGACCACTGCCTGATTTTGATTTAACAGGATTCGCTCGTGTAGTATCATTTGAATTGGCTACAGGACTTCATCCGTGTAGTTATCTTTGGATTGGTAAACACATGTCTGAAAAACACTGGATGCCAATAGTGTTATTACGGTATATGCTTGATTGTAAGATGTTAAAATCATTAATTGTCAGTGAAGCAATTATATCCTATCGAGCACAGAAATCAGTCTGGTTACCACAACCTGATCTAGAAAAAATAATTAGCGAACAGCGAAAACTGTTTCCTAATTTTAATGAACAACAAATCATGGATTGGTCCAAACAGTTATTTGAAATCAGAAACAACGAAGCAAAAGATCTCAGTAAAAGAATAATCGGTAAATTTACCCAAGGTGGTAAATACGACAATACAAGATATTCTTCACGATTGATTATAGACAATGCTGAATACGATTTAGTAATCGCGGATTTAACGAATCGGGGCCTATATGTCAATAGTAAAGACGCATTTCTGTCCGATGGAACCAAATTAGGTACAATTGTTACCTACAACGATGGGTACAATCCGCAGTACACACACTTAAGAGCTTCTATGCTCGGTTATGCTTCTATTAATCTGTTTTCAATGATAAATAAATTTCCTAACACCGCAGTTAGAGTTGCCATTGACTCATTTTACATAAAAAGCGATATGGCTGATTTTATAAACGGTAGCAAGGCTACTGGCAACGAGAATTGGGGATCATGGAGAATTAAGCGAGAAATGCTTCATGATTATATTCAATCAGCAGATGTAACAATTTAAAATAATTATTTAGAAAGCAATCAGTGTTCAGAATTTTCTAATGCACCACCGGTATCTGATCCAATATGCCGGTATAAAACAGTTTATTTAAACGGCTGTGGTGGGTCAGGAAAAACAACTCGGGCAATTGAATTATTCCGTAGAAACGCTAGCGTTTCCAATCCAAACATGATTGTGCTAACACCAACACATAGACTTGCAAGAGAAATGATACAGAGAGGGGTAAATGCCTGTACTTATCACAGTTTCTTTCGATGGAAGGGAGATAAATGGACTCCTGAGCGTATGGGAGAGAAATTTATTCCTGAAATCATGATTTGGGATGAAATAGACACAGTGCCATTAGATGTATTAAAAATATTTCTTCAGTGGTTGTTATTGAAAAACACAAAAATCGTCATGTGCGGTGATCACGGCCAACCACCACCATTTGTCGGTGCATCCCCACATGAATGGCTAAAGGGTTTTGTAGACTATTATGAAGAAATAAGTACTGATTATAGATCACTTGATGAACAATTACGAGAATTTAAGAAACTAATTAGATTACAACCGGATAGAATCCAGTGCGAAATAGTCCGTGAAATAATTTCAGAAACTCCAATGAATGAGTTTTGGGAGGCGTGGAGACCAAATGATTTGATAATTGCAAGTAGAAAAATAGTCAGAGACACACTTCAGATGAAGTTATTTGAATTGCATCAAAAAAAATTTGCAACACTTCCAGTACACCTTTGTTATAGGCCATCGGATACACGAAAACAGAACATTGAAGTTGATATTCCAGGACAAAGTGAAAAACAAATTCTCGTGCTAAATGATATTGTGCTGGTTGATATCAATGTCGTCGAAAATGCATTGCGTGCTAATAAATCCCCATGGACGCTAGGTTACGCAGCGACGATACATTCTTCACAGGAATTGACTATAACGGATACAATTGTTTGGATAGTAGATAATCGCATCGAATGGTCTAATTTAGTATATCTTGCAGTATCCAGAGTACGAAAAATAAATCAGCTTCGAAGAATTGTCTTTGAAAATTCTATTTAAGACCCAGCGGTGGTAATTCAGTATCCTCGGGTATCACTTGTAATTGTTGTCGAGTAAATCCTCGTTGAGGGGCAGTTGAATCCAGTTTATAGATTGCTGGTCTAGAAACGCTAGATCGTGTTATACTAGATATCTTGTGTGCAGTAACACTCCAAAAAGGATCAGTAGCCCTTTTTCTGCCACCTTCAAGCTCTCCTGGTTCGTATAAATACCTCACAGTGATATTGCTACCAAGAATTGGTTCTTTGAAATCTTTTTGTGGTTGTACGGGTATAGACTTCTTTTTAATCGCGTTGATAGGTTTCATGTTGATTGTTCTAGTAATCTCATTATTCAGTGCGGTAATCACAGCTGGTAATCTTTTGACCCATTCACGGGATCTTTTTTCTTGGATGAATTCTTTTGCGTATTGATATCCAAATAACCGCTCAACAATCGTCCTATTAAACCGTTCAACAATTGCCTGATCGCGATGTAGCGCAGTATGCCCCCGTCTGATGATGACATTATGATGTTTCATTATTGATAACACTGCACCCTGAAATTCCTTGCCAGGATCAACTTGTAACAGATTTGGCCAGCGTAGTGGGCCTCGTCGATAAATCCTTTCAAATGCAGAAGCCACTTCAGGTGATGATTTTGTTTTTAATGGTTCTGCTTCTTTGTATCGACTTGCAATATCAACTACGGTTAATGCGTATTTGTAACCACCATCATGTGGCAGAAAAAATATGTCAGCCTGATGAACTTCATTAGGGACAGTCACATCAAAATGCGAGTAATTAATTTGTTTAGGCGGTGGTAGATAAATTTGCCATAGTGCCTGTTTGGATAACCAATGAGCCGCAGTGGTTTTTTTCACTTTTGCAGCGCTAGCGAGTTTATTGATTGCTGATTTACCCCTCCAGTATCCTCTTGGGGAATAATAAATAGATTCCATGTTGTTATTAATTACCAGCACCTAACATCAATTTACTTTTCATAGCCGATTTTATCAAAAAGGAAGCCAATTTTTCTTTGAAGGATTTATCAGGAATAGCATTTAACGCATGAATTAATTTCACATCTGCTAGATGCCTGTGCTGCAGATTACTGCTTTTATAAGAGACATCATGAAGGTGACAGGCCTTATCAATGGCATTTATTGGTTCTTCACCGGGTCGGGGCTGATTTTGATCATTGAGTCTGATATCAAGTCTGGTTCCCGGTCCACAGTAGCTATATCCTGGAAGGTGCTTTTCTCCGGGGTATTTTGCCAATGGGGTTCCAGGGAGTTTTGCAAATTTGGCTGCGATATCACCCCCTCGTTTTTTTTAAAGGTTCCTTGGGTTTAGAAACAAATCTAAATTTCTTTGTACTACATTGTACGCATTTACCAGAAAGCGCTGATCGGTTATTTTTAGTTGTAATCGTCGTCAAGTCATCTGTGCCAGTACGTTTTTTACACTTCACACAATATAGATCCATAGTTTATATATAACAGCATGAATATAATTGATTATTCAGCTACCCGACGACGGGAACCTATTAAACACCATGAAATGTTACCGAATTCAATTAGAATGATTATAATCGGACCATCTGGAAGTGGTAAAACACAATTGCTACTTAATTTGATAACGAGATGGATGAAATGGAACAAATTGTATTTAATAGCCCCGAGTGTAGACGATCAGCGATGCTATGAAGTGCTAAAGGATTTTAACGAGAAAGCAAAAGAATTTCAAATCGATGATGATATTATTGAGTTTATAACCGATATTGATGAAGCACCGAGTATTGATGCTATTGATGGAAGTATTAACAATTTAGTGGTATACGATGATATCATGTTAGATAATCAAAAAAATCCTGCTAGAATATTTTCCCATGGCAGGCATAAAAACACTGATGTGATATCTGTCACTCAACGATACACACAAATTCCAAAAGTGATCCGCGATAACTGCAATGTATTGTGTGTATTTAACGGAGTTGATACTCATACTCTTAGAAATATTCATCAGACCTGGTGCAGCGGTGATATGAATCATAATCAATTTAGAAATTTCTTTAGTCACGCTCAGTCAATACCACACGGATTTGTGACAATAAATTTAGCAGACCCGAGGACACGATATCGTATCGGACTTGATAAAATATTCGGTTGAAATCATGGGGTGAGTTTTTACTCATTTCGAAGCCCCCTGCAGGATCATGTTTTCAGACAAAAATGACTAAGGCTCTGTTTGGCAAATGGAGACTTATTATTTTTTTTGGGTTAAAACACGAGATTTCGTAGGAAGGCTCTATTTGCTGTTTTGACGGTTAAAAACGATTTAACCAAAAAAAGTTGTCGGATTCACCTCCTCTGCTGATATATATATATATATATATATATATATATATATATATATATATATATATATATATATATATATATATATATATATATATATATATATACATACATACTATGTTTACAATGTTTTTTTACTTTATATTTTAATTTAGAGGTATGGACTTTGAAGTCTGAGATAAAGATTACTTATCTTATCTTGTACTGAAAGTAGTCATGCTAACGTATCCATAGCAACCGTAAATAAAAGAATATTACAGTGTCCTTTTTTTAATAATTATAACATAGCAAGTAAACAGTTTAATGGATTGGAAATAATACTGTTTTAATAATTATCACATAATAAGGAAACAGTTTAACGGAGTGGATATAATGCTGTTTTAATAATTATTACATAATAAGGAAACAGTTTAACGTAGTGGTTATATAATGCTGTTTTAATAATTATTACATAATAAGGAAACAGTTTAACGGAGTGGTTATATAATGCTGTTTTAATAATTATTACATAATAAGGAAACAGTTTAGCGTAGTGGATATAATGCTGTTTTATGAATTATTACATAAGTACACAGTTTAATTTAGTGGTTGTCTGTGAGAACAGATAGTCCAGTCAAGTATATCAAGTACTGAGATGAAATAGAGTATGATACCAGTAGATTTCTACGAGCACATGTCTCTGAATTCGTACTACTAACACAATTTATAGTTATATTTTCGCGCTGTCTAAGAGAATATCCAAGACATCCAAGGAACTGTCTGAGACATCTATATAATTATCTGAGTCATAGATTGTATATAAAGCACTTAGAGTGATATGCAAGACCAATTTGTGGTCGTTCATTATTAGTACCAAGTCATCTGTTTCCAGTTCACTGCTTGCTGTTTATCTAACATTGAATATGCCATTGTTTTTCTATTCAATTATAAAACCCAGCATGTCGCTTTTTGCTACTTTGGCTATTATCAGTTTTTTTTTTCCCAGTTCTCCTCGACCTAGATTTCGGTATAACGTTTGCCATCAATATATTTATATCATTCCGTTAACTTCTCGTCTGATTGTTTCTGTATTGTTTACCGTTTCTTCTGCGAGTTGTTATCTGTGCATGTTGTGAGTTCCTATCATACATGTTTTAGTAGATCAAATGGTACTAGTATAATATTCGTTTTTTTTATGTGAAATACTGACTATTCTAATACAACAACAGCATATATCTTAGCTATTGGAATTATTCTTTGGTTTATCTTGACTTTTATATTTCTGATCATAGCATATTACAAACATTCCCTTAAATGTATATAGTTATCAAACTTCTTTAGTTCGCACACTCTTCTCTTCTATGTTATAAATGATTATATATATATATATATATATATATATATATATATATATATATATATATATATATATATATATATATATATATATATATATATATTTACCTGTTGATGTCTTTTTTTATTGGTCATTTTGTCTTGAAGTAATCCAGTTAGTCGGTGGCTGCCAGGAACTAACTACTGTTATTTCTATAGAAATGAGGGATATTATCCATGTTCTAGTGGACTAAAAGTGTTTATTATGTATGTAGGAGAAATATTATTTATCCATGTCCGAGTGAACTTAAAATTATTTGTATCTCTAGGTATGAGAAATATTATATATGTAAGAGTGGACTTAAAATTGTTTATTTATGTAGGTATGAGATATATTATACATGAATGAGGGAGCGTAAAAGTGTTTATTGATGTAGGTATGAGGGATATTATACATGCATGAAAGGACGTACTGTAACGTGCCAAGGGGTCATGGTTAAATAAAATGGAATAGATGGAAAACTCGTGCCTTTTTCAGTTACTAGATCTCTCCAGTGAATTGTAGTGTCAATAAATGGTGTGTTCACCACAATGGTCCTATTTAGATAATAAACATACAAAAGAAACTTGTAAGGGCGCAGTTGGATATGCAAGTCGTACCAGGCGTTTGATGTCCTGTGCTAATTCCGTGAGAGGTTCCCCTCTCTTCCGCAGTCTACTCTTAATCTGTGCTCTGTAAAGTTCCGACTGGTTTTCTGGCTAAAACCGAGCTGCTAATGCATTGACTAGACTTCTGTAATTTCTTCGCATGTCAGGGTGTAGATCACTCAGAACCCCCTGTGCAGCCCCACGTAAGTTAGTTGCAAGTTCCAAGGCCTTTTGATGATCATCCCATTGATTAATTTCCGCTACTAACTCAAAATGTACCAAGTAATCTTGCCAATGTGTCGATCCATCATATGTTGCTGGTTTGTGATATTTTGAATCATTGAGACGAAACGAGTTACCGTGTGACATAGGTAAGACAGGCTCTCCATGATTATTTCTATCAGACACAAATCTGGGTCGGCGTATGGATTGAGGTAACATAAACTCATAGAGGTCACTTGACCTTGGTCTGTCCTCATTCGAACTGCTTCAGCAGCAGAGAGGGTGAATCCTACAACGTTTTTAGACAAAATTTGATTGAATCATTAAAACGAGCCTTCCTACGATCTTATTTTAACCAAAAAAAAGGCGAACCCTACAACGTTTTCAGACAAAAAAATTGATTGAAATCTACATACGAAATCATTTTAACTAAAAAAATGAAAACGATTTTTTAATTAATTTTGGTCGCAACTTGTTGTCATCCACCCTCTCTGCTGCTTAGTGATTTCATCACTGGGTTAATAAAAATAATAAAATGATTTTAACCGAATATTTGATCCAGTCCTTAGGACGAAAATCATTTGAAATTGCAAAGCAATTTAGGATTTCACAAACAAACTAATCACTAACACCTCCTCTTGTAAATCAATCAGATTATTGGACTGATCTGTGAGTTTGAAATTAATTCTCGTTAATGAATTATTATGGCACCGCATGTAGACAGGATTAATTGGGTTTTCAATAATTAGGAATCCTGGAGGAGCTGTTGGTGCAAACGAATAAAGAATATATCCCTGCTGAGCTTGATTTGATCGTTCGAGATTAATTTGATAGCTTCCTTCGATAACATCACACACTAAATTAAGCGCAATCACCGTTGAAATATTCACGTTGAACGGAGCGATATGCCTACCGCCACCGTCTGGGTCATTATTATGTTTGAGGATTTTTATTTCCGGTGATGTTGTTTTTTTCCATGCGTCATGAATTATTTTAAAACCAACATCGATAGCATCACTGAGAATTTTTTTTAGTTCTGGTACGTTATATCCCGGTAGTTTGAATGTCGGGATATCTTCAACGCGGATTTTATAGTCTGTTGCAAATCCTATTCTCGACTTGGGGTATTTATTATCTAGAATAACTTGAATAATTTGTGAATTAAATCTTTCCATGTCATTGATGATTTTGTTACATATTTCTACAACGCTGATAAATTCATTTCGGGTGAGAGAGCCGGATTTAATGGATATTAACAATAGTAAAAAATCATATTCCATCGCTTTGAAATTTTCCATAATATCATTTTCGTTAACAATAAAATATGCCTCTTGACCCCTTCCCTCCATCACTTCCTCAAAGGAGGATTCGAAGAAATCAAAAAACTCTAGAATAAATCTATTATCTTTATAACTCTTTATTGGATTATTGGAGTTTATTACGTCGGTGATATAATCATTTTTTTGTGGTTCTGGTAAATCAATGGTTTTACTCTGGGGGGGTAATTCAGGCCATCCTAGTACGGTTCTTATTGAGCTGTTATAGATATCTACGACGTATCCTTCTGTGCTTATCTCAATCGTGGATGATAGCGTCGGTTCATGAACTGTTATAGCGATTTTCGATTCTGTTCCAGTAATCGATTTTATTCTACGCGCGAATTCATTATTGATTTGTTCTATTTGGTATGACCCTGTTGGTATCGAAACAACATTCCAGTCTGGGGTACCGTCGTCTTTATTCTTATACGAGAACACCAGTGAATTATTGGGTTGTTGACCACCAAATGGTTTTGATCTGATATTAGGCCAACTGTGATACATTCGTAGTTTTGCTAGCGCTATCTCCTTCACTGGGACCGGAGAGGGGAAATTCACACTAAACTCGGGTTTCGTAGATGTTATTGATATCATACTCGTTTGTACTGGGTTCGTGTTCTCCACTACTCGTTGAAGTAATTCCTGCTGTGTCGTCATTATACTCATGATTTATTTCTAATTTTGGTATCGAGGAATCATAAATACTGACCATCACTGAGAATTCACAATCTGGTAATGTTGATATTATTGAGATCATTTTGTTTTTTGGGTTCGTGTTTTCTGATTCCATTGGTGTTGTCATTGTTATTATACTCATGTTGTCGCTCTAATTTCGATATCGCGGAATCAAAAATACTGACCATCGCTGAGAATTCACTATCTGATATAACCGTATTATCGAGTGACGACGATATCATCAATGATAATTGCGAATATGCGGTTGATGCAATATGAAATTGAAGTAAGTAATTCTGCAGTTTACTCTGGCTGCATGATGATATCTTTTTTGCTATCCCGGTTAATATACCCCCGATTGTAGCCACCGCAGAAATGCAAATTGGAACTACGACCGGGGCAATCATTGTAACAGATGCAAGTATTATTCCGGCACCAGTGAGAACGCTTGACACCGAGTATATAATAACATCAATTGCGGTGATTCTTCGTCGGTATTTTTTTATTTTTATTTGATACTCCTCAGTGAGGGTTTTGAGTCTATTTTGAAATTCTCTGACCTGATCATAGCGACATTGCGTCGATGACAAAGTCATTGTTGTTTATTTTAAAAACACTAGCGTTTTCAATTGTGAAATCCGAACGATTTAGTTATTTACTTAAATCCGCTACGAATTCCAGATACCATGTTACTGATGCCTTAGCCAAACTTTTATCATCGGCTTTTATCGTTAACCGTTCAGTTTTATCCTTGTCGATGATCGTTGATATCACATTATTGACCCCGGATGAACTCGACGATGATATATTAAATTGAATTGGTGCTACTAGTGTTAATCGATAAATACCTTTAACGGTTGCAGTGATATCTAATTTGTTGTTTGTAGGTGTCCACTCAAATGATCCGTGTTGGATTGTATATACTACGTTATTGGTTTTCTCATGAGGAATTTTTGTTTTTTCAATGATTGTTATCATCCTCGAAAAATCACCTTTGACGGCTTCGATGAAAGTTTTCGTCTCATCGATGGATTTTTTAATATCAGGGAGTTTTATTTCAATTTTATCCAACTGGGTTCCAATAAATTTATCAATGATATTTCTACGAAATGATATAAACTGTTTTCCGTTATCTTCAATTTTAGATTCAAGTATTTTTAGTACAGCCAGAGAATTGTTTAACTCATCGTTGAGAGTTTTTAATCGATCTGTAATCGTCGAAACGAGTACACCCGGTTTGAGTTTACCCTGATCCGAAAATAACGCAACGGTGTTCTCGATTGCGTTTTGTTGTTTAACTAAAATATCATCCAGAGAAATATTACTGGATTTCAATTTACCCTGTTTGTCCTGAAATACAACTATTTCATTGGGTTCAACACTTTCTAAATTCAACGTCTCAGCTATTTCATCTTTAATTTTTTTTGTTATATCCTTGATAGAATCAGGAGTTGCAGTGCCATCGGGTTTGGGTTTCAAAGATCTCCCCCAAATATCAATCATGTTATTGTAAAACTCTTTCTCTCTCTAAAATCGTTTCGATTTCCAGCGATTGCTGGTGTAGTCATTTACGACAATATGAGGTGGTTTTCTAGATGCTGAAATAGCGTCAAGGACATTTAATACTTCACTGCCACATATTGGTGGGTCAATCATCGTTTGTGTTGGTAGTGTAGAATACCAAGTCTTCATTGGAAGGGTTTTTATATACCGCATAAACTCTTTTGGTGGGGCTAATCCATATGAATCGAAATAAACAATCCCACGTGGATCAATAGCGTATGCAACCCAGTGAGTTCCAGGTCCGGTGCTGTTATCTAAATTAATGATTCCGGTTTCAACGCTGTTTGGTTGATGTGGTAATTGATCTTTCATAAAGACACCTCTGAAGTTTTTAATCACTAGTTTTTTAGCCGCATCCATTAAATCAAAATTGGACATAGGAACCATCGAAGATTTGGGAACTATAGGTTCCTGAATTAATAAATCGTTCCTGGTAGTCTCAGGCCTGATCCGCTGTACCACGAATACGGGGTTCCTGGTAGTCTTAGACCCTTTCCCTTTTTTTTATATCCTTTCCCAGTTGCTTTCTTTAGTGCCATTCCTGCTGCAGTACCAACGGCTCCTAACGCTGCCGCTTTAGCCACCGCTGGGGCTGCTGCTGCAATCAATGCTGGAATCGCAGCTAACAACGGAAATATACCGCCTGTTTTAATCATATTTTTGATAGCAGCTGCAGAGAGAGTAATCTGAACACCTTTTTTGGCTGCAAGTGCATCATTAAAATGTTTCACTTGACGAGTTGTCAGCGATAATTTATTCGCCCCTCCAGTCATTTGATTAGGTTTCAACGTGATTGTGGTTCCACATTGCTTAGCTGATTTGGATTGTAGTTTTTTTAATTGACCGGGAGTTAACGTAACACTAATAACACTATATGACATTATACATAATAGATTGATTCTAATTCGTAAAATCCGTAGGATTTCAATGAAAAATCAAGAAAATCGTTTACGATTTCAATCAAAGATTTTCTACTGGTGCATCTACCACTCTCATTCTTCCTCCAACACCTTCGAGTAGCATTGATTTGTCGCTGAGAATGACAGCAACCGCTCTATAATTATCAATAGCATCAGGCTTGGTTATATTAGCTCTAAAGTGTATATCAACGACGGATTGTCTTGTCAAATCGAGATGTTCCAGTGAGAAATAATAGATCGGATACAGATTTTTAAAATCGTATTGTGATATTTGCAAACCAGTATCGACATTTTGATCGCGTGCCATAAATGACAACAGACGATGATAAACTCGTGCAATATGATTTTCACCGTAATTAAGTTGTATATCCTCGGATGGTTCCTGTTGGCCATTTATTCTCAGTGAGACGTCTTTCACACCTAATTGATCAAATATCATATGACTGTAGATTTGATTGCCAATTCGCCTATTATCTTGTAACGCTACGAATATATGACGTGGCGCAGAAACACCTTGTTTTGATGCTAGATTCCACGTGAATAACCCGGTGAGATTTGATTGCTTCACATCTGTACTTACTGATAACCAACTCAACAACGATTTTCCTCCTTGGTCCATAAATGATAGTAATCGTTCTTCTGCAGTGATTGCTGGAGTCAACACTGGCATCCACAATGATATTTTTGTTAATTTGACTTTACCGGCATCATCATTTACATGTGCTGCATCTGTGTTTGCTGGAATCCTCCAAATTGCGTCATTATCATCACCTTTTCGTACAAGCGATACTGTATGCTTCGCCCCATAAATAACTTTTCGGACGTTTCTACAGAATCCAAATATATGATGTAGTGGAATCGGGCATGAAAATGATCTACGCGCTCCTTGCAACATTGCGTTTCGTGTTGCAGCTCCTAGATTGAAATTGGGGTCGTTGTTTATAATCATATCCTCGACATCAACATCACTATTATCACGTTTTTTTGGTCGTCTTACAACAAATGGATTTCCTCCAGCGGTATTCTTACCATCTTTTGCAAACATCATAGAAGGTCCTGCTGATCTTGTATAATCATCAGAATATCTCGCTAACCCGATTATTGTTGTAGCTACATCAACATCACGATCTATGGACTCAATTTCTTTTCCATCAATGAGATATCTAGCACTCTCAAATAGCGCCATAATACCATTATTGACAAAACCGACTTGAGTACCAGCTGGATACGGTGCTGGTACATCAGTAGTATCAGCAGCTGTTACAAGTACTCCTTCTACTTCAATAAACGCTTCACAGGGCAAAAAGTATTTACTGGTATCATGGACTTGAAGTTCAATTCGCGATCGACTATTTGCGTCTATTGCATGATAAGCGTAATATTGATAATCGCGTACAGAATCATCCTTGCCAACTGGGGCGTCTATATCAAACGCCGGATCATGTGATTTTTTGAACATTTTATTCTATTTATCAGAGTCTAAATCGTGAAATCATAAACGATTTTCATCGACGTAGTTTTTTAAAGCCGCTTCCTGCTATCATATTTGCAATATTGCTTTGGTCCCCTTGATTTACCATCGACGCTAATTTTTCGTCTACTGCGTTATTTATAATTCTACTAACACTTGCAGGCATTTCCGCTGTAGACGGTAACGGTTTCTTTTTTCGTGATTTCACTAATGATGTTAATTTATTCCTCGCAGTTGAAAACGCTTTTCCAGCAAGATCTCCAACAGCACCAATACCCTTATCACGAATAACTTCAATTGCTTTCATTCCTAGTTGTTTAGCCAACGGCATCACTTTTGGAGCCATTCTCGCAAATAACCCTGCAATGGTATTGCCTAAACCATCTCCGTAGTATGCTCTATAAACTGGAAACCGTGAATTAACTACGTAGACGGGGGTTGGTTTATCATGATTGTAGTGTATGATCATTATTTGAAATCAGAAACCATTTTTCAATTGGAAACGCTAGCGTTTTTATTCAGTCTCGGTGATTAATCACTGTGATACCCACTTTCCACTAACTCGTCAATGAAATCTCGATATGTTTTGATATCCATGATACCGCCGGCAAATAACCGTCTACAGATATCAGCTGCTTCATTAATTATTTCCGGTGAGTTATTTCCGGCTCGGAACCCTCCTACAAGAACTTCTAATCGTGATATATCATTGATAACACTACCAGGACATGAAACGCTAGCGTTTCCAACTAGACCACTCCCCAGAAATTTCTTCTCATCGTATGGCTGTCTTATTTGGAGTTGAAATTTTCTTTTGAAGTCTCTGTAGTCCTTCATCCTTCTATCTAAACCCCCAGTATTTATTTCATACACTATATCAGCCCATTCATTATGTGACATTCTATAATCCGAATAATTGTCCGTGAAAAACTTCTCTTGTGAATCATAGCTGTTAGCAGCGAATTCACCTAAATTGTTTATATCCTCGTTGAGAATTTGTTGTTTAGCGCTCTCGGTAAATATAATTGATTTAGGTAATCCACTAACTAGTTCTTCCTGAAATCTTTTAAATTTTCGTTCTGAAGCGGTTGATATATCCTGAGGAAGTGATTGCAAGGATTTTTTTGTTTGTTTAGTTCTTTTTGCTATTTTTTCTAACACAGGAATAAGACCCTCTTCCTTTCCTTTACCGTCAGGATCATCTCCCAGTATAGCACGCTCTATCCCTTTCGTTGCTGTGGTTACTGGTTTAAACAATTCTTCGGATCCCATAGCAAAATCAGTCTGAAGACTCTGTCGTTGTTGTAGTTTATTCCGTACAGAGTCACGAATTGGTACAAATCTCCTGATTGCATCCAGTCGTTCACGAGCCAATCGGGTTGTTAATGCTTCATTGACCATTATTTAAAATCAGAAACAATTTTTCAATTGCAAAACAATTTTTTAATCCGACCTAACACCATCGGATGGTCATGGAAGTGTTATTTCACTGTGAGACAGCTTCGTTCAGTGATGAGGAAACTAGCAAAATTGTATATAAAAATAATAATACTGCTAGTTTCCTCACTTTTCCATTTGATCAATCCGAACCAGCCATCAATTTTTTATTCACTGATTTCAACAGTTTTGATCAAAAAATGCTAAAAAAAAATTAAAATCTCTATGAGGGACAGTCACAATCAAATAATGATAAATGGTTGGTCAATCAAAATTGTTCATTTTCTTGAATTAACGCCCGTAGGTTTCTAACTTTAGAATTAACCTCCTTTTTCAATTCGTATTCGTACCCCAATTCTTTTCGTATTCGTTCTACGATGGTATATAACGGAGCGAACACACCTATGTCACTGGAAAATGCGAGAGAGTCCTTAATAGAATTCTGAATTCTTTTGATGAGCGCATACTTCTTTGGTAGCATATACTTGTTAGTGCTAACTCCGTATTCTATGTCCTGAAAATCAGACATGATTTGATCAGGATTTAACCCATCTGATAGTTCAATATCCCAACCTTTCAATTTTGAAATCTCGGATATGATGCTATTCATGTTTTCAGAATTCATTATTCTATAACAATGACATATTTCTAAATGAAAAATATGACGTATTAGACATAACTAAATTGAATTTTCTGTCCGCTCTTTTTTGAAATAGCCGTTTTGGTTATTCCCTCTGCAACGAATCGTACTGAGGATATACAAATATCGAAGTGCCTACTGGCTTCATTCATTGATTGAAATATTTTTTCTTCGTTAGTTATCGTATTCAAAGATTTCACAGGTCTCTTCCCAACCGTTTTGCATTTTCCAGTCTTCCCTCGTTTGGTATTCTCACTTTGAGTAACAGCCTGCAGATTTGATAAAGAATTGTTCATTGGATTAGAATCGATATGATCAATAACAAAATCATCCTCGATCAATCCATAAAAACACTCGTACACGAAACGATGATTGCGATAAAATTTCTTTCCAGCGCGAAACTTCAAATACCCCATACCATTATCAGAACCAACTGGTTTCTTCAGTCTACGGTTTCTTACAACACCATCAATGGATGCTTCATAATTTGTGATCACAGGGTGTTGTCTGAATTCTTGGTTCATTCGTATACATAATACTATTGTTTGTCTAATTCATTGTTTGGTTTAATGATAAATCTTTCGATGTAATCTTGAGGAGTTCTTATGATTTTATCCCTGACTTTGTCAAGGATACTGACTTTATCAGTGTCAGCGTCAAGGATACTGACTTTGTCAGCGTCAAGAATACTGACTTTGTCAGCGTCAGGGTCATAATTTCTGATTGATTGTCCATTTTTTATTCTTTTATCATAATAACGCTTCAACTCCCTGTATCGCTTACCACCGCAATTCAAACACAACCGTGATTTCCCCCTAACCCCAACCCCACATAGAATACAGGGTAACGGACCAAGGCTTCCACGTCGAAAGCTTTGCATATGATACCCACAAAACTCATTTCTGCATGATTTGTTACACGGGGTTACTGATCCAATCATAAGCCACTTGCAGTGATTCATTATATAAAAATCTTTCATTTAAATGCTTGTTTTAATTATAGCATGATGGAGTTCAAGAGATTGACTTCGAGAAATGCTAAATTTAATGCTGATAGAGAGTTTAAGAGATTATTGAAAATCAGTCCTAGATTTAATCTCGATAGACCCAAAAAACGTAACAAACGTCCAAGAGACGGAAACATGAAAGAGTTTAAGAGATTATTGAAAATCAGTCCTAAATTTAATCTCGATAAACCAAAAAAACGTAACAAACGTCCAAGAGACGGAAACATGAAAGAGTTTAAGAGATTATTGAAAATCAGTCCTAAATTTAATCTCGATAAACCAAAAAAACGTAACAAATTTAATCTCGATAAACCAAAAAAAACGTCCAAGAGATTACCCTGGAAAGATGCTCAATTCAATCTCGATATAGCTTCTAATACACCAAAGAATACAATTCTTGATAAAGCCATGATTAGTAAAATCAGAGATTGTTTTAATGAATTCAAACGTGATGGAGCATCCTATTGCTGGTCAACATTTCGAATTGATGGTGTTGTTGATGCTACCATGACTGATGAAAAAGCAGCAGTGATAATTTCACGTGTTGGGGAAAAAAGACATTTTTTCCGAATCAAATTCATTATTGAAGTCGATGGCAAATGGATTATTAAGGATAAATTTGAACCAATCCTCAAGAATAAAAAAGCTGTCATTGTGAGTAGAGATTCCAAACCAGGGATTCTAACCGGCATTGATAAGCCATACTACGAAAGATCTTATCCCGTAACAGCAATGGTTTATGGGATATATCCGTTAAATGATAAACCCGATATCGCAAAACTAGCTCCTATGAAATATTCGTCAGGGCTTAATTGTGTAGCAACACGGGTAATGGAGCACTTCACAAATGCATCCCGAGGAAATAAACTAACTGATCTGCGACGTAGGAAAATAACCGAGTGGGAACTGACAGTGAAACAGCATGGTGCAAAGATTTCTGATATAGCTAAATTAGAAACATCATTACGATTCCCAATAACCGTTATGACGATAACCGGAGAGGTTTTATACGAACCGAAATATAACAAAAATGGAGCACCAATACAAATTATTGATCATAACAAACACGCGTGGACACCTGCGGTAACAATATTTCCACGAGAACGAACCGTGAAATATATCCCTAAGGAGTTCGTCGGGGATGTTTTCTATGAAGAGAAATTATTTGATGCTATTCATGCGTTGTGTAAGGATGATCCTGTGTCAGTGTGGTTACTTAGAAGTGATGAAGAATTCGATCAATTTGTAAAACCAAATGGTGAATTATATCGCATTGAAGAATTAGATAACAGAATGAGAAAAATCGCTAGTGATTTTTCACCGCAGAATTCCCATGAAAAACTACTCACGGATAGTTTTACTATTCCATCAGTGGTAGCTCACTTCGCAAGAGAAAAAAACTCATGGCGTCCAACACGAAGTGATTTTCTCGAGGACGTTAAATTGAGTTGCATCGAATTTGGTCATGGAGGACTGTGGAATACAAAATACCATCGTGACGGTATGATTTCAATTGATATATCCGCGTGTTATCCCGGAAGTTTTCTCGGGTATGGGGAATGCGCTGAATACTTCAAACGATTTGGACACCCCACGCATGAAATGACTCGTGTTGCGATTAATGGACCATTGCCTGATTTTGATTTAACCGGATTCGCTCGTGTGATATCATTTGAATTAGCTACAGGGTTACATCCGTGTAGTTATGTTTGGCTCGGTAGACACCTATCTGAAAAGGCCTGGATGCCAATAGTGCTATTGAGATATATGATTGATTGTGGTATGCTAATATCGTTGATTGTTTCCGATGCTATTATATGCTATCGAGCTCAGAAAGAAGTTTGGCTACCACAACCCAATCTAGATAGAATAATCAACGAACTACGAAAACAGTTTCCAGATTTCAGTGAAGAAGAAATAATAAATTGGTCTAAGAAGTTATTTGAAATTAAAAAAGAACAAGCAAAAGATCTCGGAAGAAGAATAATCGGTAAATTTACCCAGGGTGGACGATACGATAACGCAAAATACTCTTCGCGGTTGATCATAGATGTCGCTGAATACGATTTTATTGTAGCGGATTTAATGAAACAGGGAAAACTTGTATCCCGTAAGGATGCTTTTCTATCCAATGGTGAGAAATTGGGTACGGTTGTTACCTACTGTGATGGATATAATTCCCAGTACACACATTTGAGAAGTTCAATGTTAGCCTATGCTTCTATTAATCTATTTTCGATGATAAATAGATTTCCTAATACCGCGGTTAGAGTAGCCACTGATTCGATGTATATACACAATAAGTACAAATCAGCTGTAGCGGCATTCACAGATCCCGAAGAAAATTGGGGGCGTTGGCGATTTAAAAAGGAGATGCTACATGAGTATTGTGAATCCGCAGACGTTGCCATGGATGATAAATATATTTGTTGTAACCGTATTGAAATTCAATCAGAATTTTCTAATGCACCACCGGTATCTGATCCAATCTGTAGATACAAGACAGTTTATTTAAACGGTTGTGGTGGGTCAGGAAAGACAACTCGTGCAATTGAATTATATCGTGGTGGTGGAAATACTTGTATTTCTACTAACATGATTGTGCTAACACCGACTCATAGACTCGCCAGAGAGATGATACAGCGAGGGGTAAATGCTTGCACTTATCACAGCTTCTTTCGATGGAAAGGTGACAAATGGACTCCTGATCGAATGGGTGATAAATTCATTCCTGAAATCATAATCTGGGATGAAATATGCACAGTGTCATTAGATGTATTAAAAACATTTCTTGAGTGGTTGTTAACCAAAAACACAAAAGTCGTCATGTGCGGGGATCAAGGCCAACCACCACCATTTGTCGGTGCATCTCCACATGAATGGCTAAAGGGTTTTGTAGACTACTATGAAGAAATCACCACTGATTATAGATCACTTGATGAACGATTACGCGAGTTCAAAGCGCTAATTAGATTACAACCGGATAAAATCCAATGCGAAATAGCGCGCGAAGTGATTTCAGAAACCCCAATGAATGATTTCTGGGAAGCGTGGAGACCAAACGATTTGATCATTGCAAGTAGAAAAATAGTCAGGGATACACTTCAGATGAAGTTATTTGAATTGCATAAAGAAAAATTTGCAACGCTTCCAGTACCCCTTTGTTATCGGCCATCGGATACACGAAAACAGAATATTGAAGTTGATATTCCAGGACAGAATGAAAAACAAATTCTGGTATTAAATGATATTGTGCTGGTTGATATCAACGTCGTTGAAGATGCATTGCGTGCTAATAAATCCCCGTGGACGCTAGGATACGCAGCGACGATACATTCTTCACAGGGATTGACTATATCGGATACAATTGTTTGGATGGTAGATAATCGCATCGAATGGTCAAATTTAGTCTATCTCGCAGTATCCAGAGTACGAAAAATAAATCAACTTCGGAGAGTTGTCCTCGATGATGAAATCATTGGTGATGATAATGACACAACAATGGATGATATTGATGTTAGCATCATTAATAAAAAACTCTCCGGTTACAAGCAACAGGACAAAAAAAAACAACGAGAATTTGATATTGATGCTGAACTAATAATCACTTTGAAGAAACAACAGAATAATCACTGCGCGAGTTGCAATTGTATAATGCGTTGGCAGTATTCGGATAAGGATCCTCGCCAATTCACCGTAGACAGAAAAAATAACAATCTCGGTCATGTCAGAAATAATGTGATGTTGACTTGTCTTGAGTGTAATAGACGCAACGGTGCTAGTTAAGACCATGCGGTGGCAATTGAGTATCCTCGGGAATCACTTGTAATTGTTGTCTAGTAAAACCCCGTTGAGGGGCAGTTGAATCCAGTTTATAGACTGGAGGTCTACCAGTTGATCGTGTTATACTAGATATCTTATGCGTAGTGACGCTTCAAATAGGATCAGTAGCCCTTTTTCTACCCCCTTCAAGCTCTCCTGGTTCGTATAAGTACCTCACAATGACATTACTACCAAGAATTGGTTGGGAAACGCTAGCGTTTCTAGGGAAATCTTTTTGTGGTTGTACGGGTATTGACTTCTTTTTAATCGCGTTGATAGGTTTCATGTTGATTGTTCTAGTAATCTCGTTATTCAGTGCAGTAATCACAGATGGTAATCTTTTAACCCATTCACTGGATCGCTTTTCTTGAATGAATTCTTTTGCGTATTGATATCCAAATAACCGCTCAGCAATCGTCCGATTAAATCGTTCTACAATGGCCTGATCGCGATGTAGCGCAGTATGCCCTCGTCGTATGGTGACATTATGATGTTTCATTGTAGATAACACTGCACCCTGAAATTCCTTGCCAGGATCAACCTGCAATAGATTTGGCCAGTGCAGAGGACCTCGTCGATAAATCCTTTCAAATGCAGAAGCGACTTCAGTGGCCGATTTTGTTTTCAGCGGTTCTGCTTCTTTGTATCGACTCGCAACATCAACTACGGTTAACGCATATTTGTAACCACGATCATGTGGCAGAAATAGTATATCAGCCTGATGAACTTCATTAGGAGCGGTCACATCAAAATGCGAGAATTGAATTTGTTTAGGCGGTGGTAGATAAATTTGCCATAGTGCCTGTTTGGATAACCAATTAGCCGCAGTGGTTTTTTTCACTTTTGCAGCACTAGCGAGTTTATTGATTGCAGCGTTACCCCTCCAGTATCCCCTCGGAGAATAATAAATTGATTCCATATTATTAATTACCGGCACCTAACATCAATTTACTTTTCATAGCCGATTTTATTAAAAATGAAGCCAATTTTTCTTTGAAGGATTTATCAGGAATAGCATTTAACGCATGAATTAATTTCACATCCGCGAGATGCCTGTGTTGCAGATTGCTGCTTTTATAAGCAACATCATGAAGGTGACAGGCCTTATCAATGGCGTTTATTGGTTCTTCACCGGGGTTGGGTTGATTTTGATTATTGAGTCTGATATCAAGTCTGGTTCCCGGTCCACAGTAGCTATATCCTGGGAGGTGCTTTTCTCCGGGGTACTTTGCCCATGGGGTTCCAGGGAGTTTTGCTAATTTGGCTGCGATATCACCTCCTCGTTTTTTTTTAAATCAGATTTCATAGACACAAATCTAAATTTCTTTGTACCACATTGCACGCATTTACCAGAAAGCGCTGATCGGTTATTTTTAGTTGTAATCGTCGTCAAGTCATCTGTGCCAGTACGCGTTTTACACTTCACACAATATAGATCCATAATTTATGTATAGAAATATGGATATAATTGATTTTTCAGCGACGAAAACAAGAGAACCAATTAAGCATCATGCAGCGCTACCAAACTCTATCCGGATGATTATAATCGGGCCATCTGGATCCGGTAAAACGCAATTGTTGCTCAATTTAATAATGAGATGGATGAAGTGGGATAAGTTGTATTTAATTGCCCCTAGCGTAGATGATCAACGATGTTATGAAGTGCTAAAAGATTTTAACGACAGCGCGGTAGAAAAATCCGGAGAGGGTATTATTGAGTTTATAACCGATATCGATGAAGCACCGAGCATTGATGATATTGATGGAGATATTAACAATTTAGTCGTATACGACGATATAATGTTAGATAAACAAAAAAATCCTGCTAGGATCTTTTCCAGAGGCAGGCATAAAAACACTGACGTGATATATGTCACTCAACGCTACACTCAGGTTCCAAAAGTGATCAGAGATAACTGTAATTTATTGTCTGTATTCAACGGAGTTGATACTCATACGCTACGAAATATTTGGCAGACATGGTGTTCTGATATGGACTTCAATCAATTTCGAGATTTCTTTAGTTATGCTCAGTCGACTCCGCACGGATTCGCAACAATAAATCTACATGATCCTCGGACACGATATCGTATCGGACTGGATCAAATATTCGGTTAAAATCATTTTATTATTTTTATTAACCCAGTGATGAAATCACTAAGCAGCAGAGAGGGTGGATGACAACAAGTTGCGACCAAAATTAATTAAAAAATCGTTTTCATTTTTTTAGTTAAAATGATTTCGTATGTAGATTTCAATCAATTTTTTTGTCTGAAAACGTTGTAGGGTTCGCCTTTTTTTTGGTTAAAATAAGATCGTAGGAAGGCTCGTTTTAATGATTCAATCAAATTTTGTCTAAAAACGTTGTAGGATTCACCCTCTCTGCTGCTGCTTCTTGTATACTCGGAGGAGCCTGCTGGTCTGTTGATGTCAGCATGTCCACTTGTTTCATTAGGTGAGCTAGTAGAAAAAGCTGTATTACCATTTCTTCCATCACGCAATTGGAAATGTGGCAGATAATTTCTAAAAGTTGAGCGACTGCTACTTTCTGACGAAGTGTACTGACTATCCTTTTCCATTTTTCCACCATTACTAATTCTAAACTGTACTTCTCCACTGGGTGTTGCATTTAAGATCGTATATGTGGAGGAGGCTCTCTGCGATGGCGGGAGTTGTGGTTCTTGGATTCCAATTATCTCTAACGTTGAGTCGTGAGTTTCCATTGTTGTTCCCCTTGTTTATTAAGTATGAACAGGATCAAATAGGTTTTTATCGATCCCACCGCTGCCACCAAATTTGTAACGTGCCAAGGGGTTAAGGTCAATTAAAATGGAATAGATTGACAACTCGAGCCTTTTTCAGTTACTAGATCTCTCCAGTGAATTGTAGTGTCAATAAATGGTGTGTTCACCACGATGGTCCTATTTAGATAATAAACACACAAAAGAAAACAAATATAAATAGTCAACACAGTTTATTATATGACTTCCAGGATTGTATGTGTTTGCTCACAAACTTAAGGGCTCAAAAATGCTGAAATATAATATTTACTAATTTTCAGAACATTTGTTTTGTTAAAGGTTATTAAAACACTAGTTTCAGTGGTATATTGCATGTAAAATTCAGCATCAATGTTCCCTTTGTCCCAAATTAATCTTGCACACACACACAACAACAACAGAAATAAGTTAGTATGTCTCAAAAAGTGTTCGTATGACGTACCGAGTGGTAAGGGTATTTTTGCATCCAGTCAATGTTCGGAACCAGACCCGGATTTGTGTTTATAGTACAATGGTAAATATGGTAGAGGCACAGTCTGGAATCGGATGTTAAGTGTGTCGCATTCTCGACTGGAATCGCATCACAATTAATACTTCCAGTTCAGTAGTTCCAGTCTATTTTTAGAACATTTTTTTCCTCTCTCCTTTTGGTGGTGATAGAAGAGTTATATTGATGCATCTTTGGTATGGATTTAAAGTTAATTGTTTATTCTTGAGAATAGGAGTTCTGAGAGTGGTTGTCTGTATGTATTTAGGCGACAGTGCACACTGTGTAATTAGGCCTTAGTGATGATCCGGAAGTGAAATCAGTGTTCTGTGTACATGCTGCTTTGTTTACAGTGCAGCCACTCACCAAAATGCCGGTCAACCCTTGACAAGAACTTCACCGTGAAGTCATCCTTGGAGGTATTTTAGATTAACATATGACTTGTATTGATTTTCACACTGTGGAAAGGTCAGTGCTGAGAAATATATGTATAGAACATATAGCAAAATTAATTGTGGTGTATGGCCGACTGAGACACAGTTTGTCGCTTGAGTGACACAGTCTTGTGCAACCGAATGTCAATAGTGTGCGCTTGAACTGAATGCGACAATGTGTGTCGTTTTGTAGCAGCAAAGTGTGTCGTTGTGTCGGGTCTATTATTTCGCCATCTAAACGACACAACCACTACAAAATGGATGGGAATTTTATATCTCAAAACTATACATGTAATTGAATAGGAACTTCGATAGTGCCAATCCGAATACTAAATTTCCAATGGATAGCAAACGGTTGTGTTGATGACGACACACTGACAGTATGTCGTCAGCCTAATCCCTTTATGGGGACTTTTATTTAATATAGCAAGGAAATAAACGTTGAAACAATATCAGAGAAACATTATAGTAGTCATTATGAGTTTGGATGACTAGAAACTTTTGTTCTGTTTGTTTGATCGTGAGACCTTTACTGGAGTCCAGCAGAACCACAACTGCCAAAACGGCGGATCTCACCCCTATTTATAGGTTTTGGGAACACGCTCGGGAAATTCACGACAATATTTTCACGAAAATGACTATATATGGAAGAATTCGGAAAGATTAACTTGAGCGCCTCCTAGTGGAAAGCCGAGCTCCCAATATACACAGTAATAAACATGGCGCCCGATTTCAAACGACAAAGATAACAATTATTTCACAATAAATAATACAAAGATTCACATTGATGATGAACAGTTTCATCATGCTGGCGACACTTATGAACTTACATGAGTATTACCTTAATTCTGGAGAGAAAAAATGGATACAATTACCTTTTTCTCTCTCAGAATAGACGGTAAGTAATAACAATTTACAATCATATCATTTACACTCTGGGCTTCAAAAATCTTTACCCAGATGATTGATATTTAAACAAATAATTTTTATATGATTTACATATTGTATCAGATTACCTTTGAATTGTACAATGGTCATATATCAAAAACTGTTACCACAGTTCCTATTATTTGCATAGGAAACGGGCAAAAATTTACAACATGAAGGGAATGCAAACTATAAAAAAGATTATAAATTCCCTCAAACAATAATGAAATTTGCAATTGCACTTTGTAAAAAAATATAAGTTGACAGGTAGTCAGGATTGTTTCAGTACAATTGCTTATTACTGTAGGTATGAGGGATATTATACATGAATGAGGGGACGTACAATTGCTTATTTCTGAAGGTTAAAAGGATATATACATGTTTAAGGTGAATTAAAAAAATATTTCTATAAGTACGAGGGATATTATGCATGTCTGAGCGGAATTGCTGTTCAGTTCCTAGAATTATGACTTCATTCATTGTATTTTTTTATCAATAAAATAGTGTTTTTTTCCCTGATTTTCATTCCTGTATAACAATGGCTTTATTCTTAATAATGACTTCATGCAGTTAGCTATTCTTGTGAACTACCCTAGGAAATGTAATTCACATATCAGTTGATTTGCTTTCTTAAACTGCATTTAAATGTTCAGAAATTACAAAAGCAATCATATTTGGTAATAAGAAGCACAAGAGAATTGAATATATAAAATATTTGCTGCGTTAATATCAGGTCATGCAGGGGTCGAAACCGTCTCTTAAGAAGTTACACCAGGGATGTGTTCTCACACCTCAGCCTAGACATGCTTGCCCTTGATGGCAGCTACTACTGAGGCTTAAGCTGTGGACTGCTTTGATCTCAAGACTTGCGGGGGCATCAATATAACTGGTGTAAACGTGGGCCTGCATCGACAAGGCTCAGAGGGAAAGATGCGAACTTTGTATATATTATGCAAATTTCTATATTTGCAACAGAGGGCTCCCGTTTTCTATTATGAATACGAGGAGAATAGTGCTGCATGATTGAGTCAGATGCACAGTGAAAGTAGACCGTGGACCGTGGATGAACTAGATATTTTCTTAGTATAGATTGTGGGGAAAACTTTTGAAAGAATTGAAATAGAGATTCCCGTGACTTAGCTTTTCGCAGGTACTGACACTCCGTCTCTAGTTGTCAGAGCCATTCCCGAAAATGACAATAGCAGCTTTGCCTTTTGCTGGGCCTAATCTGGAGCCAAAAGTCTACTCGCATTTGCATCTCGGAATGCTCTTTTTGATGAAATATATAGGTAACGTTTTACCGCTAGATATAACATATCAAGGAAATGGGAGGGTAGTACCTAACTGACGAGACACCGAGACAGCCGACATAGGTTGGTTTGGTTAGGGATCAAACCCGCGACACTTTGAAAGAGACAGAATAAACTCATGTCAAGAAAATATCATAAATATCATGCATCTATTGAAATATCCTGTTCTCAATGATTTCCAAGGCTTACCAATGGTTTTAAAAAATAACGAATTCCCATGTTTTCTAGAGAAACAAAAGTTAGCGTAATTGAGCACATATTTAAACCATTTTGAGAAATTTTCATAAAGTGAAATTCTTAGTATTGTAATTTAAATTGGTATAATTTTAATCAAGATGATGATTGTTAGAACGTTTATATTCTGTATTTCAAAATTGTATACCATTAATAAAGAATATGATTGTTAGAACTGTATTATTGCAGACAATTTTGGATGGGACAAAATATCCTTGGAAGCGGAGTGCGTATTGGAGAACCTTTCGGAGTTTTTCAGAAGTATGATCGACTCGGCTAGCTCCAAGAACCCGAAAGTAGAAGCTAGGTATTATAAGTCACAAGCTTCTTATGAACAGAGCGACAGTTATGCCAGGTCAGGAAAGCTACAGACCACGAGTAGTTAACTTCACTTATAACACATTATTGACTTTATAGTTTCTAGGAGAGAAAACAACTATGTTTCCATGGCGGGTATCGAACCAGCAACTCTTGGACTACGAGTATGGCGCTTAATTAACAGAGCAACCACGGATCCACACTAGATAGTTGGATAAATGGACAGGCAGATACATACATACATACATACATACATACATACATACATACATACACACACACACACACACACACACACACACACTATATATATATATATATATATATATATATATATATATATATATATATATATATATATATATATATATATATATATATATATATATTCATTTAGATAGATCGATAGAAAGACACAGCTATATAGATAGACATATATACAGAGAGAGAGAGAGAGAGAGAGAGAGAGAGAGAGAGAGAGAGAGAGAGAGAGAGAGAGAGAGAGAGAGAGACGTGTAGTAAAAAGATTTTCACTGTATGAAAATAAAAGGGAATATGATTCATAATTACTAGCTGCTTTACCTATGTGATGACTGATATCTCATCAATTGCTCACTTGGTCGGTTAGATTTGTTCGTTTTGTAAAACCACATCATTGAAGGAAAATCGAAATATTACAGATTATAAGTAAATAAATAAAAATTCTGATTCCTTCCATATAATTTCTAAGTAAAACCATTAGTGAGCGCGTAAAAGACAACACTTGATTGACTTTTTCGATATAAATTTTGTACTTTAATAAACACTTTGTAGACTGAATTAGAGGCCCTCGCTGGAGCAATATTGATTTAACAGTAAATGCGATCCTAACTGAATAATTTTGCCAGCGAATGTGCTCGGTGCATCAGGTGGCATCCTGCTCTGCTGTCAGTGATGTTATTGATTGGTAGTACCAAATTTTACTAACGGTACATCAATAGTTTATGTAACTTATTGGCGTAGCTTCGGATATTCATAACCCGCAAATTCCCCCCCTCACCTCTCTCTCTCTCTCTCTCTCTCTCTCTCTCTCTCTCTCTCTCTCTCTCTCTCTCTCTCATATTCCATAGCAAAGAACACAAGATGACTGAATCTCTCTTGTGGAAGTTTCCGAGTCTCCTATAGTATGGAAATTCTATAGGTGGCAACCTGATTATTCTTGGAGATTTCAATTTTCACTTTGACTGTCCTGGAAACTCATACACGTTAAAACTCCTAGATTCCGTTAATGCTTTTAACCGTAAACAGTCGGTTAACCAACCCACCCATAAACATGGTGACATTTTAGACTGGATTCTTCATTGACCTGGTGATACTATTCTGCAAATTACCCATGTATCCCACGAACTTGCATCTGATCACCTCAGCATTATATGCCATATCGAAGTATCAGTCCCTAACTCTCCACCTTTATTTTCTACTAAGAGAAACCTCCGTATGATTAATGGAACCAAACTAATGCATGCAATCCAAGCAAACGTAACAACTGGTGGAGATCATATTGTCGATTAATTCCCATCAGTTTTCAAAACTGCAATTGTATAGCCTCTGCTAAACAAACCAACACTTGACCATTACGATTTAAACAACTACCGTCCAGTTTCTAATCTCCCGTTCATATAAAACTTCTTAGAAAAAGTTGTTCTTACTGAACTTATATCTCATTTGAATTCAAAGTCTTTTTAGCAATGTACAGTCTGCATATTGCCCTTGCCACAGTACTGACACTACTCTTCTGAAAGTATTTTAATGACATTTTCTCTGATTTAGAAAGTGGACAAAGTACAGTGCTCACCCTTCTTAATTTGTCTGCAGCATTTGACACAATAGACCATCATATGTTACTTCATCGTCTCCAGCATGTATTTGACATTCACAATACAGCCTTACTGAGGTACAAGTCCTACTTAGGTAACATGACACAAATTGTATCTGCAAATGGAATACATTCAAGCCCAGTTGATCTATGTTGAGGTATTACACAGGGGTCTGTTTTTGGACAGGTTCGCTTCATTCTATACACTCGTCCGCTATCAGAGGTCATAGATCATCACCAGTGTCTCACCTAATATATGCTGATAACACCCAAATAGCCACCCAAATAAAGTTGATGATACCATCCAAGGAGTAGAGAGGTGCATTTCTGATGTGAAATCATGGATGACATGTAACAAGCTGCAGATGAATGATATAAATGAGGCCGTTCTGATAACAGCACAAAGACTTATCTTTTCACATTCTTTGGCTCAAACAATAAACATCAGCAACACCAACATTAAATTCAGTCAGTACGAAACCTAGGTGTTTCTCTAGACAGTATTCTCACATTGCACCAGCACGCTGCATATCGTGAGCTGAGACGCATCCGTTTAATTCACAAATATCATTCAGTTGATGCCATTAAAAAAACTCGAGTGTTCAATAATACTTTCAAGACTGGACTATTGTAACTCAGTTATGTCTGGTTCATCACAATATCTACTCCAGAAACTTTAAAAAGTTGAATTTGAACACAAAGACACAGCAATCTCTTCCAAGAGTCCTCTTAAAACTCACACTTTTCTACTGCAATTTATTATTATTATTATTATTATTATTATTATTATTATTATTATTAGAGAAATGCGGGTGTTTCATTTCTCATAAACATTCACAGCATGCAGCATATCATTCGCACTCAGAAACCATAACAATAAGTAGCGGCATTTCATGCAACGATCACGACACAATGCTCGTAAAAGGCAAAACAACTGTAATCGTATCGCATACAATGAACGATACAGACACAACCGTTTCGGACAAGAGTATATCATGACTAGATATTGTGGACATTTTGATTTCGGACAAGAGTATATCATGACTAGATATTGTGGACATTTAGATTTCGGACAAGAGTATATAATAATGACTAGATATTGTGGACATTTTGATTTCGGACAAGAGTATATCATGACTAGATATTGTGGACATTTTGATTTCGGACAAGAGTATATCATGACTAGATATTGTGGACATTTTGATTTCGGACAAGAGTATATCATGACTAGATATTGTGGACATTTTGATTTCGGACAAGAGTATATAATAATGACTAGATATTGTGGACATTTTGATTTCAGACAAGAGTATATCATGACTAGATATTGTGGACATTTTGATTTCGGACAAGAGTATATCATGACTAGATATTGTGGTCATTGTGATTCATACAATCATGGCGCATCTTTTTAATGGCATTGGAACGCCGCACACACAAAATCGGTTAATACCAAGGCATTAAAGTCAAAAAAATATCATAACTAGATACTATACACATTGCTTCTCTTACAGTCATGATTCATCTTTTTGCTGGTATATCGACCTTGATCAAAAACCCGTCAGGTATCTCACGCAGACTCTTGTTACGGATGATCATGTCCACGTGACTCGGTAGAATTATCTAGGGGTAATCGGATAGTTGATTTCCAGATTTGAATCAGTTTTATATCCAACCAATATTTGTGTTAGACAGCACATGATGACACCGAAGAAAAGGACTACATACAATTTCACCAATAATATTCAGCCTATCAGCTTAAGTTGCATGTCCCACAATTGCTAGCTTGATAAGTACGTCTTTCTTTTAATGTCATCTTCTTAACCAACCTGAAAGTATCCAAAATGTTTCCAGTCTTGAAAAAAAAGGGGTGATATATCAATCAATTATCAATCTATACTAAACGTAGCTATACATTTTAAAAACACGTGGCCTTTCGTCTTCACTAATTTAGAAAGAAACACAATCGTCTACATAATTCACAATCAAGAGAAAAAAACGTCATCATGCTAACTGATCTAGCACAGATGGTTGACACAATCTTAAATGCCATGAGTGATAAAGTCCATTCTCTTGCAAAACAAATTACAATAGGGCGCTTATGATGTTAGACTATGGAGCAAATCCAACAAAATACAATTGAACAGAAAGGCTAGCTGTGTGAAAATTTAATTAAGACATGTATTCTTGAAAATTCAAATAAAGTGCATATTTCTGCAGTATCCTAAATAACAACCTTTTTGAAAAGAGTCACTTTGAATTTACTAGTATCCTACATCACATCCATATTGAAAAGACTGTCATCGAATGTACCAGTATCCTACATCACATACTTATTGAAAAGACCGTCTTCGAATGTACCAGTATCCCACATCACATCCTTATTGAAAAGACTGTCTTAGAATTTTCCATTATCGTACATCACATCCCTATTGAAAAGACTGTCTTAAAATTTTCCAGTATCCTACATCACAACCTCTTGAAGAACTGTCTTCAAATGTACCGGTATCTTACATCACAACCCTTTTGAAAAGACTGTTTTCGAATTTACCAGTATCCCACATCACAGCCCTATTGAAAAGTCTGTCTTCTAACTTACCAATATCCTGCATCACAGCCTTATTGAAAAAAACTGTCTTCGAATGTAACAGTATCATACATCACTGCCTTGTTGAAAAGACTTCTCCGAATGTAACAGTATCATACATCACCGCCTTATTGAAAAGACTGTCTTCGAATATACCAGTATCCTACATCACATCCTTATTGAAAAGACTGTCTTAGAATTTTCCAGTATCCTACATCACTGCCTTGTTGAAAAGACTGTCTTCGAATATACCAACCTCTTATATCACTCTTATATCACTGCCTTGCTGAAAAGACTGTATTCGAATATAATAGTATCATACATCGCAGCCTTATTGCAAATAGTGTCTTCGAATGTACCAGTATCCTACATCGCAGCCTTGTTGAAGATATTGTCATCGAATGTACCAGTATACGACACGACAGCTTTATTAAAGACACTGTACTCGAATGTACTGGTATTCTACATCACCGAATTATTGATAAGACTGTTCTCTTGTGTAACGGTATTCTACATCGCAGCCTTGTTTGAGATATAGTCTTCAAATGTATCAATATCCAACATCGCAACCTTATGGAAGAGACTGTACTCGAATGTACTGGTATTCTACATCACAGCCTTATTAAAATGATTGTCTTCCTATGCAACATTATCCTTATGACAACCTTATCGAAGTAACTGTTTTGGTATGTACGAGACTGTCTTCAAAGGTATGAGTATCCTACATCACAGCCTTATTAAGTGGAGTGTACTGGTATGTACCAGTATCCAACAATAAATCCTTAGTGCATAAACAGTCTTCCTATGCAACATTATCCTTATGACAACCTTATCGAAGTAACTGTTTTGATATGTACGAGACTGTCTTCAAAGGTATGAGTATCCTACATCACAGCCTTATTAAGTGGAGTGTACTGGTATGTACCAGTATCCAACAATAAATCCTTAGTGCATAAACAGTCTTCGTATGTACCAGTATCCTACATCACTTCGTTTTCGAAGAGACTGTCTTCATCTGAAGCAGTATCACATATCACAGCCTTATTGAATATAACTTCTTCCTATGTACCAGTATCCTACATAATAGTCTTTTTGAATATACTGTATTGGTATTTACCAGTATCCTGCATCACATCCTTATTGAATACACTGTATTGGTATGTGCCTGTATCCTACATCACAGCCTTATTGAAGAGACTGTCTTCCTATGTACCAGTATCACTTATGACAGCTTATTGATAAGACTGTATTGGAATGTACTAGTATCCTACAAAACATGAATACATGCATTTTGTATTTTATTACTTTATACATTATGCAGTAGTGATCCTTAATATGGATGATGTTCGCATCACATCAGACACAAATATAATGGCAATAACGATCGATATATCACACATTAGAAATCAATATATGGCAATAATGAACGATATATCACACATTAGAGACCAGTATATTACACTAAAACTCATTGTATGACATTACAAGTTCAGTACATCACATTAAACATCAAAACACCACATTACAAACCAGTGTAACATATTGCAGATCCATTTATTGCATTAGAGACCAACAAATCACATTAAAAAATCAGTATATCACATTAAAAAATCAGTATATCACATTAAAAAATCAGTATATCACATCAAAAAATCAGTATATCACATTAAAGAACAATGCATCACTTTAGAAATCAATCAAACTAAAACAGGATCGAGAGTTCCAAAAATTACAGTCTCACATGAAAGAGCAAACGTAAATATCAGTATGGAAAAGAAGAATCAAATGACGTAGCTAATAAATACATTCGGTTGTGTTTGATAAAGAAATATCTAGTCAGACAGTTCTACCTATAATGTTAATGAAAGTGTTCCGAACGATAAAGGTTAGTTTTCAGATCAAATAAAACAGGAGATATCGAATTTTTTGGTATTACCGTAATGATTGAGAAATACCAAAGTTCCGGGACTGTATTGGCATTCTGACAATGATCTATATACTTGTACCTAAGACCCGTTATTTGAGCTGTCATTTTCTGCGCTTAACATTCCTTTAAGGCAGATTGAAAAACTGTCAAATGATGATTGCAGTAAACAACATATTACTAAAGAAATACAAAATAAGGACTTTACGAAAATGCTATCAGAAATTGCATGACCATCTAGTTCATACAGCTATGTTCTTCGGAGTTTCTATAAATTAAGTTATATGCCGGACATTTGTATGACATAGTTACCCAAGTATATGCCTGCAATTTCCATGGCATAGTTACCCAAGTATATGCCTGCAATTTCCATGACATAGTTACCCAAGTATATGCCTGCAATTTCCATGACATAGTTACCCAAGTATATGCCTGCAATTTCCATGGCATAGTTACCCAAGTATATGCCTGCAATTTCCATGACATAGTTACCCAAGTATATGCCTGCAATTTCCATGGCATAGTTACCCAAGTATATGCCTGCAATTTCCATGACATAGTTACCCAAGTATATGCCTGCAATTTCCATGGCATAGTTACCCAAGTATATGCCTGCAATTTCCATGGCATAGTTACCCAATTATATCCATGAAGTTTGTATGGCTTTGTTACCCAATTATATGCATGTAATGTGCATGGCATAATTGCTCATTTACAATCCTGCAATTTTAATGGCATAGTTGCCCAATTATATGCATGTAATTTGAATGTCATAATTATTCATTTACAATCCTGCAATTTCCATGGCATAGTTGCCCAGGTAAATGCATGTAATTTGCATGATATAGGTTGAAATCTAATTCTATAAGTGTGTGTGTATGTGGGGGGGGGAGGGGAGGAGTGGGGTTAGATTGATCAAAAGGCTAAATATTAACGATGCATATGCTATATTGTTAAATGGCTGTAACTTTACAAATATATACATAATGTACACATCAAATTCATCTTAGCTTTAGTTGAGATCAAGCTGTACAGTAAAGTTGATTGAACCCTTAATAATGACTATCAAAAAGGATACGATTTCTTTAGCCCTTCACCTTACCAACGGAAACAACTAAATGCCGTCGTGTTAAAGAAAACCAAAGACACACATACTTTTTGGTTAAATGAACACATACAAATGAAAATATTTCGAAATCAAAAACAAAGCTGAAATGCAGTAATATAAGTACACCTATGATGCATGGTGGCAATGATGAACGTAAGAGTAATATAATTCAAGGGACATTTTATTTCTTGTAGAATTTTTATACAATCGCCATAAACAGTACAGCCACACAAAAAAGCGGTATCTATAACAACGCATGCTTGGCGGAGCTGTTATTTGTATTTCATTTTCACCAATATTTAACTCCTGCCAATGGTTCTGTCGGTCACAATCTATATGCAACGTGCAAATTTAATAGAAAACGTCTACGCTTAATCATAGACTTTTCGGCCTTTGTATCTCGGATTTCGTTCAATATTCTAACAAATATAGCCAAAACAAGAGGCACAATCGTAACGTGCGTATTACTAGAACTGTCAGCTTTTAGAACAATACAAGGTAAAACATTTATCACACAATCATGCAAATATCTGATTTCTTGATTACAATTAATTAATTAATTAATTAATTAATTAATTAATTAATTAATTAATTAATTAATGTAACCCCAAAGTACTTACAGTATTCGTGCCATAAGTGTCTGTTATTTCGAACACTTGCGAGAAAAAAATCTAGACAATCGAATGTATGCAAGCAAAAGGCAGGGTCTATGATTAATGTATGCAAAGAAAAAAATCGTGACTATAATAACAATAATAATAATAATAATAATAATAATAATAATAATAATAATAATAATGAGGACTTTGTATAGCACCTAATCTGCAGAAGCTCTAATCGCTTTGCAACATCTATAATGATATGACTACGTTTTCATCGTGGGAATAATGAGTACACGATTGTCAGAAGATGAGAGTAAGTATATTGCCGGTGTATACACATGGGTATGGCCAGATAGGTACGTTGGACTGTATATAGTTCGTCAGTGAAACGTAGCACAGAGAACACATTTTGTGTTTGATTCTGGATTGAATGGACAGCCCGTGTATGTGCAAATCAGTGGGGAAATGTGCTCTGATCGTGGTACTCTAAGGATGATCCGAACAACTGTGTTTCGAACGTTTCAAAGTTTCTGGAGTAGATGTTGAGGAAACCAGACAGAATTGAGTTACAATAGTCCAGTCTTGAAAGTACTAATGGACACATATGAGCTCTGCATTTCTGGAAAATAATCGATAGCATGTCTCCTTATCCAACTATGAAATGTAATTATGAATTAAATTTACATCTAATAGAATCGTGTAGTGTCCTATCTTACAAATCAGGATAAACACTCTCGGAATAGAGCCAGAAACTATCTCATTTTAACGTGATGAACTCGACTTATATACAAATAAATTTTTGCTCTGCAGCCGGTTTCATTGTGAGTTAGGGATTCCTTTCCTATGTACATTTCGGAGCTGACCCACAACACTCTCCAGAGGTGACTGAGTTGAAAAGAATCAGCCCAGAACTGAGCTGCGTTTCAATTTTTCTTCTCTCTTCTGTCAGATTTAAAGTTAGGCCTCCTCGTCCTGCTTGCTATCCTTGGTGACTAAATTCATTTGGCTAGGTCATGTAATCCTAATAGCTCCTAAGTCACAACAAACGTAAAGTGGTGAAAAGTCTAGGCCAACTATTGATACCAGTAGTTTCCAGGCTTTCAATCGATTTGGCTGGCATTCATGAATGAGTGGCTAGTACTTGACCAATTTCCTGTATTGGGCCTCCTCCGTTCTAGATTTTCATTGCGCTATCATTTAACAAAATCACCTGTTTGATACTTCCTGTCTACAGTGAAATATCAGGCCTAAAGTATGTGTTATAGATGCTCAGTTGGAAACGTTAGCTATCCTTGTATATCTCGTTGATCTTTCCAATCCTGCGCTGTTGTCAAAATGCCCTTACCGTCAGTCGTTTTGTCTTTGTGCACTTCCGGCCTTACCAATCTTATGACGCTGAGACTGCTTTTCACTTGTCGTTTATTTCTCTTGGTTAGATCCATTCTAAAATCAGTCCCATCATGCACTTGGTCATGGCTCCAACGATAACAACCATCTGTTAGCTCTACATTGCAGGATGACTTTATGAGTGGTTGGTATTGAATGTACTTTGATTCACGCATTCATCCACATAATATTACCGGGTATGAATGAATAATTTGCCAAAGTTAGCTAGATCCATTGATATGTTCTATAAAAAAGATTGTAAGCCACTAAGTGTGGTAGAGTTAAGAAGAGAACTAAAAACTAACAAGAGTTTTCCACGCGAAGGTTAATAGTTTGTGATGTTCATCTTTGCTGGTGGAGATCATATTGTCGATTAATACCCCCCCCCCCCCCCTTCCAAATCCCCGTTGATACTGATGTGTAAATCTGATGTCACTTGATCATTAAAATGTGCAACTGGCAATTTTATGCATAAACATCTATCCTAAGATGAATATGCCAACGTACATTTCGGACACTGACCGGTATTTTGTATTAATCTTGTGTTGCCACGAAATTCAAAACGGCCACATGATATAGGGGTGTGTTATTTCACGTTCGATTTCATGTTGTCAAACACGGATTTGATCAGTTCATATTGCCAAAAGGATCCTTCGAACGATTATCGTACACAAGACGCTCTAAATACCTGTACATGTTAAAAATGTACTCCTACATATGATCATGTTTGTTTGCAAACAAGTCCTTGATTTTATGAATAGGTGATATCAGACCCACAAAGAGTCCATCAGTATGAACACATTCAGGATCTGATGTTTCGGAGTATTGATCAAATTCAAGTCGTCGTTATTAGTAGGGGTGGCTGGTATTTTAAGCAATGAGCGAGTGCTAGAAAGACTGGTTCTAAGTTTATCTGCTAGTGACTGTGTCACATATTTACAGTTTTATTCTCAAATGAATTAAGATTTGAGTTGGATTAAAATAGGCATGCTCAGTGCAGTAAGCGGATCATTGATACTGTGTATGTTTTGCATCAAGTGCAGGACTTATAAATACCATTCGTGACGCACAGACCTCACTAGTTTCTTCATTTATTGACTTGACATATATATTTCTATAGTCCAGGAGCAGCAGAGAGGGCGAACCCTACAACGTTTTCAGACAAAATTTTGATTGAAATCTTAAAACGAGCCTTCCTACGATCTCATTTTAACCCAAAAAAATGTCTCAGGGGCAAACCCTACAACGTTTTCAGACAAAAAATTGATTGAAATCTTAACGAGCCTTCCTACGAAATCTCATTTTAACTAAAACAAAATGAAAACGGAGACTTTTACGATTTTTTAATCAATTTTGGTCGCAACTTGTTGTCATCGCCCTCTCTGCTGCTATGGGTTAACAAAAATAATAAATGATTTTAACCGAATATTTGATCGAGTCCGATACGATATTGTGTCCGAGGATCATGCAAATTTATCGTTGCGAATCCGTACGGGGTTGACTGAGTATGACTAAAGAAATTTCTAAATTGATTGAAGTCCATATCAGAACACCATGTCTGCCAAATATTTCTAAGAGTATGAGTATCAACTCCGTTGAATACAGCAAGAATATTGCAGTTATCTCTGATGACTTTTGGAACCTGAGTGTAGCGTTGAGTGACATATATCACGTCAGTGTTTTTATGCCTGCCTCTGGAAAAGATCCTAGCAGGATTTTTTTGTTTATCTAACATTATATCGTCGTATACGACTAAATTGTTAATATCTCCATCAATATCATCAATGCTCGGTGCTTCATCGATATCGGTTATAAACTCAATAATACCCTCTCCGGATTTTTCTACCGCGCTGTCGTTAAAATCTTTTAGCACTTCATAACATCGTTGATCATCTACGCTAGGGGCAATTAAATACAACTTATCCCACTTCATCCATCTCATTATTAAATTGAGTAACAATTGCGTTTTACCGGATCCAGATGGCCCGATTATAATCATCCGGATAGAGTTTGGTAGCGCTGCATGATGCTTAACTGGTTCTCTTGTTTTAGTCGCTGAAAAATCAATTATATCCATATTTCTATACATAAATTATGGATCTATATTGTGTGAAGTGTAAAACGCGTACTGGCACAGATGACGTGACAACGATTACAACCAGAAATAACCGATCAGCGCTTTCTGGTAAATGCGTGCAATGTGGTACAAAGAAATTTAGATTTGTGTCTATGAGATCTGATTTTAAAAAAAACGAGGAGGTGATATCGCAGCCAAATTGGCAAAGCTCCCTGGAACCCCATGGGCAAAGTACCCCGGAGAAAAGCACCTTCCAGGATATAGCTACTGTGGACCGGAAACCAGACTTGATATCAGACTCAATAATCAAAATCAACCCAACCCCGGTGAAGAACCAATAAACGCCATTGATAAGGCCTGTCACCTTCATGATGTTGCTTATAAAAGCAGCAATCTGCAACACAGGCATCTCGCAGATGTGAAATTAATCCATGCGTTAAATGCTATTCCTGATAAATCCTTCAAAGAAAAATTGGCTTCCTTTTTGATAAAATCGGCTATGAAAAGTAAATTGATGTTAGGTGCCGGTAATTAATAATATGGAATCAATTTATTACTCCCCAAGAGGATACTGGAGGGGTAAATCAGCAGTCCATAAACTCGCTAGTGCTGCAAAAGTGAAAAAAAACCACTGCGGCTAATTGGTTATCCAAACAGGCACTATGGCAAATTTATCTACCACCGCCTAAACAAATTCAATTCTCGCATTTTGATGTGACCGCTCCTAATGAAGTTCATCAGGCTGATATATTATTTCTGCCACATGATCGTGGTTACAAATACGCTTTAACCGTAGTTGATATTGCAAGTCGATACAAAGAAGCAGAACCGTTAAAAATAAAATCAGCCACTGAAGTCGCTTCTGCATTTGAGAGGATTTATCGACGAGGTCCTCTGCACTGGCCAAATCTATTGCAGGTTGATCCTGGCAAGGAATTTCAGGGTGCAGTGTTATCTACAATGAAACATCATAATGTCACCATACGACGAGGGCATACTGCGCTACATCGCGATCAGGCCATTGTAGAACGATTTAATCGGACGATTGCTGAGCGGTTATTTGGATATCAATACGCAAAAGAATTCATTCAAGAAAAGCGATCCCGTGAATGGGTCAAAAGGTTACCAGCTGTGATTACCGCACTGAATAATGAGATTACTAGAACAATCAACATGAAACCTAGCAACGCTATTAAAAAGAAGTCTATACCCGTACAACCACAAAAAGATTTCCCTAGAAACGCTAGCGTTTCCGAACCAATTCTTGGTAGTAATGTCACTGTTAGGTACTTATACGAACCAGGAGAGCTTGAGGGTGGTAAAAAAAAGGGCTACTGATCCTATTTGGAGTGTTACTGCACACAAGATATCTAGTATAACACGATCTACGGGTAGACCTCCAGTCTATAAACCGGATTCAACTGCCCCTCAACGAGGATTTACTCGACAACAGCTACAGGTAATTCCCGAGGATACTCAATTGCCACCGCGTGGTCTTAACTAGCGCCGTTGCGTCTATTGCACTCAAGACAAGTCAACATCACATTGTTTCTGACATGACCGAGATTGTTATTTTTTCTGTCTACGGTGAATTGGCGAGGATCCTTATCCGAATACTGCCAACGCATTATACAATTGCAGCTCGCGCAGTGATTATTCTGTTGTTTCTTCAGCGTAATTATTAATTCAGCATCAATATTAAATTCTCGTTGTTTTTTTTTGTCCTGTTGTTTGTAACCGGAGAGTTTTTTATCAATAATTTTAACATCAATATCATCCATTGTTGTGTTATTATCATCGAAAACAATTCTTCGAAGTTGATTTATTTTTCGTACTCTGGATACTGCGAGATAGACTAAATTCGACCATTCGATGTGATTATCCACCATCCAAACAATTGTATCCGATATAGTCAATCCCTGTGAAGAATGTATTGTTGCTGCGTATCCTAGCGTCCACGGGGATTTATTAGCACGCAATGCATTTTCGACGACGCTGATATCAACCAGCACAATATCATTTAATACGAGAATTTGTTTTTCACTCTGTCCTGGAATATCAACTTCAATGTTCTGTTTTCGTGTATCCGATGGCCTATAACAAAGGGGTACTGGAAGCGTTGCAAATTTTTCTTTATGCAATTCAAATAACTTTATCTGAAGTGTGTCCCTGACTATTTTTCTACTTGCAATTATCAAATCATTTGGTCTCCATGTTTCCCAGAAATCATTCATTGGAGTTTCTGAAATCACTTCACGCGCTATTTCGCATTGGATTCTATCCGGTTGTAATCTAATTAGCGCTTTGAATTCTCGTAATCGTTCATCAAGTGATCTATAATCAGTGGTAATTTCTTCATAATAGTCTACAAAACCTCTTAGCCATTCATGTGGGGATGCACCGACAAATGGTGATGGTTGGCCGTGATCACCGCACATGACGACTTTTGTGTTTTTGTTTAACAACCACTCGAGAAATGTTTGTAATACTCTCAACGATACCGTGCATATTTCATCCCAAATTATGATTTCAGGAATGAATTTATCACCCATTCGATCAGGGGTCCATTCATCGCCTTTCCATCGAAAGAAATTATGATAAGTACAGGCATTTACCCCTCGCTGTATCATCTCTCTGGCGAGTCTGTGAGTCGGTGTTAGAACAATCATGGTTGACCGACGAAATAATTCAATTGCACGAGTTGTCTTTCCTGACCCACCACAACCGTTTAAATAAACTGTCTTGTATCGCGTAATCGGATCGGATACCGGTGGTGCATTAGAAAATTCTGATTGAATTTCAATACGGTTACAACAAATATATTTATCATCCATGGCAACGTCTGCGGATTCACAATACTCATGTAGCGTTTCCTTTTTAAATCGCCAACGCCCCCACGCTTCCTCCGGATCTGTGAATGCCGCTACAGCTGATTTGTACTTATTGTGTATATACATCGAATCAGTGGCCACTCTAACCGCGGTATTAGGAAATCTATTTATCATCGAAAATAGATTAATGGAAGCATAGGCTAGCATTGAACTTCTCAAATGTGTGTACTGGGAATTATATCCATCACAGTAGGTAACAACCGTACCTAATTTCTCACCATTGGATAGAAAAGCATCCTTACGGGATACAAGTTTTCCCTGTTTCATTAAATCCGTTACAATAAAATCGTATTCAGCGATATCTATGATCAACCGCGAAGAATATTTTGCATTGTCGTATCTTCCACCCTGGGTAAATTTACCGATTATTCCTCGTCCAAAATCTTTTGCTTGTTCTTTTTTACTTTCAAATAACTTCTTAAACAAATTCATGATTTTTTCTTCATTGAAATCAGGGAATTGTTTTCGCTGTTCGCTGATTATACGATCTAAATCGGGTTGTGGTAGCCAAACTTCTTTCTGAGCTCGATAGCATATAATAGCCTCGGAAACAATCATCGATATTAGCATACCACAATCAATCATATATCGTAGTAACACTATTGGCATCCAGTGTTTTTCAGATAGGTGTCTACCGAGCCAAACATAACTACACGGATGTAATCCTGACGCTAATTCGAATGATATCACACGAGCGAATCCGGTTAAATCAAAATCAGGTAATGGTCCATTAATCGCAACACGAGTCATTTCATGTGTGGGGTGTCCAAATCGTTTGAAGTACTCAGCACATTCCCCATACCCGAGAAAACTTCCGGGATAACATGCGGCTATATCAATTGAAATCATACCATCACGTGAGTGTTTCGTATTCCACAGTCCTCCATGGCCAAATTCGACGCAACTCAATTTAACATCCTCGAGAAAATCACTTCGTGTTGGACGCCATGAGTTTTTTTCTCTTGCGAAGTGAGCTACCACTGATGGAATAGTAAAACTATCCGTGAGTAGTTTTTCATGGGAATTCTCCGGTGAAAAATCACTAGCGATTTTTCTCATTCTGTTATCTAATTCTTCAACGCGATATAATTCACCATTTGGTCTTACAAATTGATCGAATCCTATTTCGGGATCTTCATCACTTCTAAGTAACCACACTGACACAGGATCATCTTTACACAACGCATGAATAGCATCGAATAATTTCTCTTCATAGAAAACATCCCCGACGAACTCCTTAGGGATATATTTCACGGTTCGTTCTCGTGGAAATACTGTTACCGCAGGTGTCCACGCGTGTTTGTTATGATCAATAATCTGTATTGGCGCTCCATTTTTGTTATATTTCGGTTCGTATAAAACCTCTCCGGTTATCGTCATAACGGTTATTGGGAATCTTAATGATGTTTCTAATTTAGCAATATCAGAAATCTTTGCACCATGCTGTTTCACTGTCAGTTCCCATTCGGTTATTTTCCTACGTCGCAGATCAGTTAGTTTATTTCCTCGGGATGCATTTGTGAAGTGTTCCATTACCCGTGTTGCCACGCAATTCAGTGAACTAGAATATTTCATAGGAGCTAGTTTTGCGATATCGGGTTTATCATTTAACGGATATATCCCATAAACCATTGCTGTTACAGGATAAGATCTTTCGTAGTATGGTTTGTCAATGCCGGTTAGAATTCCTGGTTTGGAATCTCTACTCACAATGACAGCTTTTTTATTCTTGAGGATTGGTTCAAATTTATCCCTAATAATCCATTTGCCATCGACTTCGATAATGAATTTTATTCGGAAAAAATACCTTTTTTCCCCAACACGTGAAATTATCACTGCTGCTTTTTCATCATTCATGGTAGCGTCAACAACACCATCAATTCGAAATGTTGACCAACAATAAGATGCTCCATCACGCTTGAATTCATTAAAACAGTCTCTGATTTTACTAATCATGGCTTTATCAAGAATTGTATTCTTTGGTGTATTAGAAACTATATCGAGATTGAATTGAGCATCTTTCCAGGGTAATCTCTTGGACGTTTTTTTTAGGTCTATCGAGATTAAATTTAGGATTAATCTTCAATAATCTCTTAAACTCTTTCATGTTTCCGTCTATTAAACGTTTTTTTGGTTTATCGAGATTAAATTTAGGATTAATTTTGTTACGTTTTTTGGGTTTATCGAGATTAAATTTAGGATTAATCTTCAATAATCTCTTAAACTCCTTCATGTTTCCGTCTCTTGGACGTTTGAGATTAATTTTGTTACGTTTTTTTGGTTTATCGAGATTAAATTTAGGATTAATCTTCAATAATCTCTTAAACTCCTTCATGTTTCCGTCTATTAAACGTTTTTTGGGTTTATCGAGATTAAATTTGTTACGTTTTTTGGGTTTATCGAGATTAAATTTAGGATTAATCTTCAATAATCTCTTAAACTCTTTCATGTTTCCGTCTCTTGAACGTTTTTTGGGTTTATCGAGATTACATTTAGGATTAATCTTCAATAATCTTTTAAACTCTTTATCAGTATTGAATTCAGCATTTTTCGAAGGCGTTCTCCTTAACTCCCTCATGCTATAATTAAAACAAGCATTTAAATGAAGAATTTATATATAATGAATCACTGTAAGTGGCTTATGATTGGATCAATAACCCCGTGTAACAAATCATGCAGAAATGAATTCTGTGGGTATCATATGCAAAGCTTTCGTCGTGGAAGCCTTTGTCCGTTACCCTGCATACGATGTGGGGTTGGGGTTAGGGGAAAATCTCAGTTGTGTTTGAATTGCGGTGGAAAGCGATCCAGGGAGTTGAAGCGTTATTATGATAAAAGAATAAAAAATGGACAATCAATCAGAAATTATGACCCTGAAAAAGTCCCTGACACTGACAACGTCCCTGACAAAATCATAAGAACTCCTCAAGACTACATCGAAAGATTTATCATTAAACCAAACAATGAATTAGACAAATAGTATTTAGTATACGAATGAACCAAGAATCCAGACAACACCCTGTGATCACAAATTATGAAGCATCTAGTGATGGTGTTGTAAGAAACCGCAGACTGAAGAAACCAGTTGGTTCTGATAATGGTATGGGGTATTTGAAGTTTGGCGCTGGAAAGAAATTTTATCTCAATCATCGTTTCGTATTTGAATGCTTTTATGGATTGATCGAGGATGATTCTGTCATTGATCACATTGATTCTAATCCAATGAGCAATTCTTTATCAAATCTGCAGGCTGTTAATCAAAGTGAGAATACCAAACGAGGAAAGACTGGCATTTGCTCAAAAAAAAGCGAGACCAGTAAAATCTTTGAATACGATAACTAACGAAGAAAAAATATTTCAATCAATGAATGAAGCCGGTAGGCACTTCGATATTTGTTCACCCTCAGTACGATATGTTGCAGAGGGGATTTATCGATCTGCGATTTCAAAAAAGACGGGACAGAAAATTCGATTTAGTTATGTCTAATGCGTTATATTTTTCATTTAGAAATATGTCATTGTTATAGAATATGAATTCTGAAAATATGAATAGCATTATATCCGAGATTTCAAAATTGAAAAGTTGGGATATTGAACTATCAGATGGGTTAAATCCTGATCAAATCATGTCTGATTTTCAGGATATAGAATACGGAGTTAACAACAATAAATATATGCTGCCAAAGCAATACGCGTTCATCAAAAGAATTTAGAATTCTATTCGGGACTCTCTTGCATTCTCCAGTGACGTAAGTGTGTTCGCTCCGTTATATACTATCGTAGAACGAATACGAAAAGAATTAGGTAACGAATACGAATTGGAAAAGGAGGTTAATCCTAAAATTAGAAACCTACAGGCGTTAATTCAAGAAAATGAACAATTTTGACCGACCATTTATCATTATTTGATTGTGACCGTCCATTTATCATTATTTGATTGACCGACCATTTATCATTATTTGATTGTGACCGTCCCTCATAGAGATTTTAATTTTTTTTAGCATTTTTTGATTGATAATGTCAAAAATAGTGAAAATATTTCACACTGAATAAAAATTGATGGACTTTTCAGATTGATCAAAATAGAATGAAGGAAGTGTGGTATTATTTATTTTTATATACAATTTCCACACTTCCTTCATCAATGATAACGCCCTTAAAATGTCAAAATAACACTTCCACGATGGTGTTAGGTCGGATTGAAAAATTGTTTTGCAACTGAAAAATTGTTTCTGATTTCAAATAATGGTCAATGAAGCATTAACAACCCGATTGGCTCGTGAACGACTGGATGCAATCAGGAGATTTGTACCAATTCGTGACTCTGTACGGAATAAACTACAACAACGACAGAGTCTTCAGACTGATTTTGCTGCGGGATCTGAAGAATTGTTTAAACCAGTAACCACAGCAACGAAGGAGATAGAGCGTGCTATACTGGGAGATGATCCCGAGACGGGGAAATCTGTTATCGGTGAACTCGAAAAAATAGCAGCGAAAACTGAACAAACAAAAAAGGCTGTACAAAAAATAGAATAAAAAAGAACAGTAGATGATTTACGCGTGAGATTTAACGAGGAAGGGTTATCAGCAATTGATAAGACTGATCCAACAGAAATTCCTGCGCTTGTTGTTAAGACTTATGAAAACAGAAAAAAAATATTGAAACCAGAACATCATAAGTATGTTAGAAGTATAACTCACTGGGCTGATATATTCTATAAAATCAAAACTAAAACAATTCAAATTGATACCGATAATGCATTATACATTGTATATATCAAGATGGTGGGTAACGTGTATAAAAAATATGAAGAACTAAAACAACAACAAAAACCACCAAAATTGCAAGGGCGGCGACAGCAACCTGCAAAGAAAATATCTTTTTCACCTAAAAAACAACAACAACTAACACTTGATGATGATGATATTCTTGATTATTTACAAAAAGCCGATTTAGACGAAATGGAAAAAATGGATGTAGCAATGGGTTATAGCGGAAGTGGATTAAGAGATTCCAGTGTTTCATGTCCTGGTAGTGTTCTCAGTGATATATCACGATTAGAGGTTCTTGTAGGAGGGTTCCGAGCTGGAAATAACTCTCCAGAAATAATTAATGAAGCAGCTGATATCTGTAGACGATTTTTTCAGGGTGGTATCATGGATATCAGCACATATCGAGATTTCATTGGCGAGTTAGTGGAAAGTGGGTATCATAGTGACTGAATTGAAAAGTCATTCGATTAGATAAATAACAATTGAAAAATTGTTTCTGATTTCAAATAATGATCATACACTACAATCATGATAAACCAACCCCCGTCTACGTAGTTAATTCACGGTTTCCAGTTTATAGAGCATACTACGGAGATGGTTTAGGTAATACCATTGCAGGGTTATTTGCGAGAATGGCTCCAAAAGTGATGCCGTTGGCTAAACAATTAGGAATGAAAGCCATTGATGTTATTCGTGATAAGGGTATTAGCAAAATCGGAGATTTCGCTGGAGATCTTACCGGAAAAGCGTTTTCAGCCGCAAAGAATAAATTAACATCATTAGTGAAATCACGGATGAAATCCAAAGGATTTTCAAAACCGTTACCGTCTACAGCGGAAATGCCTGCAAGTGTTAGTAGAATTATAAATAACGCAGTAGATGAAAAATTAGCGTCGATGGTTTTAACCCCCGACCAAAGCAATATTGCAAATATGATAGCAGGAAGTGGCTTTAAAAAACTACGTCGATGAAATGGAAAATCGCGATTTAGACTCTGATAAATAGAATAAAATGTTCAAACAGTCACCTGATCCAGCGTTTGATCTAGATGCCCCAGTTCGCAAGGATGATTCTGTACGCGATTATCAATATTACGCCTATCATGCCATAGACTCAAATAGTCGAGCAAGAATTGATCTTCAAGTCCATGATACCAGTAAATACTTTTTGCCCTGTGAAGCGTTTATCGAAATCGAAGGAGAAATTATACGAACAAATGATACAGAGTATCCAGCTGGTACTCAAGTCGGGTTTGTCAATAATGGTATCATGGCGTTATTTGAGAGTGCAAAATATCTCATTGATGGAAAAGAAACTGAGGCGATAGATCGCGATGTTGATGTGACTACAACAATAATAGGGTTAGCGAGATATTCTGATGATTATACAAGATCAGCAGGACCTTCTATGATGTTTGCAAAGGATGGTAAGAATACCGCTGGAGGAAATTCATTTATTATAAGACGACCAAAGAATAATGCTGGTAATGCTAATATTGATGCCGAGGATATGATTATAAACAACGATCCTAATTTCAATCTCGGAGCTGCAACACGAAACGCAATGTTGGAAGGGCGGCGTAAATCATTTTCATGCGCGATTCCACTGCATCACATATTTGGATTCTGTAGAAACGTCAGAAAAGTTATTTATGGAGCGAAGCATACAGTATCGCTTGTACGAAAGAGTGATGATAATGACGCAATCTGGAGGATTCCAGCAGACAATGCAAATCCCAATGCTGATGCTGGTAAAGTCAATTTAACAAAAATATCATTGTGGATGCCAGTGTTGACTCAAGCAATTATCGCAGAAGAACGATTACTATCATTTATGGACCAAGGAGGAAAATCATTACTAAGTTGGCTAACCGTGAGTACAGATGTTAAACAATCAAATATCAACGGGTTATTCACTTGGAACCTAGCATCAAAACAAGGTGTTGCTGCGCCACGTCATATATTTATTGCGTTACAAGATAACGCACGAGTTGGCAATCAACTCTTCAGCCATATGATATTTGATCAATTAGGTGTGAAAGACGTCTCACTGAGAATAAACGGCCAGCAGGAACCATCTGAAGATATACAACTTAATTACACAGAAAATCATATTGCACGAGTTTATCATCGTCTGTTGTCATTTATGGCACGTGATCAAAATGTCGATACTGGTCTGCAAATATCACAATACGACTTTAAAAATCTATATCCGATCTATTACTTCTCACTGGAACATCTCGATTTGATGAGACAATCTGTTGTTGATATACATTTTAGAGCTAATGTGACTCGTGGTGCTATTGCTGATTATAGAGCGGTTGCTGTCATTCTCAGCGACAAATCAATGCTACTCGAAGGTGTTGGAGGAAGAATGAGAGTGGTAGATGCACCAGTGGAAAACATGTAATTGAAATTGTAAACGATTTAGAATCAATCAATTATGTATAATGTCATATAGTAATATTAGTGTTGCGTTAACTCCTGGTCAAATCAAAAAATTGCAATCGGAATCAGCTAAAAAATGTGGAACCACAATCACGTTGAAACCCAACCAAATGACTGGTGGTGCAAATAAACTATCGCTGACAACTCGTCAGGTGAAACATTTCAATGATGCACTAGTAGCAAAAAAGGGTGTTCAGATTACTCTCTCTGCGGCTGCTATCAAAAATATGATTAAAACAGGCGGTATATTTCCGTTGTTAGCTGCGATTCCAGCATTGATTGCAGCAGCAGCCCCAGCGGTGGCTAAAGCGGCAGCGTTAGGAGCCGTTGGTACTGCAGCAGGAATGGCACTAAAGAAGGCAACTGGGAAAGGATATAAAAAAAGGGAAAGGGTCTAAGACTACCAGGAACCCCGTATTCGTGGTACAGCGGAAAGGGTCTAAGACTAGGACCGGTTTATTAATTGGAGAGTCTATGACTCAGGAACCTATGGTTCCCATGTCCAATTTTGATTTACTCGATGCTGCTAAAAAACTCGCGATTAAAAACTTCAGAGGTGTCTTTATGAAAGATCAATTACCACATCAACCAAACAGCGTTGAAACCGGAATCATTAATTTAGATAACAGCACCGGACCTGGAACTCACTGGGTTGCATACGCTATTGATCCACGTGGGATTGTTTATTTCGATTCATATGGATTAGCCCCACCAAAAGAGTTTATGCGTTATATAAAAACCCTTCCAATGAAGACTTGGTATTCTACGCTACCAACACAAATGATGATTGACCCACCAATATGTGGCAGCGAAGTATTAAATGTCCTTAACGCTATTTCTAACTCCTTGAGTAACCCAAGCGGAAAACCACCACATGTTGTCGTGAATGAATACACTAGTAATCGCTGGAGAAAATCGAAGATTTTTCAACGAAGTCGTCAACAAAGATTTTAGAGAGAGAAAGAGTTTTACAATAACATGATTGATATTTGGGGGAGATCTTTGAAACCCAAACCCGATGACACTGCGACAGGTGATATAAAAAAAAAAATTAAAGATGAAATCGCTGAGACGTTAAATTTACTAAATGTTGACCCGAACGAAATAGTTGTATTTCAAGACAAACAGGGTAAATTGAAATCCAGTGATGTGTCATTGAATGACATTTTGATACGGCAGCGCGACGCCGCTGAAAACTCTATTACGCTGTATTCCAACGACGGACGACTTAAAGCCAGTAATATATCCGCGGATGACATTTTAAAACGGCACCAAGACGCCACTGAAAACTCTATTGCGTTGTATTCCAGCGACGGACGACTTAAACCAGGTGCACTTGTGTCTACGATCACTGATAAGATTGCTACCCATGACAATGGGTTGGATAATTCTCTGTTAGAACTAGCAACACTTCAATCTAAAATTGAAGAACACGGAAAACAGTTTTCAGTTTTTCGTAAAAATATCATCGAGAAATTTATTGGAACCCCGTTGGATAAAATAGAAATAAAACTCCCGGATATTAAAAAATCCATCGATGAGACGAAAACCTTCATCGAAGCCATCAAAGGTGATTTTTCGAGGATGATAACAATCATTGAAAAAACAAAAATTCCTCATGAGAAAACCAACAACGTAGTATGCACAATCCAACACGGATCATTTGCGTGGACACCTACAAACAACAAATTAGATATCACTGCAACCGTTAAAGGTATTTATCGATTAACACTAGTAACACCATTGACTCAATTTAATATATCATCGTCGAGTTCATCCGGGGTCAATAATACGATTTCAATGATCATCGACAAGGATACAACTGAAAAGTTCACTATAACAGCTACTGATAAAAATTTGATTAGGGTTTCAGCAACCTGGTATGTGGAATTCGTAGCGGATTTAAGTAAATAACTAAATTGAAAGGAAAATCGTTCGGATTTCACAATTGAAAACGCTAGTGTTTTTACAATAAAAATGATTTCATCAACGCAATGTCGCTATTATCAGGTCAGAGAATTTCAGACTAGACTCAAAACCCTCACTGAGGAGTATCAAATAAAAATAAAAAAAATACCGACGAAGAATCACCGCAATTGATATTACTATGTACTCGGTGTCAAGCGTTCTCGCTGGCGCCGGAATAATACTTGCATCGGTTACAATGATTGCCCCGGTCGTAGTTCCAATTTGCATTTCTGCGATGGCTACAATCGGGGGTATATCAACCGGGATAGCAAAAAAGATATCATCATGCAGCCAGAGTAAACTGCAGAATTACTTAATTCAATTTCATATTGTATCAACCGCATACTCGCAATTATCATTGATGATATCATCGTCACTCGATAATACGATTATATCAGATAGTGAATTCTCAGCGATGGTCAGTATTTTTGATTCCGCGATATCGAAATTAGAGCGACAACATGAATATAATAATAATGACAACACCGATGGAATTGGAAAACACGAACCCGAAAACCAAAATGATCTCAATAATCTCAACCATACCAAATTGTGAGTTCTCAGTGATGGTCAGTATTTATGATTCCGCGGTGTCAAAATTAGAGCGACAACAACAGTATAGCAACGATGACAACACCGATGGAATTACTTCAACAAATAGTGGAGAACACAAACCCAGTACAAACAAGCATGATATCAATAACATCAACGGAACCCGAGTTTAGTGTGAATTTCCCTAGCCCAGTCCCCGTGAAGGAGATAGCGCTAGCAAAATTACGAGTATACCACAGTTGGCCTAATATCAGATCAAAATCATTTGGTGGTCAACAACCGAATAATTCACTGATGTTCTCGTATAAGAATAAAGACGACGGTACCCCAGACTGGAACGTCGTTTCGATACCAACAGGGTCATACCAAATCGAACAAATCAATAATGAATTCGCGCGTAGAATAAAATCGATTACTGGAGTAGAGTCAAAAATCGCTATAACAGTTCATGAAACGACGCTATCATCCGCAATTGAGATAAACACAGAAGGATACGTCGTAGATATCTATCAAAGTTCTATTAGAACCGTACTAGGATGGCCTGAATTACCACCAGGGGGGAAAACCGTTGATTTACCAGAACCACAAAAAACTGATTATATCACCGACGTGATAAAACCCGATAATCCAATAAGGAGTTATAAAGATCACAGAATTACTATAGATTTTTTTGGTATCGAATACCGATCAACTGGAAACGAGAAGCCAGGGGAGAGAATAGAGGGACATCATTTTGTTGACGAACCTAAAATCGTTAAAAATTTCACAGCAATGAATAATGATTTTTCACTGTTGTTAATATCTCTTAAATCCGGCTCTCTCACCCGAGATGAATTTATCAGCGTCGTAGAAACATGCAACAAAATTATCGACGATTTGGAAGTATTTAACCTAAAAATTATTCAGGATATATTAGATGACGATAATCCCTTATCGAGAACAGAATTTGCATCAGAATATAAAATCCCCGTGAAGGATATTCCAACATTCAAACTACCGGGATATAACGTACCGGAACTAAAAAAACTTCTCAGTGACACCATCGATGTTGGTTTTAAAATAATTCATGATGCATGGAAAAAAACATTATCACAGGAAATAAAAATCCTCAAACATAATAATGATCCAGATGGTGGCGGTAGGCATATCGCTCCGTTCAACGTGAATATATCCTCAGTGATTGCACTCAATTTAGTATGTGATGTTATCGAAGGAAACTATCAAATTAATCTCGAACGATCAAATCAAGCTCAGCAAGGATATATTCTTTATTCGTTTGCACCAACAGCTCCTCCAGGATTTTTAATAATTGAGTCTCCGGTTAATCCAGTCTATATGCGGTGTCATAATGATTCGCTAACAAGAATTAATTTCAAACTCACAGATCAGTCCAATAATCTAATTGATCTACAAGAGGAGGTGTTAGCGATTAGTCTGTTTGTGAGATCCTAAAGACTTGATCAAATCATTTATTATTTTTGTTAACCCATAGCAGCAGAGAGGGCGATGACAACAAGTTGCGACCAAAATTGATTAAAAAATCGTAAAAGTCTCCGTTTTCATTTTGTTTTAGTTAAAATGAGATTTCGTAGGAAGGCTCGTTAAGATTTCAATCAATTTTTTGTCTGAAAACGTTGTAGGGTTTTCCCCTGAGACATTTTTTTTGGTTAAAATGAGATCGTAGGAAGGCTCGTTTTAAGATTTCAATCAAAATTTTGTCTGAAAACGTTGTAGGGTTCGCCATCTCTGCTGCTCCAGGTTTTGCCGAAATGTAAGTTGATCTTCCCTTTCAATCCTTTCGCATGGAACCAGTCAACACAAATGATCCATATATCATTTGTGAATTTGAATTTTACTTGTCAATGTTTTCAGTTTAAATGGTTAGCTATAATGTTTATTTTTTGTGTCGTTTTACTTTGTTATCCTTTTATTATTTCTTTGTTTAGTATGAGAGTGATGTTTAATACATGATGACAATTTACTTCTCAATTCAGTCAAACATTAGTTTATTTATGTCATTTATAAGCAATAGTTTGTAAGTGTGATCATTCGAATACATTATTTCACCATCATTCACACAGCGGATTAATATTTTGTTCCAATGTCAGAGAACTATTTTCAGTGGTCTTGAATTGTGGTGTGTGATTGACAATCACCTCGTTTTCAGCTTCAAATATTAATGAATAGAATGAATATTATGACAGAAATCTAGCTAGATTCGAACACATTTCTTTCTAAAGTACAGACGTATAACAATGCTTGGCTCTTTTTCGTCACTATTAAAGCTATTAATGATGTCGCATTATGCATGCTAATATTGTAATGCACCAAGAATATAATCCGAAATAGTAATATATGCTACCATATAATTGTAAATATATCATTACTTAGTTCAAAGCAAACGTTTCCAAGATATAACAGCAAAGATGGTTGTAACATTATTTAATTTTTTTTTACAAAAAAAGGAACTGCTTTAAAAATATATACGTTCGATAGACGCACTATAAAAGCGGCTATCTACTATAATGAACGTAATCACCGTTTAAACGCCCATCCATTTTTTTAACTTAAGGACTGAACAAAACGCCTGCATATTTGAGTGAACACTATCACTGTAAAAACGGCTGTATATTTGAGTGAACACAGTCACTGTAAAAATGGCTGCATATTTGAGTGAACACAATCACTGTAAAAATGGCTGCATATTTGAGTGAACACAATCACTGTAAAAACGCTGCATATTTGAGTGAACACAATCACTGTAAAAACGGCTGCATATTTGAGTGAATACAATCACTGTAAAAACGGCTGCATATTGTTACGGCTATTGGATTCTAAAAATTGAAAAATAGGCATCAGAATCAAGACAGGCCTGTTCCAAATGCTCTTATTTACAAGAGGTCAAGGTCACAGTCATGTATTGAAAGCAATACATTTGTTGGGTCTAATAAATCCCAGTCTGATTTTGATATGGAGAATTATGAACCATTCATATCGAAGGGTTCTATATCACTCTTGGGTGATTTGGCCAATCCCACCCCTATTAAAATTTTAAGGGACACAGGAGCCTCTCAGAGTCTTTTATTATCAGGTACTTTGCCTTTTTCTGAGAAGTCTTCTTCTAATGAAAGTGTTCTTATTCAGGGAGTAGAGTGCGGCGTTGTTAATGTTCCTCTCCATTGTGTAAATTTGTCATCAGACTTAGTATCAGGACCTGTGACAATCAGAACGATCTCGGTTTTACCTGTTGAGGGAATAGATTTATTGCTAGGCAACGACTTAGCTGGAGACAAGGTTGTGATTAATCCACTTGTAACTGACAAGCCTAATTTGGATCAGAAAGTTGATCCAATTGAAAAAGAAATCCCTGATATACTTCAAGCTTGTACGGTTACTAGAGCTATGGTAAAGAAAGCTCTTGAGAATGAAGTTGAAAATGGCAGTATTCCCTTATCTGACACCTGCGTGGGTCAGGTTTATGGTGTTATAGAAGGCAGCATTCCTTCAACTGACGCTTGTAAAGGTCAGGTTTTTGATGAGGTCACTTTTGCTCTTGGTTTAGATCAATCAGAAGGTATTGATCATAGTGTTCCTCTTATAACAACTCATTCTTTTTATTTTAATCAGGGTGATGATCTTGAGAATGGTGTTATAGAAGGCAGCATTCCTTCAACTGGCGCTTGTATATGTCAGGTGTTTGATGAGATCACTTTTACTCTTGGTTTAGATCAATCAGAAGGTATTGATCATAGTGATCCTCTTTTAATAACTCATTCTCTTAATCAGGGTAATAAACGACAGTCACTTGTCGTTGAACAGGAAAAGATCCCGAGATCTCCTGTTTGTTTCAAAGGGTCATAAATGAGACTGAAGTGACTGAAGTTCCTGTCTGTTATTTCATTAAAAATGGAATTCTTATGAGAAAATGGAGACCTTCCGAGGTACCTGCTGGTGATGAGTGGTCAGTGAACTATCAAATAGTAGTTCCAAAACCTTACAGACAGGAAATATTTAATCTGGCCCATGAAACTCCTTTGGTTGGTCATTTAGGGATTAATACAATGTATCACAAGATCTTGACTTACTTCTATTGGCCAAAAATCAAAAGTGATGCTGCCAAATACTGTAGATCTTATCATACTTGTCAAATGGTAGGAAAAACCAATCAGAAGATACCTAAGGCTCATCTGCAACCTATTCCTGCCTTTGACGAATCATTTGGCAGAATTATGGTAGATTGTGTAGATCCCTTATCTAAGACCAAGTCAAATAATCAATTAAAGTTAAATACGAAACTATGGTTTGAAAGAACTACAAGGGAGAGAACTTTTGAGTCTGATAATGGAGTTGTGTTAATCTTGTTCATTCTTCTTACTTTACTTCAAATTAGATATTACGGCCCTTACAAAGTTAAGAAGAAAATGAATTAGTTAAAGTATAGTATTAGTGCTCCTGGGATCTAAATTAATTATAGGAGTACCGGTATATTGAAAGAGATAGCCATGTTAAATATGTAATTAATTTAGTTGTATCTGTCCCACTTGGTGAAGAAATGTCATCGGATTCTACTGACAATGGAGCGACGAATTGATGGAATTCAGAAATTATAAACAAATCTAGACCAGAAATTTTCACAGTTGCAAGTGCAAGAAAGAAATGAACTGAAAGTTATTATTATATGAGCACTTATGTCCAGATATTCTTACAAGGACAAACAAAATTTTCATGACGTTGAGATTGAGAATTCCATGCAGGATGAGTCCACTCAAACAGGAATACTTGAAAAAGGAAATTTAGTATTTGCTGAAGAATGATTTTATCAAGCCCAGTAAAGTGATTGGAGTTCACTATGCATACTTGTTCCTAAACCAGATAAAACTCTCCGTATGTGCACTGATTATAGGAAGGTGAACAGAGTGACAAAAACAGATTCATTCCCATTACCAAGAATTGACTATTATATTGATAAAATTGGGAACGCCAAGTACGTCACCAAATTTTGACCTTCTGAAAGGATTTTGGCAGATTCCACTACGGAAAGAGCAAAGAAAAACTCGACATTGTGAATCCAAAAAGGACTCTACTAATATAAAGAAAGTCCATTTCAACGTCTCATAAAAATGATCATCTCTGGTCTAGAAAATTGTGACGTCATCATCTACAGCGACACATGAAGAGAACATCTAGCAACAATTAGAAAATTCTTTGACAGACTCACTAATGCGTGTCTGACTGTTAATTTATTTAAAAGTGAGTTCTGCCTTACTAGAGTAGCTTTCATAGGATATTTAGTGGGACATGGACAAGTTAAAAGGTTGAGGCTATTTCTTGATAATATAATTGAAGACACTCTTTCCCGTGTATAATTTATTATATTGTGTAATTTGTACTAGTTCTTTTAACCTCAGATGTAAATTGGTTTGTGATAAAAATAAAGTTTTATCATATAAGCCTTTCTTTTTATTTTATGGGGGAAGGTGTAACGGCTATTGGATTTAATTTATTTTTTTTTTATTGTTAAATCCAAATTTGTCATTTAGGGTTTAATATTTATTCATTAATTGGGAGATTTTTTCTAGAAATTTCAGTTTGACCTAGACTCTAGTTGTAAACAGGCTGACCTTGGCTTGGTTACCTCAATATCTGACCTTGCTTTAGACATTGTAAACAGGTCTTTAATACTATTGGTTAATTTCAAGGATAACTTTTATTTTTAGTTCTTGAGGGTGGGAAGTGAATGATTTCCTTCTAGAACATTCCATTATTACGTGACTTGGAGAAGGTAGCTTCTTTCTGTGACCTTCCAGAATCACATGATTCCTCTTGTTTACGAGGGAATTACACACACACACACACACACACACACACACACACACACACACACATATATATATATATATATATATATATATATATATATATATATATATATATATATATATATATATATATATATATATATATATATATATAGCTGTGTTTTGGAGGCTAACTTTAGTAGAATTTGGGCTAATTTTAAAGTTAAGTTGTGTATTTCATGTTTGAGTGTTATAATTATTCTGGACTTTGTGTCAATTCATTGAAGAAAGAGGATTTATTATTTATTTGGAGGAGAAAACATGTGCTTATAATTCATGTGGATGATAAATTAAACAAGAACTGCATCACGTGACATTGTCAGCCATTTTGGAATACATCGTCAAGATTCGAACCTGGATCTATTAGAACATTTATTTATCAGGACTCTTACGATTCCATTAGTGGATTATTTTTGTGAATTCTATATTGGATTAATGTTGGATTTGATTCTCTAAAACTGTAAGTTTATTTATTTTATGAAAATAATTGTACTTAATAAAATCATTGTTAAAGTTATACAAGCTTGTTGGATTTCACTCTTTCTGTGTTGCTGCTTATTCGAACCTAAGCACGTAGCAATATTTAAATGAGCTTTCATCCACTGCTAAAATCAATGATACCAATGTACGCACAATTAACATATTTAATTTTTTATTTTAAGTTAACGGAAAAGTCTAGACGTTATAAGAAAAATTCCGCTAAATAAACCTTTTGTTTCTCTCTAGACAAGTCTCAATCTTCTAAAAGGTGTGGCACCAGCCATTAAAAGACTTCTGTGCATTTTATTTAACGTATCTTTTAATGAAAAACATGTTCTTATTTTCTGGGCAAAATACGGTAGCATTACAAAGTCAAATGAACATGAATATAGCAACGAGGATCCCACTAATTACATAAACACTTCTTAAATTAGCAGCAGAGAGAAAATCATGAACATGATAATTTGCAAACATGTATTTAATTATTTTCCTGAAAATGATCTTATTTACAAATTTCATCTGGGCTTTGTTCCTTAACACTCAACGGTATTAAAAATTTAGACATATGGAACATAATATTTGTGAAGCGTGTGTGACATACTTTGCAACGTATCGAAAACTTTCGACAGATATGGCATAAATGTCTTATCTATAAACTAAAAATCTATGGAATAGAGTCAGACCAGATTAAATGGTTCATTAACTATCTTTTAATGATAGAACACAGACTGACGTTGTGAAAATCGCCAACTCTGCAAAGCATTCATATACTAATAATCTACTTTCTCTTGCTAGACATTTTGTTGCCGAGAGTTCTTTCTCTACCGCTTCTTGAAGTATGCAAAATATCAAATATGTACTCAATGCTGACCTAGAAATTCTACAAAACTGGTCAGTGACTGGCATGCTTCAACCCAGCAAAAAATGATGTCATGTTTGTAATCAAAAAGAATAATCAACTCATTCCCATACTGAAGGTCCAATTTGAATCACTTTCATTGGTTGTCAATCCTAAAGTTTTGGGCCCTTATACTCAGCAATCCATGCTCTTCGAGTCGACATATTAAGATATATTTAAACCAGCCTCTAAATTTCTAAATATTTCAAGATCCCTTAGATACATACTGAGTAGAAAATCCTTACTTATCATATATAATGTTTATATTATACAGATGTTTTTTTTGTAATTAAACTCCAAAAGCAAACTCAGATTCTAGAGATTTCTGGTTGCCAGGATAGTTACAAGTTTAACCAGAAATGCACACACATGCAATATTAATGGAAAATATAACTGGATCCCACTCTATAAAAGAAGAAAATATTCCAAACTAAGCACTTTTTTAGAATTATTTATACAGTCACCAAAGTATTTAAAAAAAAATTGTTTCCTCAATTGGTGGAAGAAACCTCAAAAATATTTAATTTACGTAATCTACAAAATTTTTATGTATTAAATACCAAACTTGAAATAACAAAAATATGTTTCCTTTGTATAGAATACCTAACCTGAAAACGTCAACACTGAAGGCTATTTAAAAATAAAACAATTAACAAGTATTACTCCACAAAGCAATAGCGTCCTTTTCATTAGCTACTCAATGATCTTAAACTAAATAACATACTAAAGCAAAAATAACACGTTTATTCAAATCAACAAATACATTTATTATCTAATTTACAAGGACAAATTATAAGAGTAACTTACATTATTGTTAATTAAATTCCAAATTATCCCGAATGTTGTATAACAAATCCAAAAGAACTTTCAATGAATTTTAATGTTGAATGTGCTGATGTATCAATAGTCACGTGGCAACAGTCTTGACGAATGACATGGATTTTAATCCAGAATGCCTTTGCATGAATTCGCAATAATCCAAAACTGAACAAAACTGGGGACAATTCCAGGGTGGATTCAGATTTATAGTTTAGTATTGGCTTAAGGTTTATACGTTGAGATAGGCTGTATATTCTTAAGTAACAACGGTACAACACGTGATACTATGAAGTATATGATGCATTTCCACCGTCATTTTAAACTGAACAATGACTGGAGGAAATAGATGCAATGCATTGCCTGTACTCATACGCTGTGAGGCTCCTTAATCTCGTTAGTCCCAGACAGGGTTAGAATAGATAAACGTAGAAAATACATAGAAGCTGATCAAATCTGTTTAATGGACCATTTTAGAAAGTTTAAGTAGAAACAATCCCACACAATCCCACACAATCCCACACAATCCCACACAAATAGTTAGTCAAATGTCTCTCATGGAAGGTTTTAAAACGTATAAGCAAAAATAAACCCACCCGAACAGAAACTAGTCGTATCCAGGACATTAACCGTATTAGAAAGTGAAAAATATCCATCGGATGAGACAATAGTCAAATGTATGGCGCTGTAACACGAATGGATACGGAAAACCAGCATCCCGGTCAATGATTCTTCGTTGAGTTCGGTTCATTTCTAAGTTTTAAAAGTTTTACAGACCATGTTTTATAATATGGTTCGTAGCAAGTAAACAAATCTAAAAGAATAACTGCAGGGCGTAAATTTGTCTGCCAGTTTCGTTATCTATGTGCGTTGAGTCTGATTTTGAACTGGCTCATTGATTAATCTGCATTTACATTATTTGGTGTTTTCCCACGGATCTAACACTAATCTCGACGAGATTTATTCTTTACTTCAGACAATTTGGTTTTCCTCAGCTTTAACTCCAGCACAATAGTAATAGTTTCTAGCTACAAGGACGCAAGGAATAAATTACATCGATGTCTGTCTTTTTACTCTGTCTTAATAAACACACTGAGACCTTCCGTCTAAGCAAATGAATTTCAGTGTGAAAATGACCGTATATTAATTTCCACTGCAGACCAGAGTGTTCGGTGATAGCATACGACTAACCAACTGATACTACATTAATGCAACGAACGATGTTTGCTAATTCAGATTACAGAGAATGTGTCTGTAATTAAAGTAGTTAATCAGCAGAATGTTTCGCTAATTAATCACATACGATGTTACTGAACGTACTTTGAAAGGGATTATGTAGCAGTCGGAATATGCTTGATTACTTACTATACATTTCGTTGCATTGACTAGACCACACCGATACCCTATTCTTTGTATTAGTCATGCAGTACATATAAATGCATTGACTAGACCAGGTTGATACCCTATTCTTTGTATTAGTCATACAATACATATAAATGCATGGACCAGACCAAGCTGACACTTCATTATTTGTCTTAGTATTACATTGCATATACATGCATTGACTAGATCATGTCTGAGACTGACACTCCATTGTTTGTCTTAGTCGTCAGTAGCATTGAACTTGATCGAAAAACTAAATAATGTGAACCCGGTGTTTTTAATTTAAAGTATACCACATTTAGCATTAAACAGATGTTTGATTTTGTTTATGAACATTTCCGCTGAAGTAGGCAAATTATCATGTCATTTTCTTAATTGTATTATCATTACAGTCTCAAAAGAGGATTGACGTTTCGTCGAGGTTTCCTGATTACATGTGAACAAACGTAAACAACAATGCCGCAGCCTCGCTTGGCATGTGAAAGGAAACTAGTAGCAACCTCATTAACAGATCTGAATAATCAGTTTCCAACAAATTATCCAATACAACTGTAAATAACTGTCAAAACAAATTATGTAATTCCGTAGTGTTTTGATTATATTCAACATCCAATGATGTGATGGCAGTAGAACATCTCTATAGTGCTTGTCGTGCGCATGTCCTCTCTGACATCATATTAATTTTATAATTAGTTCTAAACGTGCTTAGGCAAACAAGCCACAGCGAAGTGATATCATTTTCACATATTTTTTTCACGCTTACCATTTACCTCAATGTCGACCACATTGTTGAGGAAGTTATTTCTAGTAGCCAATTATATTCATCCCATATAGGAAAAACATTTTACAGCTTCCAATAGCAGCCATATGCACCACACATTTAGCTCGATAGTTTAGTATCGTAATCTACTAGACAGTTTAGTATCGTAATCTACTAGACAGTTTAGTATCGTAATCTACTAGACAGTTTAGTATCGTAATCTACTAGATAGTTTAGTATCGTAATCTTCTAGACAGTTTAGTATCGTAATCTACTAGACAGTTTAGTATCGTAATCTACTAGACAGTTTAGTATCGTAATCTACTAGACAGTTTAGTATCGTAATCTTCTAGACAGTTTAGTATCGTAATCTACTAGACAGTTTAGTATCGTAATCTACTAGACAGTTTAGTATCGTAATCTACTAGATAGTTTAGTATCGTAATCTTCTAGACAGTTTAGTATCGTAATCTTCTAGACAGTTTAGTATCGTAATCTACTAGACAGTTTAGTATCGTAATCTACTAGACAGTACCTTTTTATATCGCACTAGAATATTGAAAGTATGTTGTCCAAAATAAATACATGTATATTGAATTGTCAGAATTCTGTATATTGATCTCCGGTGAAAATTGGCGCAATCAATGCATTTCTTCTTGAAGTCTTTCCTTCCAATCTTACCACAAAAAAAGACATGACAAATCGTAAAGTCGATTGAACAGTTGTTTGATAATGTATATGGAAGAAACGATTCATTTTCCAAATGCGACATAAATGATGGAAGACTCAATGCACCTTGGTACTGATACGGCATTAACAATACTAATTGTAATACATAATTTAACTTCAAAATGCTAAATCGACATTATTGTAACAAACAAACAACAAAAAAAAAACAACAACAATAAAGCCATTATGTGATGAGATTTCCTTTCATCGATGTAAAAAGTCATCCCACTTTTTTGACTGGAAACACTTGAACGTTGTTAGATTTATTACTTTTAATGAACCATGGAAAATGAATTCTCAGCGGTGTTGAGCGACCTTTCATTATATCAAGACATTTTATACCAATGATCCATTTATAGGATTTTCAGCTACAGAAACATTAAAGACATAGTTACCAAAGCATATATGGACGTACAATGAAGGCGACCATAATCTCCTGAGACATAAAACATCCACATGAGACATGGATTACATTACTCGAAGTATGACGATATTGATTTTATATGCTAAAATATAACTAATTACACTGTTTTGATAGCTGAGTAGTTTCCGTAGTTCCGATTTCTTTCTCTTTATTTTCTCAATTGTTTATACAATTTCCCTGTAAAGATTAGTTACGAAGAAGCCATTTACACTGGTTACAATCGTTTAGCTTCTATTTGAAAATCTTGTCATCGTTAACTAACAATTTATTAAAATAAAATATGTATACAGTAAACACGATTATATATAAATTAAACACGATTAGACTACTTTAGTATATGAAGTATCGATTATCACCAAATAATATATGTAGTATATAAAGAATCGATTTTCACCTAATAATATATATAGTATAAAAGGACTCGATTATCACCTAAGAATATATATGTAGTATATGAAGTATCGATTATCACCTAATAATATATGTAGTATATGAAGTATCGATTATCACCTAATAATATACGTAGTATAAAAAGAATCAATTATCACCTAATAATATAGATGTATATAAAGAATCGATTATCACCTAATAATATATGTAGTATCTGAAGAATCGATTATCACCTATAATATATGTAGTATATGAAGTTTAGATTGTCACCTAATAATATATGTAGTATATAAAGAATCGATTATCACCTAATAATATATGTAGTATCTGAAGAATCGATTATCATATGTATAATAACTATATTTAATGCAATACGAGATAAAGTTTGTTTCATTGGTGTAATTGTTCACAAACACATAAGTAAAGCTATTAAGCCAGAACCAAAGAAAATAATGTCACAGTTGAAAAAGTGAAATAAATCACACGTTGTTAAAAGAGCGAATGAGAAAAATGACACGTAGTTGGAAGGAACAAGTCAAACAGTTGAAAGTTCTGAAAGAGGAAATTAAAACAATGTTACTGGGAACCATGATTATTCAAGGAATACTTTCGGAAGTGGTCATGGGTTCCACACAAAAAGAATACAACAACCAAAAAGATGCTGCTATGTCAAAGTGTTAAAAGAAAGCAAATTCCAATTGAAGGACCTTATTTTAGACGATGTTTTGTGGACATTAATGTTTCCGTTTCTGACAGCTTAATAATAATAATAATAATAATAATAATAATAATAATAATAATAATAATGTTATCCTTCCTTTGTTCCTGTACCAGGATATTTGTACTCAGATCGATTTTTTGCGAAAGATTCAGAGATCTTGAGCTAATTATGGGTCAGGATAAAACATATCCACATATGTCAACGAAATAGACATGCTGCACATTTGGAAAATGGATGACAAAGAAAGATTTTGTCATATTCCGGAACTGAAAGAACGGATGACAAATAATTGGCTTGTAGAGTTCATTGCTGTGTTTCATTTATGTTTCCCGTTCATATAAATGTTTTAGAACACATTGTTATAACCTAAATTGTATCTTGTTTGAATTGAAACAGTCTTTTTACCAATGTACAGTCTGCATATCGCCCTTGCCACATTACAGAAACTACTCCTCTGAAAATATTTAATGACATTCCCTCTGCTTTGGATAGCAGAAAGATAAAAGTCCTCTCCCTCCTAGCTTTGTCGGCAGCATTTAACAAAATAGACCATAATATATTACTTTACCGTCTCCATGATTTATTTGGCATTCACAATACATCCTTACTGTGGTTCAAGTCCTAGTTAGTCAACAGGACACAAATTGTATCTACAAATGGAATACACTCCAGCCCAGCTGATCTATGTTGTGGTGTTCCAAAGGGGACTGTTCATGGACACGATCTCTTCATTCTATACACTCAGCCGCTCTCAAGTATTAGATCATCATCCAGTGTTTCACCAATGGTACACTGATGACACCAAAATATACAAGTCTAGCCACCCAACTGAAATCAAGTTAATGCTACCATCCAAGGAATAGAGAGGTGCATTTCTGATGTGAAATTATGGATGACATGTAACAAGCTGGAGATGAATGATGATAAAACTGAGGCCATTCTGGTCACAACACATACTTTCTCATTCACATCCTTTACCTCAAACAATAAATATCAGCAACATCAACATTCACACAGTCAGTACGAAACATTGGTGTTACTCTAGACAATACTTTCTCATTGCACCAACATGTAATTAACATATGCAAGGCTGCATATCTTGAGCTGCGACGCATCAGTTCCATTCGCAAATATCTTTCACATAATGCCACTAAAGTACGTGTATGTTCATTAGTACTATAAAAACTGGACTATTGTAACTCAATTCTCACTGGTTCGTCTCAGTATCTACTCCAGAAACTTCACAAAGTTCAAAATACTGCTGCTTGGATCATCTTTTAGAGTACCACGATCAGAGCACATCTACCCGCTGCTCTGTACCATACACTGGCTATCCATTCGATCGAGAATAAAATAAAAAATTTGTTTTCTGTGCTACGTTTCACTGACGGACTCTAGTCCAGCATACCTATCCGGCCTCACCCATGTGTACACACTAGCATGATACTTACTCTCCATTTCTGACAATCATATGCTCATTGTTCCCACTATGAAAATGAAGTCACCAGGAACACGTTCTTTTGTATAAAACTGTTCAGCAACGTAGAATGAATTGCCCGTTGAAATTAGACACAAAGACACAGTGATTCCTTTCAGGAGTGCTTTTAAAACTCACTTTATTCGACTGCAAGAACAAACTTAAAGACATAATAATGCATCCTTTCTTAAATAGTTCATCATTTTTTATGTTTTGTAATTTCATGGCGTTTTTTAAAGTCATATTATGGATGATGTAAAGCGCTTAGAGCTTCTAAAGATTAGGTGCTATACATAGTCGTCGATATTATTATTATTATTATTATTATTATTATAAATGTGGCGAGAGATATCGACCGAATATTTTGCTTTTATTGGTTTTTGCAGTTATCTCAAGTCTGAGAGCATTTATGACAAACATTTCCTTAACGAAGCCAATGTTAGATTCCTACTTTTCAGGCACAAAACATATCCTTAAGTAATAATTTATATAAATGCAGCAGTAAATAAGCAAGTTTTCTTGGCAAACAGACATCTAGGCTGTGAGTTAAAAGAGTGATTGATAATACAAAAGTTGAATACTGATTACACCTCATTTTCCATTTCTGATTCAAAGCGTTTTGGTATTTGCGGAGAGATGAACACCGCAACAGTGAAGTTGATCAATTAAATGCTATAATATTGAGGTTGGTCAACTGAATGGTTGTACTATTGAGGTTGACGAGATGAATATCACAATATTGAAGTTGATCAACTAAATGCTTTAATATTGAGATTCACGAGTGGAATACCGCAATATTCATGTTGATCAACTGAATGACGTAATATTGAGGCTGATCAGATGAAAATAGGAGATGATGATTATTGCAAGTTTTTAAAATTCAATATAAAAATAAAAATTTACATGATACAATTGTACAATTGTCTCTGGAATCACAAAACTATGTACCATATATATATATATATATATATATATATATATATATATATATATATATATATATATATATATATATATATATATATATATTGTCAGTAATATTCAGCCGTTGTAAAGAAGGAAAGATTTACTTTTATCCTCTCACATTGGATAACATACTATGAGCAAAAAAAAGTGGGAAATCCTAAGAAGAAACAAATGAATGAAAAAAGGAAAGTTTATACAGCACTCTGGAGACGACCTTTAGCAGCAAGGTTGCACAATAAGGAGTATATGAGAAAATGATAAAGGCAAGAAGCAGTGACATGTGTGAACTTGAAAATATATGGCAAACACTCGTCGCATAATAATACTTGATTCTTTGATAGAATTTACGAAAATTGTCCAGTCCTATTTAAATGCTTTTACTAGTGAAAAGACGTTGATTGAAAATGAGAAACCAAGATATTTCATTATGACATTTGGATGAGCAGATATGAAATTAAAACCATGGAAGAACAAAAATACTATCAGTTTTTATCCCGGGGCTTAACGTCACCGATTGTCATGCATCACAAATTTGTACCCGTGAAAAAGATAACTTGTAAATACCTTTAAAATGCGTCATTGACATTTTGAGATTGCAAAAAAATCTCATGTGTAAAGTATGCATGCTACGGTTATTACTCACTTTTCCGGTAACACTTCATATTTAAATTAAAAACAAGGGACATTAAATTGAAAATATCGATGTTACTTTTGTTATGAAAGTTTCTGTTATGTGGGTTGTGATTAGCTTGTCATAACCTTCGTCTCATTTCTTGCTATGAGAAGGAATTACTCGTAAGTTAAGGAGCGTCAATATCCATGGTGACATGGTGAGAGAAAGAGTGAAGAAAGAGTTCAGGCTCTCTTAAAAGAGTGTCGCCGCGATGATCAGACCCCTACATCTGTAATGAAAAACGAACACGCCGCTAGCTTCAAAGTATAAGGGACTTTATTTAAATAATCAACACACCTATATATTACTACATTCTAGAAACACTTCTAAAAACTTTATGATAAAAATTCATGAAATACATATTATATTTTCCTTATTAAGCTTTCCAACTTCATTTTATTTATATAACTTCTGCACCTTAGAATATTATACAATAGTTAATTCTCAATCAATTTCAAGATAGTCAAAGTATGAAATATAATAATTGTAATTAATGCAACAATTAATTTAAAGAATACATTTTTCTTATTTTAAAGTAGAATATTGATTTAGAATGTATTCTTTCTTACTTAAAGAATACTTTATTTCAATCATTAAATCGAAACATGAAGTTGGTAGCGAATTCAACCTTTACAATAAAAATTAAATATAAATTCTTTAAAACATTTAAACATTCCATTACAATATATTGTAAATAAAAGAATTCAGTAAAAATGTTGCAAACATATCAATTTTACCCTTAAAATCTCAAACATTAAAAGTACCTATTTCTAAAAGAAGTTACAACATATACCGTTCTTACCTGTAATGAAAAACGAACACGCCGCTAGCTTCAAAGTATAAGGGACTGACCTAGACAATATACGCCTCTTACTTATACTCGCTAGGCGCAAGTCAGGACCAAATATGGCTATCCCCTAATACTAAGCCAGCAGCAATGTCTGTTCATCATCAGATAAGAACCATTTTGTTTACGTCACTAACAGAAGGCCAGGTTCAGTCTTAGTCACCTGATTGGAAATTCGCCAATGAGTAATCTTGAAATTTGTCTGGTTTGTAGAACTATACACTTCTCACAGAGCAGCTAGGGAGTTCTTATTGAATCTGCGAAACAGCATACAATGTCTCCAGTAACATCATACACTTATTCCACACAACAATGTACATTCGTATAGCTAGAGATGTACGTTGCCAGCTGTATGCTATAAATGAATAAAACATTACTTTAATAATACAATTTAAAGAAAATTACAATCTTATTAATTTTACTAAAAAATCAATTCCTAATACTTTCAATCATAAAATTGCTTTCAAAAAAATCCGAATCGAAAGGAGCTTTTACAATGTATTTATATTTATTTTATATTTAAAATGTATTTATATTTATTTTATATTTAAAATGTTGTACAGACTATATGCTTGACGATAAACCTGTCTTTCATGCGGTTGAGAACATAGATATTTTGTGTTGGTCTTTTATGTAAGCCCAAGTATTAAAATATTTGAATCTAAACATAAACTAAATAAATACTTAAACATATGTCTTATTTATTTATTTATTTATTTATTTATTTATTTATTTATTTATTTATTTATTTATTTTAAACATCATTAAGAAAGACAAGTCAGTTTTAGTAAAATAAACATTTTTGACCTCTAATTCAATACCTCATGTTTCTCCCTTTTATGAATATAACCTGAACACAGGCGAATAGCAATTGTTTGCGTTACAAAGTGTAACATGTTATCAAAGTATATGAATGTACCAATCTTTTACAAATAAATGTCTTTCATCCACTCGTTCTTTATGGACTCTTGACATATAAATTGCAGCAACAGTATCTACCATTTTACACACACACACACACACACACACACACACACACACACACACAAATAAATAAATAAATAAATAAATAAATAAATAAATAAATAAATAAATAAATAATTCAAATACAATGTTTGGGAAGTTCTCTTGAATTATTAGTACTATATGACGTTCATTTTCTTATCACACGTTAATATTAGATATAATATTTCACGTGCTACCAAAATGTGATATTTTAACAAGCGATGAAGACAATAGTTAAAATATATCGCTTTCGACATGCAATAAAATGTATCAGTGTTAATACATCAGAAGCGAAGATTAAACTCAATATTCGACACAACCGGCTCACCACTACTCGCGGTTCGTAAATTCATTTCCCTTTCATAGGCTGGTCATGTAAATAAATGTAACTTATGAAAGCGGTAGAATTGAATTGACATAATATGTTGTTGTAATTTACATTTTCGTCATTTTGTAACCTATTTGATCCTACCTGAAAACAATGAAAATCACATGTAAAACTCGCATACTCTATATTACTAATTTGGTCAAAATTAGCACTTAAATGTTTGTGTTTTGACAACAGATCTCACGCCATTTTCAGCAACATTGTGTTTTTTTTAATATTTTTGTTGCAAACAAAACTCACGTGTTATACTTCAATGAGAAATGTGCAAAACTTGTTATCGAGATGTCTAGATTGCATGTCTTTTTTTAAAAAAATAAATAATACAAAATCCTTTATATATCAAAAAGTACTGTGCAACACACCTTCAACGTATGACAGAATCAATTCTTGTTACAAATGTGTTGTCCGAGATTGTGATGGATTTTTGTTCTATTCCCAAGCAAGTAAGCCGAATACTTCCTAATTATTGGTGAAGTGAGATTAACCAGCTTGACAAGTAATTAACGTTAGAGAAAATTTATGGTGGTACTTCAGAGCACAGTTTCCAATCCTGAAATCACATTAGCTTGCCGACTTAGTATCGTTCGTATATTCTCAATGGAAAATATAATTTAAGAAGCTAATTTAATGCTTGAAGTAAATTGCAGAAGTATTTAATATGAGAACTTTCTTTCTGAAGAATGATTGTCTAAAAAGGAAAATTTAAAGTTCACAACAAAATGGCCAGACTTTGTCATTTCATAATTGACAAGGGATTAGACATTTAGATAAAGACATGTCCTTTTTTATCAATAAATGTATAATGCATAAAAGTCTTATTATTTTTTCGATGGAATAATTTAATAGATTAATGTATACGAGAAGCTTTCTATGAGCTAGTCATAAAATATTGTATCTGGTTCTATAAAGCTGCGTGTACACACCAATTTACTTAAACTAATTAGTGATCAATTAAATTGTCATTAATTCAGTTTTGTTTTGAGAATGCATATTTTACATGATTTAGGGATAGTAGAGTATCAACTAGGCTTTATTATTACACACAATAGCCTCAATCCACACATGTATATGCAAAATATTTCGAAATCTGCATGAATATAGGTTTAAACGGACGAATGATGCCGATTTAATTAGATGTGATGGCTCCTGACGACACGGATGTATTATTTACTGCCAAAAATACATGTATTGAAATTATCGTTTTTGTCAAATAACATGTCTAGTTTTGAAGACGTTCCAATAAACATGAACAATGGAGACGATTGTAGACAATCGTCTTACAAGTATTGATATTTTTACAAAAAAAACTATGGACACGGATAAAAGATAGCAAACGATTTAGTCCAGTAGTCGTCAATTTTTTGTTGATTCAGCGTTATTGGAATACTATGTTTTAAATCTTGCCTAAGTTTGAAATACTCTTATTGGACCTTATAAGAGATGGGATACTTGATTTTTGTATTTAATAACATAGTCAACGTTGTCACTATCTAATCAATCTATGAGACTACAAGGTCTGTTTTTTAAAACACTAGCTAGGATGAGATATACATTTGGGATGGAAGATACAAATTTTAAAGTTCAGTCAGCAAATAAGGTAAATTCTATTATTGTTTGTATGTAATGAGCCATACAGTTTACTTTTCAAATTATAAGCACTGCAAATACATTACAAAATCTTAATATATTTCTTACTATATCTCTTTCGAATCAGGCAAATATCTAGTCCTATAACTCAAAATAAATTCTTTGCACAACGTTGTTTTCGACTAAACTAAATGTGATTAGAACGGCTACACTCCACCCCCACCCCCCAGAATATCTGTCAAAAATGTTAGATTTCGGTCCAATTTATTGACATTTAAATATCCTTCCATATATTTATCAATGAGTATTCGGTCTTTTCCAATTTGTTTCACATAAAGCGTATGTGAAAAACTCATTTCGCTAAAAAAAAACAAAGTTGATATAAATTTTTGTATTTTACAAACCTTCTATACTCCACGTACAAATGCGACTGTCAGTATATTAACGTGAAAACGTACACTCGAAGGTCTTGACTGTATGCATGTCTCTTGACTCGTGATTAGCTCCAATAGGATTGATAGATGCAAAGTGTAGTTCGTTTTTTTTTTCTTTTCTTCATCCGTTGGCGTGGCATTGACATCGTGTGGTATTTGCTGGCAGCTGGCCTAAATTGTCAAGCTAATATCATAGTCTGATAATTAGTGACGCCACATTCTCATGACAGAAAAACAAACTATAAAGTAGCTAACTTGGAAATTTCACCCTGAACTGCAATCAATGGCTGATAAATTCAGATCATTGCGATGCATCACGCGACAGAAAGTAAATTCACAAACGATACAAATACTAGTTATCCACGGTCTGACGCGCACCGGAAGTGTGACACAGCAATCTTCACATGTTTCGGTTTCTAATGAAAATCAATCACTTCTCTATAGGCATTGTGCGACTGCGACCATGCCAGCAAAATGTACCTACCTCCGAAACTGAATAGTTTTGGTTGAGTGTAAAACTACCCACCTTAAAAATAAGCATCAATAATTTTGCGCTTAGCAAAAACACATATCAACACCTTTTTAAAAGAACGGTGCTGCAAGTAAAATTAGGTCCAAAAGAATGACTTAATTAAGCCATGAAAATTAATAAAGTAACAGGCCCACGTTTCTATAACTAAGTTGTTTCTCTTAACTAAGAGACGTGACCTAGTTGGTCGGCGTAGGGATACTATCCCAAACTGGAGAGTAAATCGGCAGAACGCAGTCGCTTATTTAGAGGATATGGCGCAGAGGGGTGACAGTTATCAGGGGCAGTGTAAACATAACGTTATGTTTTACGAGTGCTTATGTAACCGCGGGACTCTATTCAGCTACACCGCTTTCTTTTTTGGCCATCTACTTTGCAAACAGCGTTGAGTTCCACGTGATCTTCACTGAATAGAAATAACATTGAGTTAATAACTTGATTATAATATCACAAATAAGCTTTTGTACCATAATTTCTTCTGTTTGTCAGGATTCGAGGCAGCGTATTTCTGGCTTCCCTCAAGTTGAAGGTATATACATATCAAAGACAAGGTGTGGACTGGTCTAGATTTAACCGGCTTCCTATTTAAGATTCATTTTGTACTTAATATTTTGTTCTTCTATAAAATGCATATATTTTTTGATGATTGGCTATGGTTTGTATTATGTCTATGTGTACATGCTCAGTGTTGATATAAAGGACATCTGTATGGATGTTTTTTCTTCTTCACTCTCATCTTAAGTTTCCCTACCCGTGGAATCATCAAAATCATGTGAAATACGATTATTGCGTCCAGACCAACATTCGAGATAAAGTGCATCGTTTCATAAAAAAAATATTGAAAGTACTTTAGGGACCGCTTAGACCGTTTAGCTGTAAGAACGTCCGGTCTCTGATGCGGGATGTCGTGGGTTAGAAGCCTAGCCGATTGATACCAAAGATTTATAAAAAATGGTACAAACAACATCCTCGCTAGACCCTCAGCATTACGAGGTTAATGCTAGAACTGGTTGACCTGGTTTCAGGATAAGGTGACTGGGTGGGACATGATACTGTATGTCTGCGGCATGACGCCCCAAATGCTAGACACCACTATAAACTGCTACACTGCAGACATCGTAGCGATATGATTGAAAATATGTTAAACTACGTTAAACCTCCAAAACCCCCAAAGTACACACAAAGAGACATTATAAAAGTTTCAGGGTCTTCAAAACAAACGCTTTAGTTCATCACTGAGCTTTACTGTAGATGCAATCAATTTTAAGGTTCAGCGTTGACACTTATGTACAAATTATTAATTTTAATTCACCTGTCAGAATTCAAGCTTATTTGTGGTTCATTGATTTAATTCACTTTTTAGATTTCAAGCTTATGTAAAGTTCAAAAATTGTAATTAGTCAGTTGAAGTTCAAGCTTATACAGTTCACTGATTTTAATTCGTATTGTATATTTTTGAGGACAGTCACTGTCCCCAAAATATTACCATTTGAGTAACTACCAGTGGAAAGGGCAAAATAATCATCAGTATTAGTCTGGCGTGACGAGATTTATCATATGTGCTTATTAATGAAGGTATTTTGTTCATGCCAGGTTCAGGAATTGTTAATAATAACCGTTGTGATTTAAATCATTTCCAATAGTATAATGTCACTATACGCACCACCACCCTGCCTGAAATAAACTGTAAATTAAAAGTGCTTAGATGTAAATAATACAGTCTCAGTAACTCAGTATAGCTTAATGATTATCAAATAAACTCTAATTATGCCATTAATATTTCTTAGACTCAATTTTATTTCCTCAGACTTTTAAAATTTCTATCACTTTTAACCTCTTATTTGAAGCCATATAGCTGCAGATTGGCAATTATTCAATAATTGCCAATGACTTAAATTGTTATTGTACAGGTTAAAATGATTTTATCCTACGGACAATTTATGTCTAATGCAGGTACAAAAGCAAATATCCTCATTAACAAGGAAAAAAAAATCAAAACAAAACATACGTTGCTGCTGTACCACATAAATGGTTATGAGTGTTCCACTGTACGTAAGTACCTATATGACAACCAATGTGACAGTATATATTGGTTTATTTGAAGGTCATCCCGTTAATGCCATTCATTCATGTATGTATTCGTTGGATTGCATCGACACGTTTATCACTTTATTTTTAATAATACATTTTTATGAATTTTCCACATGTTTGATATATTTGTTTTGCGTCTTTTACCAAATTTGCTATAGAAACAAAATGATGGGTGTCTTTTTATTATTTTTTTTTTACAATATTAGAATGTAACTCGCCTGAAAGATGTCCCAGAAATAAAACTTAGTATTGTTCATAACTGGATATGGGCTTATGTTTTCTTTTCCGCACTACTATACACATATGAATTAACATCATCTGTGTGCTGAAAGTCGGTGCAGATAGTTCAAGATTTTCGTTCCTCGCATGCAGCAATGAAATTAATGGAGTATCAGCGGATAAGTGAGAAAAGGGAGTTTTACGTTTATTTGTGGTAAATTATGCTCAGAAAGGTAAAATTACAGCACATCATTATTTTGTTACTGAAATCGCTTCTGAAGGTTATCTTAGACAAAATTGCGTCTACACAGTGATCTTAGACAAAATGTCTCCCCGGAGGTATCTTAGACGAAACAGTTGCATTTCATGTAGAAACAATTCCTTTAGCAATCCCAAACCACACATAACATCACTCTCAAATTTGTCTGCAAGTACAAATTAAACAAGCCACGTCTCGACATGGATTAATAACATTTCGCCACGATATCTGTCGTAACCATTCATTCATTTATGCTGCTCTTGGATACATTGCATTTTCTTATCTTTATCAGTGATTTATGGCAATGTAAATAGTTTGTCTTTATAATTTGTCATTATGTTGTCAGTATTATAGCGCATCGTTACATGAACAATTATTTGAACGTTTTATTACATTTTGTCGCTGTTATTGCAAACTATTCACTTTACCATCATATATTAAATAGGTGTGAAAGGATGTTTATTGCAGTTCCCAGTGAAAACATAGAATCTTCATGAAAATGATTTACTTTTTTCGAATCATTACTGTAATTTTGGGGGGAAGCTTTCATAACTAATTATTAATTTAATGGGAAGGTAAATAAAATTACCTCTTAAAATATGAACAAACTAAGATCTAAGTGAATGATATGATAAAAATAATGTCATTTGTGTTAAAGATTTTGTATGTTATGATTCATTGATTCCTCCAATAGCACAAACTCAGAGCAATGATTATTCGTTGTTTTTCCTATAGTATGTGCAATTATATATTTTTGATATTACTACATGCTAAAATATCACTTTAACGTATTCTGATTGGTCTAAATCAGGCCATGCAATTATTACTGAGGCTGTGATTGGCCAAGGCTCACAAAAGCTGGACATTACTAAACTCGTTTCATAATTTCAATATTAAATCATTACCATTTTGAGATCCTCTAATAATAACCAATAAAGAAGGTTCAATGATTTGGTTTTCTCTTGCATTCAGAGTAAATAGTTTCCGAATTTTTTTGTATGTAACTAAATTGAATAATAGTGCAAAATAGTTCAACACTTTTGAAAATCAATATTGTAAATAGTTTCATTTGGTTACAGGTCGTATTTATGCCACTATAAAATAGTACGTGCCTGGGATTTAGGACTTAGGAGACTTTTCCTGCTAGCACAAATAATTGTTATGTCACATGTAGTATAGAGAAAACCTAGATCATTCTGAAGACAAACACACTTGAATACATTTTAAATTATCAAACTTCTACAACCTATTTGCTTCATAAAGTTTACTGTTATTGTGTCTTTAATTTACTTTAGCAGTTTCTTGTATTCGGATTCCTTCGAAACATTGCATATTATTTTTTCTTAAATATCATTAGAATTATGAATATTTACTAACTATTGTCTAAATGTTAGGTTTTTAATCCAAATTGGAGGACAATTTCGCACCATAAATGCTACTCAGTCCTGACTCTTGAAAGATACTATTGGACAACTGTGGGGTGCATCATCTTATCATTTGTACTATCTGTTTGGAAGTACCGTGTTAAATTATAATTCCTGTTCTCATTGAAATGTATAAATAATGTTTTCCAATATTTGTTTCACAAAAGTTGATGTGTGATTAATGGTCTGCTCAGTCTTTCCATGTCTCCATCGAGTTCACGCGTTCTTCTTGTTATAATGAGTTAAGTGTTGGCAAAAAAGGAAATTGTCAGTTCACTTCAGACCTTTGCAAAGCAATGACAGCTTATGGACGTGACTACATTGTTATTGGGGGCGCTGTCCTTTACGGATCACTGCCATCTCACCTCTGTCTGCGTGGGTTCGAGTCTCTGATGCAGCCAATGTGGGTATGCGAGAAAGCTTGCCAGTAGCTTCTCGTGTGTCGGTGGTTCTTTCTGAGGTTTTCCAGGTCCTTCCGCCACCATTAATACTGGCCGCCATGTATAGCCTATATTGTGCTGAAAAATGACGTTAAACCATAAACAAAACAAACCAAAAAAAAAATAAATAAATAAAAGAAATAAAAATAAAAAAAAACCCCAAAAAACATTGTTATTTTGCAAGGATTATTGTTCAGTTCTTGGCGTAAAGTGTACTAATATATTTAAGCATGAAATGACGCAGTCTCCAGCATATTCCGAATATTGCCAAATAATTTTGTTAAGGTTGTTACCAAGTTTCATATTAACTATCTGATTCCTGATTGCATATTTAAAGAGGAATCGAGAATATCACACAAAAACCAGTTTTATATAAAACTCGAAAGTTACTTCCCTTAGCTTTGGTGACATTCGGAACGACATAGCTAACATAATATTAATGTTAAGTGTATATCATTGTCTTTTATCTCTTAATTGTCGACAACAATACATTGGATTGTACACATGTCTATTTCAGTCCCGAATCAATATTTCGCGATAAATGTGGGCAAATTTGTGCATAAGCGAGTAAATTTCGCAGCACCTTTTATAGAATCTGAACCAGTCATGTCGGTTGAGATTGCTTTCAAATTCATTCAAAATCGTATGTTTTGTCACAGAGGTCCTATTTTAATGCGTGTTTAACTTCCTACTTAGTTAACTAATTTCGTTGTCTCATTCATCACATATAGTCATACTACCTGATTGCACTCTTCCTTGTATATTATTCATATGTGTATTAAATTAAATGGTTGGTCTTAATCGTTTTTAAATTTTCATTACATGTTACTGCATTGTAACATTGTTTTCTGAACTTGGATGGTCTTAATCGTTTCTAAAATTTCATTACATGTTACTGCATTGTAACATTGTTTTCTGAACTTGGATGGTCTTAATCGTTTCTAAAATTTCATTACATGTTACTGCATTGTAACATTGTTTTCTGAACTTGACCTTGTTCAGCAATGATTTCATTTCTTCTTGACCTGAATGACTTCTTCATTTTGTTTATTTGTGTATGTAAACAACTAATATTAGATTTATTTTATTCTATATGTGTATGAGCTTATTAACCGACTTATTATTCAGGGAAACATGTTGACTTATTATTCAGGGAAACATGTTGACTTATTATTCAGGAAACATGTCGATTCAGGGAAACATGTTGATTTATTATTCAGGGAAACGTGTTGACTTATTATTCAGGGAAACGTGTTGATTTTGGTCCAGGTTATGGGGATTCCAAAGTGTAGGCTATTGTGTTGTAGGTAAAAGGGCTCATTAGATCATTCTAGAACGTTATTTCCGCTGGGTATAGATTGTTTTTGAAAATGCTAATTTGCGACCTGGGATCCAGCAGAGAACTATCTTATCTTGTGACTGTTAGGACTGTACCAGTCGCGTGTTAACATCTAGCACTTGAAGTTGTATTATGTTGTTAACAGTTTGGGCAGAATTTTTTTTCTTAAAATTTTGGAATTCAAGTGATCATTTTTTCTAGAAATACATAATTACTATCACAAAATAGCTGGATAAGGACGTTCATTTTAATTGATACTGAATTCAAACCCGGAATATTATTTATGCATTTCAACAATATACTGTTTACACGTCAGCACTTCATAGGCCTTCAATTTTGGATCTCTTCGGGATTTGAACTTAGTTTATTCGGGACTTTTCATTACTTGTTTCTTTAAATCTTGATTTATTTTGGAATTAATTCGCAATAATGTTAGTTTCTTTTTTCTTATTTTTCACTTTGTATTCTTAGGAAATCAGCAATTTGCTAAATTTTACAAATCTTGTTGTCTTCACTCTCTTCTGTTTCTTATTTTTAGAGTATAGACTCGTAACCGTATGTATTCATCTGATCCACTCTTAAAACAACATAAAAATAGCACTGGGAAGACTTTGCTAGCACTTCTGCTAGAAGTTACTTTCCAAGAATAATATTTTTTGAAACATCTTTACCACTGAACAAAGATTACATCCTTCCATGCCCAAATACATCACGGATCATTTGTTGCGATAGCACTACATACAGGCACAATATATTTGAGTAACACTTGTCGAAACTTGTCGAAAGAAAAAAAGATGGAAAGGTCCATTTGACGATGACCATTTAAAAATGTATCTAAATATGAACAATCAAGATTTAAAACAATTTAGAAAAGTAATTACTTCATTTGACAGATTGTAAAAAGCACATGAAGTACATACATAATACACTATATAGTTCACATCAGTTTGCACAGGTGATTCCATAAATCTAAAACTTTCATGAAGCAATACAGTTACACTGATCAGTAAGAATGTTTAATACAAAAATCTAACTACTATTTGCGCGGCAATATATCAAATTTACATGTTGTTGCATTTAACATGCGATGCAATGGACTTCTGTGACGTCACGGCTGATGAAGGTATACAGGTAACAGTGATACTCTGAAATCCGTCACATTTTTGCTAATTAGATATAATTAAAAAAATTAAACATATATATCATACTTTACACATGATCAGTGATTTTGTAAATTTCGTATTTAAAAGAAAATCTCACAAAGTGATATTACATGTCAATGCCAGATTTAACAAAGGTGTTTTGATTTCTCTTTTTAAAAAATAAATCCTCGTTGAGAAAGGTTACTTCTGGTTGACTAATAAGGAAGCACAATGCATCCAAATATACTGGTGCAGTCCGTTTGGGACAACTCGTATACATAGTTAAACATATTAGGCAAAGCATGTCCGTTCAATTGTGTCTTGTCTTGGGAAATCGCAAAATGTTTGTACATTGCCCTGTTCCTTCGATTCAATAATTGAATAATTCAGTCTGCCAAAGTTTGAACGTTGTGTCTGATTACATTTTTGTTATTTGCCTATTCAAGTGCTTGGAATATCTTTTAATAATTCAGATGATTCGTCAATACTGCGGTCATTTGATTAGGAATGAAATAGATGATGTGCAAGGCAAAGGTGATTGTAATCATAAGGAGTGAAAGTTAATTAACGTGTAGATTAATTATTCATCGAGTTAAAGCTTCTCTTGTGAAAAGATTAATTCTCTAAAGAGGGCGTATTTGGTAATTATCAGAAGCTATAACACACACACACACACACACACATACATACATACATACATACATACATACATTCTATATTAGAAGCAAACTGCCTATGAATGTACTTAGCACACAGTTTGAGATGTATAATGATTGACCCTTGCTGATTGTTTTAGTGTTTGGATTTGTTGGGATCTTGTGGTAAATAGTGTAACTATCGATTTTAGTGCAACATGTTTGTACCTTCTCAATCCCTGGTCTATTAACAGGGAGTGCATTTTAAATCTTTACATTGATCCGCAAGTAATTTTACATCCCATTGCTTTGCAAAAGTATCCAAAATCACTACGTTTCCAATTTTATGGACCAAGACCAACATGTTTTCGAAATCATTTGCATGATGATGTAAAAACGCAGGGTAATGTGAAGATTTCATTTCCTGCCACAACGCATGCTGATGAAAACTCCAGTTTCATTAATGACGCGACTGGTTGTGTGAATGCTTTAAAGACTAAATCGGAGCATCTGTATACATTCATACAAAAGTCTGTATCGATTTTTAAACCCGAAGTAGAGAAACTTGATTAGTTTAACAAGTGAGATGACTAGATAATTCGAATATTGTCCTTTCCTGTCAAATTCAATAGTTTTGAAGCAATGTGAGAGATATTGTAATAAATTTGGAGTAAGTGTTAGTGAATTTGAACCATGCTTGGGTCGTTAGTAGTGAATTTGGGTACAAGCCGAATGACTGTCCCTTTTTGTAACATAGTCCATATTAAAATTCAGCGGTGTATACAAGTATTGTGATTGAAAAGGCAGCATTTATGGTTGGAAATCAGTAAATTATAGAATGGAATCAACAAGTTGGAACTTGGTAGGTACCGTTTATGTGGCCATAGTGGAAAATGGGCGTATGTATATGAGCGTGATACGCCGGAATTTCTGTGGATTGACTGACCTAGGGTCGCGCAGTTAAATATTCCCCATTTAGTAAGGGAATACTAGTGGAATTTCTATGGCATGACGGGCTTGCGGTACGGAATTCGGATGATAATGAATAAAAACCATGCAAAGGTGCAGTTAATGGACGTTTGGGCAAGTAGTCTCCTCTGGGTCGCCCATTGATTACAGCAAAGATTAATAATGATAGCAGACACGGCTTTCTTTCCATTTTACAACTCAAGTTGTATGGAAGTCTTTGGAAATTTGGGGGGAAACTTATGACTTCCAGCGTGACTCGCGCCAGGGTTTTGACACCGCTCGGTCAAGTGAATACCCCGGTGCGTATTACAATATGTAGATACAAAAACGATGCCATTTCTTTTGCACATACAAATCGGCCTTCTAGAAACCTTTCAAAAGACAGGACAAGAATCCAACATGTTCATAATGAAATCGCAAAATAGTATGTATTTGAAAAATTAAACGTTTGTAGATATATAACTTCACAGTGAGAATATAATATTTTAACAAAATGTTTACTTATTTCTTCAGAAAAGTTAACTAGTAATCAATGGAATTGTTTTAGAAATTGTTGTTGTTTTATCTTTGATACAGAATCTCGATTTATATCTTGGAAAATGTACGTTGTTCGTTAGTATATCGACAGAATCGCTCACCTATAATACTAAACAACTAGTATATATTGTGCAGAAACGACGAATAGTGTTCTAATATAACTCTCTCTCTCTCTCTCTCTCTCTCTCTCTCTCTCTCTCTCTCTCTCTCTCTCTCTCTCTCTCTCTCTCTCTCTATATATATATATATATATATATATATATATATATATATATATATACCAAACTAAGAATCTTTTTTATCCTTATATTTTAACCACAGGATATGTGTAAATGTTAAGAATCAAATAAAAAAGAGTACGTTACATTTCAAGCGAATGCATTTTGTTTTCAATAACAATTATATCGATGTTACGCATGCGTTGAATGCAATTTATTGTTAGCTTTTCTTTTAGTGCATCTTTTAAAAAAAAACGTTATCAGTTTCTCAAAACAATCTCGATAACCATTGAATCTATTGGATTGCAAAATATATCTTTTGTAACCTGTTAACTTATGGTGGTTGGGGCATTATTTTCAGTACCAGTTTGAATCAAGACTACCAAGGTAGGTAATGCGGGATTATATGCGTGATTAAGTCAATATTGTATCGCCCAAAGTTTCGTGCATAAACGAAATTTAAATTTTCCTTTATTTATACATCTTTGGTTAGAGACGAAGCCAATTATGTGAGGAAAAACTATTTCATCTAATTCAGTAAATATAGGGAATGGTAATTGATGCAATTAAAAAAAATAACTATAAATTGGTGAAACCCCTCAGAGAATATAATTAGAAAATTACTTCCAGGAAACGTTTCTTAGGAACCTTCAGTATATATCCAGTGCGGGATATAATAGAACAAGGAATACTCTTGTTTGATGGAAATGTGTCTGTGTTGCACTTTTATTCGTCTATAGTAAATTACATGTCGAAGCGTAAACTTTCAAATAGCAATGGTTAAGACAGCTTGAGTATACAAATGCACAATGCCATTGTAAAGAAGAAAAAGTGATCATTTAGCACAACAAAGCTAATTTACTTCATGCAGTTTGAATAATTAAAAAGTGGAAGCTTTCGCATGCTAAAGAGGTTTGGTCTAATTCAAATATATTCGAATAAAATACTCATATCAGACAGACATATTAAAAACAGAATTTTTACAACTGTAAATATTTATTTAAAAGTAAAATGTCAGTGAAGCAGATACAAATGAACAGCAGTCCTCAGTTAAATTATCGATACCTACGTGACCCTCTGTAAACATACATTGAAAGACAGTTGCAAAATACATAATTAAATTGAATTAATCTTATATAATTTTGTATTATATCTTTATTGTATCACATATCCATTGGATCGTTTATGCCATTTCTTGCTACTTAGCGTACGTGGCTTTTCAATTTCGTTAACTGACTCAATTTTATTTTTCAACAATGCTTTTGCTCTAGTCTTGGATATATTATAAGATATCAGCTTAACTGATTCTTTGACTTTTAATCGATTTAATCGATAATCGATTTAGTTTTGCAATGCTTTACCTGAAACATTACTTCCTTGTTTGTAGACCAAAGTTTGGTAAACCATCAAGGATATGCTTACGCTAAGTTCCAGGCATACAGGTGACTTATGGATTAATTTCCAGCCATCACATTTGTAGTAAATTGGTATTAAGGAAATAGTTTAGTATTTCACTGATTTACTATAATTTAAATAGTATTGCAGGTTACTAGCCTGTTTCAACCCATTTTCTTCAGTCTCATTAAAACATTATAATATTTATTTTAAAAAGGTCATATATGACCATTGGTCAGTATTGGATGGGAAATATGTATTTTCCAGAGCCTATAACGTTACGAGTTATTTCAGTTTCGCTTTTAGTTACTTCCATTTCTGCAGGCTGTTTCATCCTTTTATGAGTTGTCCCTCATGATCAACAAAACGTTTATTACTTTTGTATTATATCTTTATTGTATCACATATCCCGTTTCCGGGATGCACCAAATTACATCATCATAACTCTTTGAAACAGCTTTCCTTGTATTCCTCTCATTTACTACTTCCTAGAAAATGTAGAACATTAAGGAATATTCGTAAGTTTAAAAACGTCATTGATGTTTTATTAGTGAAGTTATCCAATTTTAACATACACTGAGAATATAAATATTTGTATCTTGTGGGATATTTTTTTTATTGTTGTGAAACATAATTAGGTGTTCAAATGCGTCTCACAACAACGCCTTAAGGTAACGTATCCATCATCATAAATGTTGTATGAGGGTTACTCACCACGTTCCTAGTGTTCATTTCATTCTAGCCAGAAAGAAGCCCGCATCTCCAGTACACAGGATCGCCATGTTTTTACGTCACTCGACAAAAATAGTTTACTACATCACCAATTTACTCATTCAATGGAAATTCTAAGAATGGTTTGTTGTTAATCTTTCTAGTTTACCGAGTGTATTTTATTTGCTGTCTTAAAAACGTCTACACATTTTTCACAAGCAAATTTATTTTTTCTTTTACAAATATCATGATTTTTGCTACCATTGATAATTGTAATTGTATCAAAAGCTATATTGAATGATATATTCATGGATCAATGATTATTCTATATATAACTATCTATTAAGTAAAAGCGGCAACATAAAACATAATATGCCTATGAGTGAATACAGTAACCATTGACCCCTATTTAAACAGTTATAATGTATAGACAATGCGCCACCTACTGCCCTTACTCATATTGACTTAATGCGGTTAGTTAAACTTGGAAAACCGCAATGTTAAGTCGACACATATCCTATAGTAGTATCATAGTGGAGTTTTAGACATTTTTTTCAAATCTGGGTCAGTGCCTTATATATCTCTTAACTTTATCTGTTTTGCATATGCGAAAGAATCGAGAATCCTTTGGACTAGATTATGGTCAGCTCTATCGTATTTTTCACAAATTAATGCGGATTTCCATTTGCTGTCCATTTAACAGTTGGGGCATATGGTTTTAGGTGATGATTCTCAATACCTGCTAATCCGGCTAATCCCTGGAGCTGGGCGGTTCAGCACGGGCGAGCATGTGGAGTTTTGCTTTATAACTATTTAATTTCTTCTAACTCATTTTAAATCGCATTGCTATGTCTGTCTTTGCACTAGCGTTCCGCTTCTGTATTTCCTCTCGGAGTCTTTGGACGTTTCCATTTCGGACTACACTGTTTTATACTCGGTTGTGGCTATGTTGTAGATGGATGGAAAGCGATTACAGTTGGGTAGTTATTTTGAAACGTATTATTAAATACTATCGTACCGACTTATTTTGTTGACGTCACCTCCGCTACCAATTGCTATACATATAACTAAAAAAAAGAATTCAAATTGGCATACATCTAACAGTCGCCTGGTAGCAATTCTAACAACCACCAAAGTCAACGGTGTTCGTGGTGGTGAGTTCACATAATGCATTGGGGACTAAACATATTTTTTGTGGGCTTCGCAGTTCTCTTGGTGATTTTATTTCTCCGTTATTCCATTTCGATTATTTTTCATCCTAGGTAGCTTTTTGGGTCTGTCACCGTTCTGCTATTAATATTGTCACCGCGAGGTGAAATTGATCGACAGGATGGCAGCATGCCTGCTCTCTTAGAACCAAGTATTTGTCTATACTGTTACGACTGCCATGCAAGTATAGGAAATATAATCATAGTAAATACTTTCGTTTCCAGTGATCATTAAAAGACTGTTTCGCTTATCTAGAACTACGTCAGTGTGAGCCCTGCTTGGAGTGGTATATGGGTTGTTCCAATTTTCAATTTCTGTCTGACCCTTCGGCGGGATTATATTTGTATTTTATAAGAGGGTTAGTTTACACTATCGTCACGCAGATAGCCATCAACAAGCGGCGAAGAATTAACATCAATGTTGGCATTTCTCGCAGCTGTTCCATTGTCTCATCGCCAATAGATCACGCAAAACTTAGTATGGTTTTTAGGAATCCAGCACATATGTGTAACAAAAGTGATCGCGTAGCTGTTGAGAATACTTCTTTAGTATGCAAAACACAGACACTTAAGATGGTCATGTACCCGTATCGGTAGACATTGAGTCATTGGAACTGAATTGCGTCTTCGATGAACAATGACCTCAATTTTCCATATATTAAAGATGTTTAACACAATCACCTGCGATGATACGATTGATTATTCTGCCGCTGATTGTAACGGCTCCCTCTTAATAAGAATGGATTTAGATACGTTATAGAGAAATGACCTCACTTGATGTTATCACCCCATGTGATTGTAAAATTATAATATCAACATACAACTGATTTGAATTATCGGGATGAAATAATGCAATACAACCCCACTCCACCCCCAAGACAAGAAAAATAACAAATATAGTCAAACAAGTTAGTAGTGGTAATTCAAATTTAACTTAAGTTATATCTACAGGATTTAATAACAGTGTCTAATTTAGATTATTTCATAATGAGTCGTGAATAGAGCTCAATGCCCACGACTGATTACACCACTTTACCCACGACTGTGTAAAATTTCCCATTTCCTTGAGTCTTCCTATTCTGACTACCACACCCTTCTTTGACTTCCTATTCACTTTCCCTTTTTCGGACTTCACTCGATACCTGTGCCTTTTTCCAGACTGCTCTCGTCCCGTTTCTTTTTTTCCGGACTTCTGTCTTCGGACTGTTAATTCCTACCCTCTCTCGGAAAGCTGTTTCCTTAAAGGACAAGATTATTGAAATTGAATAACCGATACAAAATATGGAACCTAGTCATATGAAATACATTTGCGTACAACAAACAAAACAAAAATAGAATATTGCGTAATATTAAAATTGCGTACCTTAATGCTGTTACCTTTAAAACTTGTGCATTAGCACTAAACTCTGTCTTTTGCACAAGGCAGACACCTAGTCCCTTTCTTGTTTAACGAAGAAAGCACTATTCCTTTTCCAAAGCTTCCTCAGAAACTTCAGACTAAAGATTTTGTTTACATACTTCCGAGAAATACGCCTTAATTTAACCCTGGACAATCATAAGCAGTGGTTTTTAAAAATGTGTCGTAAAACATACGTTTCTTTCGTCAGTCAGAATCTCTGAATTGCGTTATATATCTATCTTCAATTTGAAGAATGATTATTTGACACGGATTTCCAATTCAGCTGTCTCTCGAGGAAACCCAGTGCTGTGATATCCGGTCAATTTCATTAAATCGGAACACTGGCTCCTTTGAAGTTTTAACACTGAAATAAAAGAAATGAAGTAAAATGTTCGTAGTGACCCTCCACAAAAGATTCCACCTGTCAAAACGTGACAAAATCGCACTGCTCAGTGCATTCTACTTTAAGATTCAATTCCAAATTCAACATATCACACTGATCATATATCAATATTGTCATTCCACCTCACTGGCGATGAATCGTTTTCAAAATGAATATGTACCGTCTAGAAAAAAAAACAACATTTACGATGCGAGGATTAGATTTATAAAAACCATCCCTAGCAGTAAGTGCACAAACATTTATTGATAGTGTATCGTTTCTCGCACCCTCTATTATTGCTAATACGTCGTTGGATAATAGTTGTTTGACGGTTCTCCACGAATTAACTAGCAGGGCAGATATTTCTCAACGACGACGCTCACCTTCTTGACAAATGACAAACTCTGCATGTTTTAGTGACACTGGCTATACAACCCTATGATTTCCATGTGGTGATATTGGCTATGCCAGTTTCACACGATTGGAGGAAAATGATAAAGTCTGTTTATTTCGCATGAGCACACATTGGAAGCGATTAATCGATAAATAAGATCTGGCCAGCGGACGCGAAGAGCTATGAAATGCAGCTGGTCTAGCCAGAGCGTCAAGGAATTGACTGTGTAGCTGGGAATGACACATTTTGGTAACTTTGATGCCGTTGCGACTCCTAATACGATCCAATGACCACTTTACCCGCACGGGTTATAAAGAACAATCTGATGTCTGTTTCCAATTAAATTCTCATTTGTAGATTGTTGAGTTGGCAAAGCACGACTCCCCTGTTCGCACCATGGACGTGAAAATGTTCACACTTGCTTTCTTGAGTGGAACCAGAAGAGGCTTCATAGATTAAGCAAAAGGCAACGCAAAAACCTCGGGTATATAGTCCCGGGTTACGATCATGTTTTTATTGCAGCCTGATTTTGTTAGATGCCTATCGCTGTAACTTCGACATATTTAACATTAGCGGGCTAGTTTGCATCTGATAACAAGGGAAATATTGTTGTGTCTCTAATTTACATCCGTGCATTGCCCCGTTATTATGCGTTGGATGATATATAATTGTATGCCATTTTTTAACTGGAAAAGACGTTGAATTATCAATGTCGATGTTTGAAATCAAGAATACGTCTTTTAAACGGGATAGCGTACCATATGGTAGCCTTCGCAGCCTTCAAACCGCTCGTCCTGTTCAAATAAAATTGTATCTTAGCATGTATTTGGGGGAAATCCCTTAACAATGAACACTGCGATAGTGCAGTAAGCTAACTAGAAACATTGAACGTTTAAATCCCAAAATTTGAAAACTATTTTTTGTGCTTGTTTTTAAGCTTACCATTCCCAACGTTTTACGTGCCATCCACAAGTAGAAACTGTATCGAATCTGGTTCTTTTCACTGGATGTAACTCGTCTAGAAACGTAATAAGTTCATCCTCATATTTTTTGTGTTCATGTATATAAATGTTATGTCCTTCCTAGTGTTAAATGCCGTTGGGGTTTCCATGGTTATACGGCATCTCTCTAATTAATGTTTTCTTGGCCGCGATCATCGAGATCTTTGTCATTTTCGTCAACTCTGCGTTTTTCGTCGTTTTCATTGAATAATTCACTATCTTAACTAAGTATGCCAGTCTTTAAAGGAGCAAATGATTACTCTCATCGCGGCCTCAATGATCGTTGGTGGTTTGAATTTTACTTGCACTACATCATACCGTAAAGTTAACGCTTTTTTGTGTGCTGTATTCTCTGTATAGTTCCCATTGTATTTACACCAATATAATTCTTAACCTGAATACTTCATTAATTTACAGGATTTTGTGGCTACTTAAAAGAACCGATGTTATGAACTGACGTTGAACAGCAAGTTGATCTTTTCTGTGATGATATAAATCCATCAATGTGTGGGTAATGTGATTCCATAAACTCACACTCACGTATGAATTCTTGCATAAAACTGTACCTGTCAATCAGTGGTACCTTAAACATTACATAATATTCATTAATTTTATTAAATATATTAGTCTCACATAAAAGGAAACTGTCGCTGCTCTGGTGGGTCCTGTAGATAGTAATTCTATGTTTTAATTTGTATAAAGCAAAATGGCGTCCCTCGCACGGAAGATGGAAAGAATACGTTCGCCCTACACTTGCGTGTGCGCATCGGTGGAAAGAAAGGCGGCAAAGCGGTAAGCCCAGTCTAAATCGTCTATTTGGATACTACTCATTTGCAAGAATATTCAAGAAATTTTCCGTGGATATGTGGTGCAGGTAACCGAGTTACATATGCGAAGTGTTTGTAAAAACCTTTCGGCATCAAAAACGTCTCAAAATACTGATTGAAAATGCATACCCTTTTATTGGCACAAATAAAAAAAGTCTGGTGTTCAGCACGTATCAGGAACGTACTGTCAAGTCAATTTAATTAGGCACCAATTAAGTTGTGCTGCGATGCTGAGACGACTGGCCTCAGTTCTTATACGTTACGGTTAAGTACGCATCCTTTAGTGTTGAATCTATATCTGTTGTTCTATTTAACAGTGAGGAAAGATAAAATGTGTGTTCAGTTCTTGGCAATCAATTCATTGTACGGATTTTGTATGAATTATTGTTTAGGTGTACTTGTTGTTTGAAAAATATACCATCTCCATTAAAATGGGTTTGAAAAACTAATTTTAGTTTTAAAAAATGAAAGATGCCATTATATTTATGAATAAGTTATAAATCAATTTTACTCGCCATTTACATATTTGTTTATACATTATTATCTATTTTATTATTATTTACCGTCTTCACGTGTTTCAATATTATTTACGCCTTTATTTGTCTACTGCAATAGTCTCCATAGACATCAAACCTTGTTTCTTCTTCTTCTTCTTCTTCTTCTTCTTCTTCTTCTTCTTCTTCTTCTTCTTCTTCTTCTTTTTCTTCTTCTTCTTTTTCTTCTTCTTCTTCTTCTTCTTCTTCTTCTACTGCTAGTACTACTACTTCTACTTCTTGTATTAATAAGATGTTCGATATTATAGAAACTAATAATTATTGATTGCTTACATTATGTCGTTAGGAATGTTTCTCAGTTAACACTGCACATGTAAATCTACAAATGCTAATAATGAAAATAAGTGCAATAGATATCGACCAAACGAAGGCTGTACGTGATATCAATAAATTTATTTATCGGCATAGAGGTAGATGGTATTTATAAAGTCTTGTTTGTTTTCGTTCTATTCTCATCTTTCACATTTTACACATATACGGATGTCCAGGACAATATTAAATGTCGGCATGGGTTTGGATGAGGCAAACATATTGTGATGTTAAATTATTAACGAAAGATACAGTGAGGGCAAATATGTTTTCTCTCCAAGTGAACACTTTCATTTTGTTTATCTATTTATTTATTTTTAAAACTTGGCTAGAAAAGCCGATTCATAGAATGATACTTAAATAGATCACTAATCTTTCACTTTATTTCTCGCCGCTGAATTTGTCGCCATTAAGTCTTGGTTTTATTATATCTGGGGGATACTCATTAAGAAAATGACATGATGGTTGTTATACATTTGAAATCAAACGCAGACACACACACACACACACACACACACACACATTTTGAGACATAAACACGAATAACATAGTTGTTTCCAGAGAAGGAAGAACGACAGTAATACTTTGAACAAAGCAGAAGATTTGTATAGGCGGGAGACTCTCAACAGCCTACAGAAACCACTTAGGACCTTAGTTACGTAGAGATCTTCCTATTGGCACAAATCAAATCATAGCGTTGTGCAGCATGGATCGAAATGATAGCTGAATAGAGAGCTGAATATTGGATACTTATTCACTTATTTTGCTATGTGAGAGATACCACGCATTGGAAATAGTCTCTGAGCTTACTTAATGCTCACTAGTCTTCGTCTCGTTATACGATTCGATACCACATCAGGCTAAATGTGTTCAAACAACAGATAGCTTATGTAGATCAGTGTTAGATTGATCAACATTTACGTTTGTATTTTAAATGGACTTTCTCGACAAGAATATTTCTCTAATTTCAATTTGCTTCTTTACAAGGACTAAGGAAATAGTCGATTGTATTGTTCTTATTTTAGATTAGAACGTTGCTAAAGGTTTATATTTCGAACGATAAACTTTAATTTCCGCGGTTTTGTTTTATCAGCTTCACAGTTGAAGTATTTGAACTTGTGCTTTTTTCTAATTACAACATCAGCTACCAACTGTTTAGATTACAAAATAAATCCGAGGAAAACGTTAATACCTTATCATGACACACGGTGCAAGAGGTTAACGCGACTTATGTTCAGATTAAAATATCACTTTTACACACGGAATCTAACACGATGAAAATCTTTATAGAAATCAAACATAACATATTTTGTACCCTTCTGGCTGTTTTGTTATATCCAGGGATTAGATCCATTCCTCCCTATGGTCCTCCTTGTGATTTACCCCCGGGAACAGTTCCATGGTTCGGAGAGGATGTAAATACCACTGTGACAATCGATCTTGGAAATTCAGAGGTGAGTCAGCCTGTTTAATTAATTCTTTGTCCAATCTGTGTCGATGTATTTTGTATTAATGTCGTTTTGCAAACATTTTCTTGGAAATTCAGAGGAAAGTCAGTCTGTTTATCTTAATTCTTTATCGAATCTATGTCGATGTATTTTGTATTAATGTCGTTTTGCAAACATTTTCTTGGAAATTCAGAGGAAAGTCAGTCTGTTTATTTGAATTCTTTGTCGAATCTGTGTCGATGCGATTTGTTTTAATGTCGTTTTGCAAACATTTCCATTCCTATCGGCCCTAGAGAGAGTGGAAAAATTGAGTTATACTAAGTACTAGGACATCCCATTTGGGTAATGAAAGAAGTTTTACAAATCTTTGATCCAATTGCACCAATTCGAAGTGTAATATTTCAATTAGCAGATTTCAATACCAGATAGAAGAAAACTCAAGTGATATAGAAATGATGCACTCTATTAGAGAGAAGAAAACTCAAGTGATATAGAAATGATACTCTCTATTAGAGAGAAGAAAACTCAAGTGATATAGAAATGATACTCTCAATTAGATAGAAGAAAACTCAAGTGATATAGAAATGATACTCTCAATTAGAGAGAAGAAAACTCAAGTGATATAGAAATGATACTCTCAATTAGAGAGAAGAAAACTCAAGTGATATAGAAATGATGCACTCTATTACAGAGAAGAAAACTCAAGTGATATAGAAATGATGCACTCTATTACAGAGAAGAAAACTCAAGTGATATAGAAATGATGCACTCTATTAGAGAGAAGAAAACTCAAGTGATATAGAAATGATGCACTCTATTAGAGAGAAGAAAACTCAAGTGATATAGAAATGATACTCTCAATTAGAGAGAAGAAAACTCAAGTGATATAGAAATGATACTCTCAATTAGAGAGAAGAAAACTCAAGTGATATAGAAATGATGAACTCTATTACAGAGAAGAAAACTCAAGTGATATAGAAATGATACTCTCTATTAGAGAGAAGAAAACTCAAGTGATATAGAAATGATGCCCTCTATTACAGAGAAGAAAACTCAAGTGATATAGAAATGATACTCTCAATTAGAGAGAAGAAAACTCAAGTGATATAGAAATGATACTCTCAATTAGAGAGAAGAAAACTCAAGTGATATAGAAATGATGCACTCTATTACAGAGAAGAAACCTCAAGTGATATAGAAATGATGCACTCTATTAGAGAGAAGAAAACTCAAGTGATATAGAAATGATACTCTCAATTAGAGAGAAGAAAACTCAAGTGATATAGAAATGATACTCTCAATTAGAGAGAAGAAAACTCAAGTGATATAGAAATGATACTCTCAATTAGATAGAAGAAAACTCAAGTGATATAGAAATGATACTCTCAATTAGAGAGAAGAAAACTCAAGTGATATAGAAATGATACTCTCAATTAGAGAGAAGAAAACTCAAGTGATATAGAAATGATGCACTCTATTACAGAGAAGAAAACTCAAGTGATATAGAAATGATACTCTCTATTAGAGAGAAGAAAACTCAAGTGATATAGAAATGATGCACTCTATTTCAGAGAAGAAAACTCAAGTGATATAGAAATGATACTCTCAATTAGAGAGAAGAAAACTCAAGTGATATAGAAATGATACTCTCAATTAGAGAGAAGAAAACTCAAGTGATATAGAAATGATGCACTCTATTACAGAGCAGAAACCTCAAGTGATATAGAAATGATGCACTCTATTACAGAGAAGAAAACTCAAGTGATATAGAAATGATGCACTCTATTAGAGAGAAGAAAACTCAAGTGATATAGAAATGATGCACTCTATTACAGAGAAGAAAACTCAAGTGATATAGAAATGATGCACTCTATTACAGAGAAGAAAACTCAAGTGATATAGAAATGATGCTCTCTATTAGAGAGAAGAAAACTCAAGTGATATAGAAATGATGCTCTCTATTAGAGAGAAGAAAACTCAAGTGATATAGAAACGATGCACTCTATTACAGAGAAGAAAACTCAAGTGATATAGAAACGATGCACTCTATTACAGAGAAGAAAACTCAAGTGATATAGGAATGATGCACTCTATTACAGAGAAGAAACCTCAAGTGATATAGAAATGATGCACTCTATTACAGAGAAGAAAACTCAAGTGATATAGAAATGATGCACTCTATTACAGAGAAGAAAACTCAAGTGATATAGAAATGATGCACTCTATTAGAGAGAAGAAACCTCAAGTGATATAGAAATGATGCACTCTATTACAGAGAAGAAAACTCAAGTGATATAGAAATGATGCACTCTATTACAGAGAAGAAAACTCAAGTGATATAGAAATGATGCACTCTATTAGAGAGAAGAAAACTCAAGTGATATAGAAATGATGCACTCTATTAGAGAGAAGAAAACTCAAGTGATATAGAAATGATGCACTCTATTAGAGAGAAGAAATTTCAAGTGATATAGAAATGATGCACTCTATTAGAGAGAAGAAAACTCAAGTGATATAGAAATGATGCACTCTATTAGAGAGAAGAAAACTCAAGTGATATAGAAATGATGCACTCTATTACAGAGAAGAAAACTCAAGTGATATAGAAATGAAGCACTCTATTACAGAGAAGAAAACTCAAGTGATATAGAAATGATGCACTCTATTAGAGAGAAGAAAACTCAAGTGATATAGAAATGATGCTCTCTATTAGAGAGAAGAAAACTCAAGTGATATAGAAATGATGCACTCTATTAGAGAGAAGAAAACTCAAGTGATATGATGCACTCTATTACAGAGAAGAATCCTCAAGTGATATAGAAATGATGCACTCTATTACAGAGAAGAAAACTCAAGTGATATAGAAATGATGCCCTCTATTAGAGAGAAGAAAACTCAAGTGATATAGAAATGATGCTCTCTACTAGAGAGAAGAAAACTCAAGTGATATAGAAATGATGCTCTCTACTAGAGAGAAGAATCCTCAAGTGATATAGAAATGATGCACTCTATTATGTTCTCTATTAGAGAGAAGAAAACTCAAGTGATATAGAAATGATGCTCTCTATTAGAGAGAAGAAAACTCAAGTGATATAGAAATGATGCTCTCTATTAGAGAGAAGAAAACTCAAGTGATATAGAAATGATGCTCTCTATTAGAGAGAAGAAAACTCAAGTGATATAGAAATGATACTCTCTATTAGATAGAAGAAAACTCAAGTGATATAGAAATGATGCTCTCTATTAGATAGAAGAAAACTCAAGTGATATAGAAATGATACTCTCAATTAGAGAGAAGAAAACTCAAGTGATATAGAAATGATGCACTCTATTAGAGAGAAGAAAACTCAAGTGATATAGAAATGATACTCTCTATTAGATAGAAGAAAACTCAAGTGATATAGAAATGATGCTCTCTATTAGAGAGAAGAAAACTCAAGTGATATAGAAATGATACTCTCTATTAGATAGAAGAAAACTCAAGTGATATAGAAATGATGCTCTCTATTAGAGAGAAGAAAACTCAAGTGATATAGAAATGATGCACTCTATTAGAGAGAAGAAAACTCAAGTGATATAGAAATGATGCACTCTATTACAGAGAAGAAAACTCAAGTGATATAGAAATGATGCACTCTATTAGAGAGAAGAAAACTCAAGTGATATAGAAATGATGCACTCTATTAGAGAGAAGAAAACTCAAGTGATATAGAAATGATGCACTCTATTAGAGAGAAGAAAACTCAAGTGATATAGAAATGATGCACTCTATTACAGAGAAGAAAACTCAAGTGATATAGAAATGATGCACTCTATTACAGAGAAGAAAACTCAAGTGATATAGAAATGATGCACTCTATTACAGAGAAGAAAACTCAAGTGATATAGAAATGATGCACTCTATTACAGAGAAGAATCCTCAAGTGATATAGAAATGATACTCTCAAGCTGACATACATTAATTACTGTTTTCATATTTTATATCATGTATCTTCCAAAATATAAGTTTCTAGAGATACATTTTTTGTTGCCATTTATATCTCAATAGAATGTGGTAATATTAGAAATACAAAATATGTTGCTGGAAATCCGATTTGATTAGGTTACCTTTATTCCAAGATGTCTATCGCAGCGGTATCATGCCATAGATATATACAATCATGTCCCAAACAGTCACATTGTCATGACACCAGGCAGACAAGTCCAAACACTAATTTCTTAATGCTGAGTGCCTTGCGAGGCAATTGTTAGTATCATATTTATGTCTTTGATATGATTCGCCCGATATTAGAACACGTGCCCATCCGCATCCGAGGCGGACGATCTAACCACTCTACCACAGGAGCGATCATCCAGAAAAGAAGCTTATACAGTTATTATTCTGTGTCATTACAAATATCAGATTCAGTAAATACGAAACATTTTTGGAGAAGATAAATGTCATCTGTAGATGTTTTTTATTCTCTGATTGATGTTAACGGGAAAAAAATTATTTTGATATTGTGATTGTTTTTGTATACAAATAAACAGACACACACACAACTAGACTGACTGAAGCATTCGTGTATGTATTTGGCGTCTCCCTCGCAGCGAGTTATTGACTGCTCTCTACTCGTTTGGCAGATTCCACTAATTTGTATATATGTTTTTAATTTCTATAAATGTTTTTAATCGCTTAAGTGGATCGTTTGTTGTTTTTATTTCACCGCGAAGTTTGTATTGTACATACCAAAGAACTTATAATCGTCTCAACAATTAATAACATACCAAAGAACTAATAATCGTCTCAACAATTAATAAATACCTCAAGTTCTAAGGTCAAAGCTAACACAGAACGCTTAAACTGAAGTATGTGACTTATCAGTATTACAATTCTGTGCAATACTTATTTCCAGACAACCATATTAAACACATTGTACAAAACAAAATAGTGTATTATTATGTAGAATGAGGTATACAGAACTGTTTTCGTTTTGTTTTAAGCGGTCCTAGATTTCTCTTGTCGTTTTATATCGAGATTCACATTTTTGCTGGTGTTCCAAAACTGCTGTTCATTGTCGATAAACATTGAAAGCAAAGGAGAGTAATAAATTCATGATACACACTAATTGTTTTAAGGGTCTGTAGCACAGCCATTTTACATAAAAAGCATATGAAACATGTGCTAACGTACACTATAATGTACCATAAATAGCGTACAAATGTCAGTTTGACAAACTGTACTGCAACGCTCTTCCATTTTATTATACATCAGGAAAAATATGAATTAATTTAACACCTCGATATATTCTAGTCCTCTCTTCATTTACAAAAGTAAATATGTGTTGTAATGTCAACAAATGTCAAAAACACACATAAGCTGCATAACTCTATAATATTATAAGTTTTCACTGAATTTACCTAATAAGAAGAATACAATTTGTACAATGCCAAGAGAGGACTTAATACTAATGGCATAAAAGAAGGTTGTAACACAGGTTAATATGCATGAAGTGTAAGAAAAAATAGTATATTAAAGACATTATTTTTAGATGAAGTGATGGCTTTGTTTGTTACAGGACAGAGCAGTATTACTATTTTCGCACATACAGTAACGTTTTATAATCACTTTAAGCAGAGTATGATAGAAGCAGAAATTAAAACAAAATATTGTAACAAAATGGATGGGTAATTGTTACTTACATTGCATTGTAAGTGTATATAAATTATATAAGAAACAGTGGGGACATAAAGCTGTAGATTGTAAGATATTTACATAAGTATAGATGATAATAGGAGGCAAAGATAAAATATAAGTATGTCTATTAAGTATGAGAAATATAAATGGATAATTGGGCATGTTGTAAGTATGACAAATATAAATGGATAATTACGTATTTTGGATCTGACATTTCGCAATTATAGCTATGTCAATACTAAATGAGCTAAAGCTGCTATAAGTTTAATGGTTAGTATTAACCAAATAACATAACAGACCCAGATTTTCACGCCGTATTTTCATACATCCAGATACTTGCTCCTGTTGCAATAATACCAAAGGAATATTTAAAATGCGTTGTGATAATAACTGTGCCACATATAATATTATTTATTGGATAACTTGTACAAAGAAATATGTTGACAAACCCGTCAACAAATGTACGAAAACAATACTAAACATTTTACAAAAAGATCTTTATCAATTTATCACTCTGATTTCATGTTTTCACACAAGTCAGTGACGGCTTTCATAATTTATAAACTCTTCATTTTATGCAATTGGTACTGTCAATTCTATTTTAAAAACAAGGTCTTTGAAAAGAGACATACAGGATTCACTGTCAATTCTATTTTAAAAACAAGGTCTTTGAAAAGAGACATATTGGATTCACTGTCTATGTACTCCCTGTCCAGTAGGTTTATATTTTAAGAATCTAAATGAACTTAATCGATCTTTGTTTGGCTGTTTTTTAATGATGTGGCTGCTGAGAAACACATTGCCAATAGCGAATTAGATTGGGCTATACTCGCCTCAATGAAATTCGCTTACAATGTTTATATTTATTCTACGTCGCCATGATAATCAGCTGGTTTACTTTTTTCCATCAATCTCTCTCTCTCTCTCTCTCTCTCTCTCTCTCTCTCTCTCTCTCTCTCTCTGTGCGTGCATGCGTGTGTGTGTATGTGTGTGTGTGTGTGTGTGTGTTTATGGGTTGAACGTTGAATTTTGCCGACAACTTTGTTTGGTCGTTTATGTTTCCCACTGGCACCGTTCTTTATACATATATCAAACCGATCCGTTCGCATGTATATATTATATTATGTTATGTTATGTTATGTTATGTTATGTTATGTTATGTTATGTTATGTTACGTTACGTTACGTTACGTTACGTTACATTACATTACATTACATTACATTACATTACATTACATTACATTATATTATATTATATTATATTATATTATATATAATGCAAGTTTCCTGGGAGATAACTAGTTTAACTAAAGACCTATATATTTTGTTATTATTTTTAGAAAATTGGCAAATTTATCAATATTAGATTTCTGTGCAATTTAAAAATTTACCATCCTACTGTGCTTCTTTTGAACCATTCTTTTTTCAAAAACAATAAAATATAATTTTTACATTCTAAAATCTGTTTTTAAAAATGTTTCAAATTACAACACATCAACGTTTTAAAATCTTAAAAATGTTAGAATAACTACTGAAAGCGTCATATCAATATTAATTGTTTTGAATAAAGTAGACATTTCAATTCATTTGAAAAGTTTCAATTATTAGATTATTTATAATTTTCGTTGATAAATTCGCAATTTTATTGTGAATTATATATATTGAAAGGGAAATGGATATGTGAGTCTCTTTTTCACTGTATGTACTAATGAAGTGCGTGTATCTACCAACAATGCTTCTGTTGTCTATTTTTTCACTGCAATGTTGTCGAAATGCTTCCGCTTACTAGATGGTGTGCTGCACATGCTTATCAGTTAACAGTCATATAAGAAAGCTTAAGGAAGTCGGTTGTTTTATACCCTTCTTGAGTTTAAATTCAATGATAAAACAATGTTTTACAACATTTCTGTAAATCAATCCAGTTTCTAACACAGATTTGTCTAGCTCTCACCTTATCACGATGATTGCTGGTTTACGTGGGCAGGTAGTGGTGTTCAGTTTGTTTCTATTTTAGTGGCAGTTTCTCACATACCCATCAAGAAAGAGGAATAAATTACATAAAAGGACATAATTTACAGTAAATGTTAAAATACTGACAGTAGTTGTATGATTAATAATCATCACCTCAGCCATTTTGAATTTTCGTCTCCTGTTTGGTGACAGCAGCATACTTTCAAGAGATAAAAAAAAAACACTGATTAAAAGAAAGATCATTAGCTCTTACGTTTAGGCTCTTACAAAACGCAACAAAAAAGGAGCGAAGACAACAAACTATGTAAAATTTAACAAATAATGTATTTCTTTAGAAGATCAGGTAAAAATGAGAAAAAGAACTTAAAGTTTTACGAGTCATATTCATACAATTATAGAAGAATAATCCAAGAATTAAAACTCGAAGTCCTAGTAATAAAACGTCCTAATGAAACTGAGTTCGAAATCAAACATGAAAGGCGATGACATATGCTGGGGTCAGCGTCCTCCAAATGTGTCAACATTTCTTTGTTGAAGAACAGAAAATAATATTACAGTATTTGCATTCTTTCTAAATTTCGATAACTGTCCTTGTCAAAGAATTAATTTACAGCAAATTTATTTCCTATCCAATGAGGAATAATCTCTTGTTATCTAAATAATCTGATAATATAATAAAGTAGCCCCAAACAACTGGTCACAACAAAAGAAAACAAACAACTCTTTAACTTCTCAAATATTATGGCAAGAACAAATATTCTTTCTCAGAACATCAATATTAAAACTGGCTACGGCGCAAAACAAATGCCACGACATGTGTCATTCTTCCTGAAAACCCTAATTGATTCATGTTATTTGTCATGTATTCCAAGTATGGCCTCAATTAAAAGCAATGATTGTTACTCTGGAAAAGAATTTTTAAATTTTTTCTTTTAATTTCAACTCTTACTGATTCTGAATCAAGGTCAGGAACTAGGCCATCATTAGACATAAAGTTTCTATTATTAATGTTTACTAAAACCAATCAGGTCAAAATAAACTGTATTTCTGTTGAGTTTAAATTACTGAGCTATTCGGCTGTTGGATAGAAATTACTGAATTCCTCGGCTATTGGGTAGAAATTACAGAGCCCCTCGGCTGTTGGGTAGAAATTACTGAGCTCCTAGGCTGTTGGGTACAAATTACTGAGCTCATCGGCTGTTGTATACAAATTTCTGAGCTCATCGGTTGTTGGGTAAAAATTACTGAGCTCCTCGGCTGTTGTATACAAATTACTGAGCTCATCGGCTGTTGTATACAAATTACTGAGCTCATCGGTTGTTGGGTAAAAATTACTGAGCTCCTCGGCTGTTGTATACAAATTACTGAGCTCATCGGCTGTTGTATACAAATTACTGAGCTCATCGGCTGTTGGGTACAAATTACTGAGCTCATCGCCTGTTGGGTACAAATTACTGAACCCATCAAAGTTAGTCTTCGCAAGGTGCAATTGTCGTTTATCCCACGGTAATGTAGAACATTAAGCTGACAGAAACAAATTGCACCGACTAAATCATTGATCAAACTTTTATCTGATAAAAATTTATTAGGTGCGAGAGATGCAATTAGAACAGATGGAATGAAGTGAAACGTGCAATGCAGTTTGGATTAAGCTGAGCAAATTGAACAGCAAGGACAATGACTGCTAAAATGGGCGTTATGGCATATTACCAGCTGAATAAATAAGTATCTTTCATTAAGTATTTTACAGCTAATGCGAGTAATTAATTCGTGTCAGGCATTTTGGTAACATGTTTGGAATAATTGATTTCATACGCACTTTTAAGAAAGATTTATTTTGAAATTAGTATAACAGTCAAAATGATATAACAGTCAATATGATATAACAGTCAATATGATATAACAGTCACAATCATAGAACAGTCCAATGATATAACAGTCAAAATGATATAAGTTAAAATGATATGACAGTCAAAATGATATAGCATTCAAAATGATATAACATTCAAAATGATATTACAGTCAAAATGATATAACAGTCAAAATGATATAACAGTCAAAATGATAAAAGAAGAGTTAAGAGCAAGCCAAGAGTTGCTTGTGTGTATGAAGATAAATCTCGAGCGGTTGAAGTCCGAGATGACTTTGCTTTCCATACATTGTGTAACCAACTTAATGACTATGTTACAACCCAGACAACTTAATGACTATCTTACAATCCAGACAACTTAATGACTATCTTACAATCCAGACAACTTAATGACTATCTTACAACCCAGACAACTTAATGACTATCTTACAATCCAGACAACTTAATGACTATCTTACAATCCAGACAACTTAATGACTATCTTACAATCCAGACAACTTAATGACTATCTTACAACCCAGACAACTTAATGACTATCTTACAACCCAGACAACTTAATGACTATCTTACAATCCAGACAACTTAATGACTATCTTACAATCCAGACAACTTAATGACTATCTTACAACCCAGACAACTTAATGACTATCTTACAACCCAGACAACTTAATGACTATCTTACAATCCAGACAACTTAATGACTATCTTACAATCCAGACAACTTAATGACTATCTTACAACCCAGACAACTTAATGACTATCTTACAATCCAGACAACTAAGTTACAAACACAATAGCAGCAAACAAATTACTACTATTACTACTGCTACTAAATAGTACGACAGCAAGAAAAAAAAAGAAAAGGATTATCATTTCTGATAGGCTATCTTTGTTATCTACTTTCGACCCATACATTTGTTGGAGTTTGATTTACTGTATTTGATGTATTCACACACACACACACAACACACACACACACACACACACAGCGCTCATTAAAATATGTGCATACATGTTTCAGACAGGACAAATAAACTTCTATTATTTTCACAGTATAAATTTTCTGCTAAATCTGTTCTTTAAACCTCACCTGGTTCTTTCTATAATATTTTCATTTTTTGTAGAAGCTACTGGCACTATGATATTTCTAAAGCTACTGGTACTAGGATATTTCTAAAACTACTGGCACTAGGATATTTTTAAAGCTACTGGCACTAGGTTATTCCTAAAGCTACTGGCACTATGATATTTCTAAAGCTACTGGTACTAGGATATTTCTAAAGCTACTGGTACTAGGACAGTTCTAAAGCTACTGGTACTAGGATAGTTCTAAAGCTACTGGTACTAGGACAGTTTTAAAGCTGCTGGTACTAGAATATTTCTAAAGCTACTGGTACTAGGATGTTTCTAAAGCTACTGGTACTAGGATATTTCTAAAGCTACTGGTACTAGGATATTTCTAAAGCTACTGGTACTAGGATATTTCTAAAGCTACTGGTACTAGGATATTTCTAAAGCTACTGGTACTAGGATATTTCTAAAGCTACTGGCACTAAGATATTTCTAAAGCTACTGGTATTAAAATAGTTCTAAAGTTACTGGTACTAGGATTTTTCTAAAGCTACTGGTACTAGGATATTTCTAAAGCTACTGGCACTATGATATTTCTAAAGCTACTGGTACTAGAATAGTTCTAAAGCTACTGATACTAGGACAGTTCTAAAGCTACTGGTACTAGGATTGTTCTAAAGCTAATGGTACTAGGATATTTCTAAAGCTACTGTGTTACGTGTTTAGGCTCGAATAAACAGTAACATGGAAAGAGTGAAAATGACAAGCTTGTAAAAACTTAATATACATTTTATTGAGCACAAATATTTTCCAGAAAAGAAAAATAAACTTACGGTTTTAAGAATCTATTCCAAAATTAATCCAAAAATAATTCAAAATATAATCCACTAGTGCAATTGCAAAAGTCCTGGTAATAAAATAAATGTCCTAAAAATTCCCAGTTCGAATCTTAGTGAAGCATCCAAGATGGAAGACGATGTCACGTGATAAAGTCAGTTCTGTTCATATGAAATTCAATGAGCACAAATGTTTTCCAGATAAATAACAAAATAAATCCTCTTCATCCAAACGAATTGAAATAATTTCCATTACAAGGAAATTTTTATAATAATATAAATCAACTCAACTTAGTATTCTAACAGCCCAACTTCTACTAAATAGTTCGGTCCAAAACATAATTTATATATTTGTTTTTACCTAAACAAGGAATGGGTGACACCATCTTCTAGAATCTTTAGAACAAATTTACGTTGAAAAAATCTCGTACACACCGTATGACCCAGATGAGAATCAGTTATGTTTACTCTCAAGAACTAAAAATAGAAAGATATTTATAACAAAGCTCCATAATGTCCATGGAATAAACCAATCATTTTAAAAGCTTGTTTACAACTCTGAAGCCATGTCAGAAATGAAGTCAACATCTGGTGTTTGTTTGCAAAGTACAGGTCATCCCACTTTTAAAAACAAATATATCCCAATGAATGAATCTTAAACTTAAAATGTCAAATTTGAATCTGACAAACAAACAATTAAAAAAAAATGACTAACATCAAATATACGTAACATACTGGTACTAGGATATTTCTAAAGCTACTGGTACTAGGATATTTCTAAAGCTACTGGTATTAGGCTAGTTCTAAAGCTACTGGTACTAGGATAGTTCTAAAACTACTGGTACTAGAATAGTTGTAAAGCTACTGGCACTAGGATATTTCTAAAGCTACTGGTACTAGGATAGTTCTAAAGCTACTGGTACTAGGATAGTTCTAAAGCTACTGGTACTAGGATATTTCTAAAGCTACTGGTAATAGGAGAGTTCTAAAGCTACTGGTACTAGGATATTTCTAAAGCTAGTCGTACTAGGATATTTCTAAAGCTACTGGTACTAGGATATTTCTAAAGCTACTGGTACTAGGATGTTTCTAAAGCTACTGGTACTAGGATATTTCTAACGCTACTGGTACTAGGATAGTTCTAAAGCTACTGGCACTATGATATTTCTAAAGCTACTGGTACTAGGATATTTCTAAAGCTACTGGTACTAGGATGGTTCTAAAGCTACTGGTACTAGGATATTTCTAAAGCTAGTGTTACTAGAATATTTCTAAAGCTACTGGCACTAGGATATTTCTAAAGCTACTGGTACTAGGATATATTTAAAGCTACTGGTATGATGACAGTTCTAAAGCTACTGGCACTAGAATATTTCTAAAGCTACTGGTACTAGGATATTTCTAAAGCTAATGGTACTAGGATATTTCTAATGCTACTGGTACTAGAATATTTCTAAAGCTACTGGTACTAGGATAGTTCTAAAGCTGCTGGTACTAGGATAGTTCTAAAGCTACTGGCACTAGGATATTTCTAAAGCTACTGGTACTAGGATAGTTCTAAAGCTACTTGTACTAGGATAGTTCTAAAGCTACTGGTACTAGGATAGTTCTAAAGCTACTGGTACTAGGATATTTCTAAAGCTACTGGTAATAGAAGAGTTCTAAAGCTACTGGTACTAGGATATTTCTAAAGCTAGTCGTACTAGGATATTTCTAAAGCTACTGGTACTAGGATGTTTCTAAAGCTACTGGCACTAGGATATTTCTAAAGCTACTGGTAATAGGAGAGTTCTAAAGGTACTGGTACTAGGATATTTCTAAAGCTAGTGGTACTAGGATATTTCTAAAGGTACTGGTACTAGGATATTTCTAAAGCTACTGGTACTAGGAGAGTTCTAAAGCTACTGGTACTAGGATATTTCTAAAGCTACTGGTATTAGGATAGTTCTAAAGCTACTGGTACTAGGATATTTCTAAAGCTACTGATACTAGGATAGTTCCAAAGCTACTGGTACTAGGGTAGTTCTATAGCCACTGGTACTAGGATAGTTCTAAAGCTACTGGTACTAGGATATTTCGAAAGCTACTGGTACTAGGATATTTCTAAAACTACTGGTACTAGGATATTTTTAAAGCTACTGGAAAGAGGAGAGTTCTAAAGCTACTGGTACTAGGATATTTCTAAAGCTACTCGTACTAGGATATTTCTAAAGCTACTGGTACTAGGATAGTTATAAAACTACTGGTACTAGGACAGTTCTAAAGCTACTGGTACTAGGCTATTTCTAAAGCTACTGGTACTAGGATAGTTCCAAAGCTACTGGTACTAGGATAGATCTATAGCTACTGGTATTAGGATAGTTCTAAAGCTACTGGTACTAGGAGAGTTCTAAAGCTACTGGTACTCGGATATTTCTAAAGCTACTGGTACTAGGACATTTCTAAAGCTACTGGAAAGAGGAGAGTTCTAAAGCTACTGGTACTAGGATATTTCTAAAGCTACTTTTACTAGGATAGTGCTAAAGATACTGGAAAGAGGATAGTTCTAAAGATACTGGTACTAGGATATTTCTAAAGCTACTGGTACTAGAATAGTTCTAAAGCTACTGGTACTAGGATAGTTCCAAAGCTACTGGTACTAGGACAGTTCTAAAGCTACGGGTACTATGACAGTTCTAAAGCTACTGGTACTAGGATAGTTCTAAAGGTACTGGTACTAGGATATTTCTAAAGCTACCGGTACTAGGATATTTCCAAAGCTACTGGTACTAGGATAGTTCTAAAGCTACTGGTACTAGGATATTTCTAAGGCTACTGGTACTAGGATAGTTATAAAGCTACTGGTACTAAGATAGTTCTATAGCTACTGGTACTAGGATAGTTCTAAAGCTACTGGTAATAGGAGAGTTCTAAAGGTACTGGTACTAGGATATTTCTAAAGCTAGTGGTACTAGGATATTTCTAAAGGTACTGGTACTAGGATATTTCTAAAGCTACTGGTACTAGGAGAGTTCTAAAGCTACTGGTACTAGGATATTTCTAAAGCTACTGGTATTAGGATAGTTCTAAAGCTACTGGTACTAGGATATTTCTAAAGCTACTGATACTAGGATAGTTCCAAAGCTACTGGTACTAGGGTAGTTCTATAGCCACTGGTACTAGGATAGTTCTAAAGCTACTGGTACTAGGAATTTTCTAAAGCTACTGGTACTAGGATATTTCTAAAACTACTGGTACTAGGATATTTTTAAAGCTACTGGAAAGAGGAGAGTTCTAAAGCTACTGGTACTAGGATATTTCTAAAGCTACTCGTACTAGGATATTTCTAAAGCTACTGGTACTAGGATAGTTATAAAACTACTGGTACTAGGACAGTTCTAAAGCTACTGGTACTAGGCTATTTCTAAAGCTACTGGTACTAGAATAGTTCCAAAGCTACTGGTACTAGGATAGATCTATAGCTAATGGTATTAGGATAGTTCTAAAGCTACTGGTACTAGGAGAGTTCTAAAGCTACTGGTACTCGGATATTTCTAAAGCTACTGGTACTAGGACATTTCTAAAGCTACTGGAAAGAGGAGAGTTCTAAAGCTACTGGTACTAGGATATTTCTAAAGCTACTTGTACTAGGATAGTTCTAAAGATACTGGAAAGAGGATAGTTCTAAAGATACTGGTACTAGGATATTTCTAAAGAAACTGGTACTAGAATAGTTCTAAAGCTACTGGTACTAGGATAGTTCCAAAGCTACTGGTACTAGGACAGTTCTAAAGCTACGGGTACTATGACAGTTCTAAAGCTACTGGTACTAGGATAGTTCTAAAGGTACTGGTACTAGGATATTTCTAAAGCTACCGGTACTAGGATATTTCCAAAGCTACTGGTACTAGGATAGTTCTAAAGCTACTGGTACTAGGATATTTCTAAGGCTACTGGTACTAGGATAGTTATAAAGCTACTGGTGCTAAGATAGTTCTATAGCTACTGGTACTAGGATAGTTCTAAAGCTCCTGGTACTAGGATATTTCTAAAGCTACTGGTACTAGGATATTTCTAAAGCTACTGGTACTGGTATAGTTCTAAAGCTACTGGCACTAGGATATTTCCAAAGCTACTGGTACTAGGATAGTTCTAAAGCTACTGGTACTAGGATATTTGTAAAGCTACTGGTACTAGGATAGCTCTAAAGCTACTGGTACTAGGATAGTTCTATAGCTACTGGTACTAGGATATTTCCAAAGCTACTGGTACTAGGATAGTTCTAAAGCTACTGGTACTAGGATATTTCTAAAGCTACTGGTACTAGGATAGTTCTATAGCTACTGGTACTAGGATAGTTCTAAAGCTACTGGTATTAGGCTAGTTCTAAAGCTACTGGTACTAGGATATTTCTAAAGCTACTGGTACTAGGATATTTCTAAAGCTACTGGTACTAGGATATTTCTAAAGCTACTGGTACTAGGATATTTCTAAAGCTACTGGCACTAATATATTTCTAAAGCTACTGGTATTAAAATAGTTCTAAAGTTACTGGTACTAGGATATTTCTAAAGCTACTGGTACTAGGATATTTCTAAAGCTACTGGCACTATGATATTTCTAAAGCTACTGGTACTAGAATAGTTCTAAAGCTACTGATACTAGGACAGTTCTAAAGCTACTGGTACTAGGATTGTTCTAAAGCTAATGGTACTAGGATATTTCTAAAGCTACTGTGTTACGTGTTTAGGCTCGAATAAACAGTAACATGGAAAGAGTGAAAATGACAAGCTTGTAAAAACTTAATATACATTTTATTGAGCACAAATATTTTCCAGAAAAGAAAAATAAACTTACGGTTTTAAGAATCTATTCCAAAATTAATCCAAAAATAATTCAAAATATAATCCACTAGTGCAATTGCAAAAGTCCTGGTAATAAAATAAATGTCCTAAAAATTCCCAGTTCGAATCTTAGTGAAGCATCCAAGATGGAAGACGATGTCACGTGATAAAGTCAGTTCTGTTCATATGAAATTCAATGAGCACAAATGTTTTCCAGATAAATAACAAAATAAATCCTCTTCATCCAAACGAATTGAAATAATTTCCATTACAAGGAAATTTTTATAATAATATAAATCAACTCAACTTAGTATTCTAACAGCCCAACTTCTACTAAATAGTTCGGTCCAAAACATAATTTATATATTTGTTTTTACCTAAACAAGGAATGGGTGACACCATCTTCTAGAATCTTTAGAACAAATTTACGTTGAAAAAATCTCGTACACACCGTATGACCCAGATGAGAATCAGTTATGTTTACTCTCAAGAACTAAAAATAGAAAGATATTTATAACAAAGCTCCATAATGTCCATGCAATAAACCAATCATTTTAAAAGCTTGTTTACAACTCTGAAGCCATGTCAGAAATGAAGTCAACATCTGGTGTTTGTTTGCAAAGTACAGGTCATCCCACTTTTAAAAACAAATATATCCCAATGAATGAATCTTAAACTTAAAATGTCAAATTTGAATCTGACAAACAAACAATTAAAAAAAAATGACTAACATCAAATATACGTAACATACTGGTACTAGGATATTTCTAAAGCTACTGGTACTAGGATATTTCTAAAGCTACTGGTATTAGGCTAGTTCTAAAGCTACTGGTACTAGGATAGTTCTAAAGCTACTGGTACTAGGATAGTTGTAAAGCTACTGGCACTAGGATATTTCTAAAGCTACTGGTACTAGGATAGTTCTAAAGCTACTGGTACTAGGATAGTTCTAAAGCTACTTGTACTAGGATAGTTCTAAAGCTACTGGTACTAGGATATTTCTAAAGCTACTGGTAATAGGAGAGTTCTAAAGCTACTGGTACTAGGATATTTCTAAAGCTAGTCGTACTAGGATATTTCTAAAGCTACTGGTACTAGGATATTTCTAAAGCTACTGGTACTAGGATGTTTCCAAAGCTACTGGTACTAGGATATTTCTAACGCTACTGGTACTAGGATAGTTCTAAAGCTACTGGCACTATGATATTTCTAAAGCTACTGGTACTAGGATATTTCTAAAGCTACTGGTACTAGGATGGTTCTAAAGCTACTGGTACTAGGATATTTCTAAAGCTAGTGGTACTAGAATATTTCTAAAGCTACTGGCACTAGGATATTTCTAAAGCTACTGGTACTAGGATATATTTAAAGCTACTGGTATGATGACAGTTCTAAAGCTACTGGTACTAGAATATTTCTAAAGCTACTGGTACTAGGATATTTCTAAAGCTAATGGTACTAGGATATTTCTAATGCTACTGGTACTAGAATATTTCTAAAGCTACTGGTACTAGGATAGTTCTAAAGCTACTGGTACTAGGATAGTTCTAAAGCTACTGGCACTAGGATATTTCTAAAGCTACTGGTACTAGGATAGTTCTAAAGCTACTTGTACTAGGATAGTTCTAAAGCTACTGGTACTAGGATAGTTCTAAAGCTACTGGTACTAGGATATTTCTAAAGCTACTGGTAATAGGAGAGTTCTAAAGCTACTGGTACTAGGATATTTCTAAAGCTAGTCGTACTATGATATTTCTAAAGCTACTGGTACTAGGATATTTCTAAAGCTACTGGTACTAGGATGTTTCTAAAGCTACTGGCACTAGGATATTTCTAAAGCTACTGGTAATAGGAGAGTTCTAAAGGTACTGGTACTAGGATATTTCTAAAGCTAGTGGTACTAGGATATTTCTAAAGGTACTGGTACTAGGATATTTCTAAAGCTACTGGTACTAGGAGAGTTCTAAAGCTACTGGTACTAGGATATTTCTAAAGCTACTGGTATTAGGATAGTTCTAAAGCTACTGGTACTAGGATATTTCTAAAGCTACTGATACTAGGATAGTTCCAAATCTACTGGTACTAGGGTAGTTCTATAGCTACTGGTACTAGGATAGTTCTAAAGCTACTGGTACTAGGATATTTCTAAAGCTACTGGTACTAGGATATTTCTAAAACTACTGGTACTAGGATATTTTTAAAGCTACTGGAAAGAGGAGAGTTCTAAAGCTACTGGTACTAGGATATTTCTAAAGCTACTCGTACTAGGATATTTCTAAAGCTACTGGTACTAGGATAGATCTATAGCTATTGGTATTAGGATAGTTCTAAAGCTACTGGTACTAGGAGAGTTCTAAAGCTACTGGTACTCAGATATTTCTAAAGCTACTGGTACTAGGACATTTCTAAAGCTACTGGAAAGAGGAGAGTTCTAAAGCAACTGGTACTAGGATATTTCTAAAGCTACTTGTACTAGGATAGTTCTAAAGATACTGGAAAGAGGATAGTTCTAAAGATACTGGTACTAGGATATTTCTAAAGCTAATGGTACTAGAATAGTTCTAAAGCTACTGGTACTAGGATAGTTCCAAAGCTACTGGTACTAGGACAGTTCTAAAGCTACCGGTACTATGACAGTTCTAAAGCTACTGGTACTAGGATAGTTCTAAAGGTACTGGTACTAGGATATTTGTAAAGCTACCGGTACTAGGATATTTCTAAAGCTACTGGTACTAGGATAGTTCTAAAGCTACTGGTACTAGGATATTTCTAAGGCTACTGGTACTAGGATAGTTATAAAGCTACTGGTACTAGGATAGTTCTATAGCTACTGGTACTAGGATAGTTCTAAAGCTACTGGTACTAGGATATTTCTAAAGCTACTGGTACTAGGATATTTCTAAAGCTACTGGTACTATTATAGTTCTTAAGCTACTGGCACTAGGATATTTCCAAAGCTACTGGTACTAGGCTAGTTCTAAAGCTACTGGTACTAGGATATTTCTAAAGCTACTGGTACTAGGATAGTTCTAAAGCTAGTGGTACTAGGATAGTTCTATAGCTACTGGTACTAGGATATTTCCAAAGCTACTGGTACTAGGATAGTTCTAAAGCTACTGGTACTAGGATATTTCTAAAGCTACTGGTACTAGGATAGTTCTATAGCTACTGGTACTAGGATAGTTCTAAAGCTACTGGTATTAGGCTAGTTCCAAAGCTACTGGTACTAGGATAGTTCTAAAGCTACTTGTACTAGGATAGTTCAAAAGCTACTGGTACTAGGAAAGTTCTAAAGCTACTGGTACTAGGATAGTGTTACAAGCACAGGGGTATTCACTTGACCGAGCGGTGTCAAAACCCTGGCGCGAGTCACGCTGGAAGTCATATGTTTTCCCCAAATTTCCAAAGACTTCCATACAACTTAAGTTGTAAAATGGAAAGAAAGACGTGTCTGCTATAATTATTAATCTTTGCTGTAATCAATGGGCGACCCAGAGGAGACAACTTGCCCAAACGTCCATTAACTGCACCTTTACATGGTTTTTCTTCATTATCATCCGTTTTCCGTACCGATAGCTTGTCATGCCATAGAAATTACACCAGTATTCCCTTACTAACTGGGAAATATTTAACTGCGCGACCCTAGGCCAGTCCATCCACAGAATTTCCGGCGTATCACACTCATATACATACGCCAATTTTCCACTATGGCCACATAAACGGTACCTACCAAGTTCCAACTTATTGATTCCATTCTATAATTTACTGATTTCCAACCATAAATGCTGCCTTTTCAATCACACTACTTGTATACACCACTGAATTTTAATATGGACTATGTTACTCCAGGCCAGGGACAGTCATTCGGCTTGTACCCAAAATCACTACTAACGACCCAAGCATGGTTCAAATTCACTAACACTTACTCCAAATTTATTACATTACCCCCGCCTTTAAAAGATCACTCGTCCCGAGTGACAATAGTTCTAAACAGAGGCTTTATGTTATCTAACTTTGTGACCGATAACAGTAGAATGGACAACTTTTCTTGCCATGTTGTATTCTTAGCTTAACATTATTACTTTTATCAAAACTGTGTTTAACGTCCCAGACTATTTTATTTTCAAATAGTGTTTTGTTGTAACATTTTGAATCACTGGTGATTTAAAATGAATACCGTATATAGCCTTTTACAAATCAGATCACGTGACATCAATTGTAGGCCCTAATCTGCAGTTGCATAATGTCTGGAAAATCAGGATCTACGTTTTTTGTTCTGCTAAGTAAATAAACTGCATAGACCAATAAAGACATGGGTCTATTTGACTTGTTGTTTTTACCAGCTTGCTTCTCAGCGTGCCTGTATGAATTGAAGAAGAGCTATTGTACCCCACCCATAGTGTCCCCACATAGTAAAGAATTTATATCGAGACCATCACAACATGTTATCTACCCTTTCTACCATTCCTTAGTTCTAGACAACAGTTTGAAGTGGATTTCATAGCATAGATAGCACCTACACCCATGATAACTTGGTAATCTGTGTATATTATATGTATATACTTGCATAGCACCTACACCCATGATAACTTGGTACATCTGTGTATATTATATGTATATACTTACATAGCACCTACACCCATGATAACTTGGTAATCTGTGTATATTATATGTATATACTTACATAACACCTACACCCATGACAACTTGGTAATCTGTGTATATTATATGTATATACTTACACATCACCTACACCCATGATAACTTGGTACATCTGTGTATATTATATGTATATACTTACATAGCACCTACACCCATGATAACTTGGTACATATGTGTACATACTTGCTTAATTGTTCATGATTATATTATTTCTTTTATCCCGCACACATTCTGTCATACCCGGAATTACTCTTAAGGGGTATTACACCATTATCAAAAAATCGAGCACTGTGGCACATATGTGAAGGTTCGTTGAGTTTGATACATTTTGTAATTTAAGATTATACGTCATGCTCCATTCGTCATAGAAAAACCAAACTAATGCATTATTCATCTCTCTTAATTTTAGACCATGCAGATAAAGATGGTCACTGAGACCTATATTCACATTTTCTTGTGCAGATTATGTTACTGCGTTTTTAGCGCATGACCACATGCTTGTTTTAAACTTCTTTGGAGCCCTGGTTTATATCCTGTGGAAATTGACAACGCAGTTTGTTCTCCCTTATTTTAAATGATGCATAACATTGAACATCTTTAATGTTCAGTATACATGAATCCTAATATTTGTATGAATCAGCTGACAAACTCGACCTCTATCACAAACTGACATATAACATTTCTAACAAGAACGTATATTGACATATCTGTCGATATTAAAGACTGGTGTAGTTTAATTTATCGATTCTTTAAAACTCTAACATCAACACTAAAATGTTCCTAAAAGAGGCATTCATCATCATGGAATTAGAAAGGCGCATAATTGGCCTATACTTAATTGATTGTCATATATCATTAGCTTAAAACAGTCTCACAGGTCCAAAATATTATATTTGATGGCAGTAATGTTGGGCTCAAAGACGTGTGATATATATGGAAAGTACTAATGGATTTTTTGATTTTGAGAGGTTCAAGTTCTTTTCTCGATCTCGAGAGGATAAATTTCTCTGAAATGCCTTTGTTGTGTTTGTTGTATGATTACATTATCATGCCAGTGTTGTATAAAATGAGTTCTGGGAGAAAGAACATTTTTTTTTATCAAACAAAACCTGTTTGTCATTGAACATGCTACAGGTACTCAAGCACAGAAATATTTAAATGAATATTTGCGGATATTGCCACTCACTAACTTGCATGACGGTTTAATTAATTGTCATTGTTCAAATATGGCTGTGGCTGATAATTCAAGCATGGCTATTATTGGCATAATGTAAATCATTATAGCCATTGATTCAGAAATGCAATCAACGCTTCTCTTTTGAAAATACTTTTTAAAATTAATACGTAAAAATATAACATTCTTAACTGTCAAGAAGATAGTTAAATATAACATTCATTTTGTCAATGATCTTGATATTTTTTCAGATATATCTTTTTATCGTCATCATGTAAAATGTACCAGTCATTCTTCCATTTAATATCGATATGATTGAAAAATTCAGAAATCTACGTTAAAAATCCAAACGCGCGTGCGCGTGCACACACACAGAAACACACATACACCACTGCATAGATCATTATTAAATTTCAGTGTCCTCGTCGTCTTCGTTTGTTTTCCCCGCGATTGTCCACGCTTTTGTAAACATTTGACCTGTACGATATCAATGCGTTTTGTAAACATTTTACGAGTACGATGTCCATAATTTTGTAAACATGCGACGGGTACGATGTCCATTAGTTTTTAAACATTTGACAAGTAAAATGTCCATGAGTTAGTAAACATGTGACGAGTACGATGTCCATAATTTTGTAAACATTTGACAAGTACGATGTCCATGAGTTTGTAAAAATATGACGAGTACGACTTCCATGAGTTATTAAACATGTGACCAGTACAATTTCCATGAGTTAGTAAACATGTGACGAGTACGATGTCCATAATTTTGTAAACATTTGACAAGTACGATGTCCATGAGTTTGTAAAAATGTGACGAGTACGATGTCCATGAGTTAGTAAACATTTTACGAGTACGATGTCCATAATTTTGTAAACATGTGACGAGTACGATGTCCATAATTTTGTAAACATGTGACAAGTACGATGTACATGAGTTTGTAAACATGTGACGAGTACGACGTCCATGAGTTAGTAAACATGTGACGAGTACAATGTCCATGAGTTTGTAAACATGTGACCAGTACAATGTCCATGAGTTAGTAAACATGCGACGGGTACAATGTCCATGAGTTTGTAAACATGTGACCAGTACCATGTCCATGAGTTAGTAAACATGTGACGAGTACGACGTCCATGAGTTTATAAACATGTGACGAGTACGATGTCCATGGGTTTGTAAACATGTGACGAGTACGACGTCCATGAGTTTGTAAACATTTTACGAGTACGATGTCCATAATTTTGTAAACATGCGACGGGTACGATGTCCATGAGTTTGTAAACATGTAACGAATACGATGTCCATGAGTTAGTAAACATGTGACGAGTACGACGTCCATGAGTTTGTAAACATTTTACAAGTACGATGTCCATGAGTTAGTATACATGTGACCAGTACAATGTCCATGAGTTAGTAAACATGTGACCAGTACAATGTCCATGAGTTAGTAAACATGGGACGAGTACGATGTCCATGAGTTTGTAAACATGTGACGAGTACGATGTCCATGAGTTTGTAAACATTTTACGAGTACGATGTCCATGAGTTAGTATACATGTGACCAGTACAATGTCCATGAGTTTGTAAACATGTGACCAGTACAATGTCCATGATTTAGTAAACATGTGACGAGTACGATGTCCATGAGTTAGTAAACATGTGACCAGTACAATGTCCATGAGTTTGTAAACATGTGACTAGTAAAATGTCCATGAGTTTGTAAACATGTGACCAGTGCAATGTCCATGAGTTAGTAAACATGTGACCAGTACAATGTCCATGAGTTTGTAAACATGTGACCAGTACAATGTCCATGAGTTAGTAAACATGTGACGAGTACGACGTCCATCAGTTTGTAAACATGTGACGAGTACGATGTCCATGAGTTAGTAAACATGTGACGAGTACGATGTCCATAATTTTGTAAACATGTGACCAGTACAATGTCCATGAGTTAGTAAACATGCGACGGGTACAATGTCCATGAGTTTGTAAACATGTGACCAGTACAATGTCCATGAGTTAGTAAACATGTGACGAGTACGACGTCCATGAGTTAGTAAACATGTGACGAGTACAATATCCATGAGTGTGTAAATATTTGACGAGTACGATGTCCATGAGTTTATAAATATTTGACTAGTACGATATCCAACATTTTACCAACACGAAAGCAAGTTGTTTCAATAAAGATAATTAATTCTCGTTTGATATGTTATTTGATATTCGCAATTAACACAAAAACTATTATTGTACTGTACACATCAGTAATAATAATGCATATATGGGAACCCTCACGATCATAAGTCATAAGACGTATTGCAAATGTATTATATATATTCGCCGTCGGAAAGTTTATATTACAACTTTGTAATTTGTATACACGTTAGAATTTTGTGTCCATCCATCCATCTGCTCAGCCATACAAGATCTGTGTATCTGTCTATCTATCTATGTATCTGTCTTTATCTGTATCTATGTATCTGTCTATCTATCTATGTATATGTCTATCTATCTATGTATCTGTCTATCTATCTATGTATCTGTCTATCTATCTATGTATCTGTCTATCTATCTATGTATCTGTCTTTCTTGTTCTGCTTTTAACTGAAGTTTTAATATGCTTTAGTCATATCATGCCGACGAAATATGAAATGACTGCTAAGTGCATTGTCTAATCATAGACTTAGGTAGTCTATCCATAAGGTCGTTGGCGGGTCTTGAACCAATGACCCTTGGATTACGAGTCCAACACTGTACCGGTTGTCTGTCTTTGAATAGTTTCCATATATTTGCTCATATTGCAGGTCATGTGCCAGACTCTTGAGGAATGCTTTGACAAGTTCCATCCCCCGTCTTTTACTGTCATCCCGCAGTTAATCCCTGTAATTCTCCAGACTGGCGTACTTATCAAGTAAGTATCGTCATCGAGAAACCAATAAAGTCACAACAATATAGCAATATTCCAAGTAGTGTTGTCACAACAATATAGCAATATTCCAAGTAGTGTTGTCACAACAATATAGCAATATTCCAAGTAGTGTTGTCACAACAATATATCAATATTCCAAGTAGTGTTGTCACAACAATATAGCAATATTCCAAGTAGTGTTGTCACAACAATATATCAATATCCCAAGTAGTGTTGTCACAACAATATATCAATATTCCAAATAGTGTTGTCACAACAATATATCAATATTCCAAATAGTGTTGTCACAACAATATAGCAATATTCCAAGTAGTGTTGTTACAACAATATAGGATTATTCCAATTAGTGTTGTCACAACAATATAGCAATATTCCAAGTAGTGTTGTCACAACAATATAGCAATATTCCAAGTAGTGTTGCTCTTAAATGTTACTGTTTATGACACCTTTATAAACATAATTCCATAATTATAACTAAAATATGTCACACAAAAGTATAAGACTATTTCTTTTACAAAAACTGCTTTGAAATGGGTCATTTCTAAATGCTCATTGAATGACATTACTAAACAACGACTCTGCAAACACAGCTCCTTCGGTATCTAGTTTAGACTTGACCCTGTCCAGAATCAAATTTATTATCTACCTTACCTGGATTATTGGTTTTATAAACATTATATGTATTTCAGTCTGAGTCCAGAGCATTGGAAATTCCCCATGACAAACCTGTCTACCTATTGTTTACCACATTTTATATATACTTTCACTTATTGTCTTTCTAATTATAACTATGATTTTATCTTGAACTCATTTGGAACCTTCCAGAATGAAATTTTCAATTAGGTAATAGTTATTTTATTTATTCAAATGATTTCATTCAAGTTATATTTGTCTGTAAATACAAAGTACTCAAAAATAACATTCATCGAAAAAGTGACAAAGATTTATGGTGATATTCAAATTATGATATATTTTTTTTAATTGTATTATTGCTATATAACAAAAACAAACATGTCAGTACATCACTACAACACAACCCATTACAGGCGCATCATCACTTTCTTCTCCAGATTTAGCAAAGCCACTTAAAGTATATTCAGACTTATTTTATAAATTCCTGAGTTACTGAGTTCGTTTTACATTTTCACCTTTGTTACGTATATTTGATTTAAGTTATTTATTTCTGTTTTAATTGTTTGTTTGTCAGATTCAAATTTGACATTTTAAGTTTAAGATTCATTCATTGGGAGATATTTTTTTCAAAAAAGTGGGATGACTTGTACTTTACAAATAAACACCAGATGTTGACCTCATTTCTGACCTGGCTTCAGAGTTGTAAACAAGCTTTTATAATGATTGGTTGATTCCAAGGACATTCTGGAGCTTTGTTATAAACATCTTTCTATTTTTAGTTGGTTCATACGGTGTGTACGAGATTTTTTTAACGTAAATTTGTTCTAAAAGATTCTAAAAGATCATGTGACCCCTTCCTTGTTTACGTAAAAACAGGTATATAAATTATTTTGGAGCGAACAATGTAGTAGAACATGGGCTGTTAGAATATTAAGTTGTGTCGTTTTGAGTTATTTTAAATTACATTATATTGGAAATTATTTCAATTCGTTTGGATTAAGAGGATTTAATTTGTTATTTATCTGGAAAGTAATTGTGCTCATTGAATTATATTACCAAGAACTGACTTCATCACGTGACATCGTCTTCCATCTTGGATACTTCACTAAGATTCGAACTTAGAATTATTTGTACATTTTATTACTAGGACTTTTGCAATTTCTCTAGTGGATAATATTTTGAATTATTTTTGGATTAATTTTGGAATTGATTCTTAAAACCGTAAGTTTATTTTTCTTTTCTGGAAAATATTTGTGCTCAATAAATTGTTTATTAAGTTTTTACAAGCTTGTTATTTTCACTCTTTTTATGTTACTGTTTATTCGAGCATATGCACGTAACACTTTATTTTCTTGAGACATAAATTATTTGTTGAATTTTATTAAGCTTGTTTGGTTTGTCTTCTAATGTATACTTAGTTTAAGACAATAGATCAGTTGCGCTTTGCATTACTTTTTGAAACATCCTTTGATACAAAAGTCAAAGCAAAACATACTTTTCTGCACGATTGTGGATGTGGAGGTTTGAGTGAGGAGATAATGTAACACGGGTCGTATTTTAAGCTCTCACATTAAAGCGGATGACCAGTAAGACACTCCCTTCAAACAATAATGTCTACTGCGTTGTTATGGCGATATCTTATATGTCCTATCCAATTCATTATAAAAGCATTTTTATATATACAAGAAATAACACACTGAAAGTCTAATCTATATTTTATCAGTTCTTATTTATTTTATATCAGTTTCTTTCTCTTACTTTGTTTATGTTTCTTTCTCTACTTTCTTGTAATCACTTACCATTAGCGGATGACATGCGGTTGTCAAGAGCCATTAAATGACACATCTATGGTCTATCATTGGCGGATTAGTTTATAAAATTACTCCAGCAAGAGATTGGAAAGAAGTAGTAAATTCTAATCTGATGTACCATACAATACTCCTACATGATTATCTTTGTGGCTCAGTCCAAAGTTTGTCTGTCGTAAAAGGCTATTTCTATTGACGAATTTTACATTCCTTGGTGACCATATAAACAGTTATATTTCCTTTGTTACTATCGATTCCGAGTCCCTGTTGGATTGTAAAGCCTGATGTAATTTTATTTGAGAACCATCGCTATAACTTGCTCTAATCTGAACCGTATTTTTGTTTTGTCGTTTTGCCCATGCAATCGTAATTGTGTACTGTCTTGAGAAGTCCGAAACATTTAAAACTAATTAGCCAAAAGACTCAAGAAATCTCTTATTGCCTGAGGAAGATAATGGCAAAACAAGACTATACTTGCACGACAAAAGTCGTAAAGTATGCACTTGTCTGTTGAGAATAAACGATTTGTGGATTTCAAAATAAATCAGGTTTAGATTGCTTTAGTAAAATATGTGTTCAGACCCAGTAACTAGAGAGTAGAGATAGAGAGTAGAGATAGAGAGTAGAGAAAGAGAGTAGAGATAGAGAGTAGAGATAGAGAGTAGAGATAGAGAGTAGAGATAGAGAGTAGAGATAGAGAGTAGAGATAGAGAGTAGAGATAGAGAGTAGAGATAGAGAGTAGAGATAGAGAGTAGAGATAGAGAGTAGAGATAGAGAGTAGAGATAGAGAGTAGAGATAGAGAGTAGAGATAGAGAGTAGCCCATTTTGCGGTGGAACAATATACATATGATCAACAGAAAGTACACAATATTCTAGCAACATACATTGTCATAAAGCAACATGCAATTACCGAGGCTGTTGTCGATCCCCAACGCTTAAGATTTTAAACAGAACAAACTCTGCTGGACAAATGCTACTCAACAGGTTTGTAACTTATGTGCAAGGTAGAAATAGAAATAAAACGAACATTATCCTAAATTTTTAATTGTTAGATTGAATTACATGTAATCCCGATATCATAAAGCATTGTCATGTCATACCAAACTTTGACATGTCGCCATGAATATCCCTATCAAATCGGCGTGATTATATCACGATACATTTTTAATGACGTTGTTGTTGATGTTGTTGTTATAGGGTCTAACACCATTTTCAGCACAAGACAGGCTCTATATGACGGCTAGTATAGCAGGTGGATGAAGAACCCGGGAAAACGCCAGAAGAATCGCAGACAGCGTTCCTTGTAAGCTGCGCGCGTGCGCGTGCG